>LPNX010967630.1:87157-199808 GCA_001517045.1 Pseudotsuga menziesii | reverse complement strand
TATATATATATATATATATATATATATATATATATAGAACATTATCTTATCAAATATTTTTTTTATATCCATACATGGATTATTTATTGTATATGCACTGGGTATTCCAGTAAGAAACAAAGTTCCTTTGTTTCAGTGGTATTATTAGCATTTAATATTAATGATATTATTTATGTATATTATTATGTTATATATATATAACAAGTACGTGCATATGTTATCTGGGGCCCATTGGCCACTTTATGCACCCTCATGCATGAGTTTAGGAGCTCTAAAGACCAATCCCTAGATTTTAGGAGCCCACTATGAGTTATGGTTGTCCCACCTTCAATTCACCCTCACCTGAGTGGAGTTATGCTTCGATGGGACAACTTCAGTTCACTCTTAGTTAGATAATGCACCTCTTTTGCATGGTTTGAGCATAAAGGTGCATTTTCTCACCTACCAAGGTCAGTTAACTGATTGTTGATAGTTTCAATTGTACAGATTTGCACTAGTGTGTCTACATTGGTGATTTTTCCCAAGTTAGTCATGTTTGGAGTCGGGGATTCGAATCACTCCTAGATGATTCAAATTTCCTTTTTTGTATCATGTATTGTTTATACACATATTAATAAATATTGTGTTCGACTATTGTTGTCAATTGAGTGTTCCTTCTCTACTTAATTTCACTATTCATGTTTATCAATTTTAACATTGTAATTCATCCTCCTTCATACCTATTTCACCGTAAGGTACTTTTCAACCTGATGATCTCCTTAATTAATAATTTTAAATGGTATCATAATACTATAGTGTTGGTTTATCTTCGATTTGAGAGTTTTATGCAGGCTTTGTGAAGAATTCAAAAAAGTTGTGTTGTCGCTACAACTACAAAATGGATAATTCAACTACCTTGACACCAAGGATTCTCACACCCTTCAATTATCTGGATTGGAGGGAAGATATGCAGATAGTATTTTGCAACAAGGGTTTGTACAAGGTCACAACAGGAAAGGAGATCGAACCCTAGGTAGCTCTAGATAAATCAAAGTACCTAAACATATTGGATGAAGCTTTTGGTTTTATGTGTATTCATATCTCCAAGGAATTTCTATTCCGTCTTTATGGTTTAAAAACCCCAAGGGAGGTATGGCTAAAGGTCGAATATCTGTTTGGAAATCAAGATGAGTTGAGAGTCTGCATTTTGGAGAATGAATTAATTTTCCTTCAATCCAGCAGTTTTGAAACCATACAACATTTTTTCACCAAATTCAAGTCTTTGGTCGTGTAGTGCAAACAATGTGGAATTGACAAGAAGGATGAGCAATTGGTGCTATCTATTCTAAGCAAGATTGGACCTGAATTTTTAGCTTTTGTGCCCACCTTTCACTTGAGAGACTAACAACTCCAAACTGGTGAATGCCTTCACTTGAAGCATTTACTGAATCCCTAATCCAAGAACAAGATAAGTTGATCCAAATCGGATCCCTAAAAGCCTCCAAGAATCAAGCTCTTTTGGCTGGGGAGTCAAAGAATGCACAAGCAAAAGGGAAGTAGAAGGGAAAGGACAAGAAAAAAATTGAATCCAAACAAAAGGATAATCCTAATCCATCAGATAGAGCCTCAGGTTCCAAGAAGGACAAGCATAAGAGGTTTGAAAATACCAAGTGTCCCTATTACAAGAGAGGAAACCATCTAGAGAATCTATGTATGAATAAAACTATAGATCAAAAGGCCATACTTCTTGAGCATAATAAAATTTCCCTCCCTGAAGGTGCAAGGAAGACTGATTCTGGAAGTAATACAAATGATCATGAGATATGCCATGCATTAAAGGCTGGATTTTCACAATCTCAAGATTTCCTCATTGATTCTGGAGCCTCCAACCACATGGTTGCCTCCAAAGAATCATTTTCTTCTCTATATCTCACTGATGGTCCTAGCATTCACATGGGAGGTTTTCTCAAATCCTAGTTGTTGGAAAGGGATCAATTCAATTCGAGCATGGAGTGTCCAACAATGCCATGTATGTGCCCTCCTTAGCAACAAACTTGTTTGTTTTTCAAATGATCCACACTGGTTCACCAAATAGAGTTGTATTTGAGCCTGACATAGTTGAGATCTCAGATATTTCTATTGGGAAGCTGATAGCTAAAGGTGTTTCAAACAATCCCTCTAAGGCATATGAGTTCTCACACTTTTTTCCATACTCACATCGAGATTCCCTATTGACCCATGCCAATGAGACACACAAAATATGGCATGATTGATTCGACCATCTAAACTTCAAGTACCTACAGTAGTTGCACAATGAAGAAATGGTTGAAGGATTTACCCTCATCAAGTCCTCTCAAGGTGTCTGCAAAAGATGCTTGGTAGGGAAGCATCTAAAGTGAAAGTATAATGTTGGGAAGGCAATAAGATATACCTCCCCACTTGATTTGATACATAATGATGTATCAGGACCAATGCCTACAACATCTACGAATGGATACATATACTTTCTAACCTTCATAGATGACTATTCCATTTTGTTGGATCTATTTTCTTAAGCAGAAGTCTAAGGTGTTTGAGACCTTCAAAGTTTTCAAGGTCTTAGTTGAGAACACTGTTGGGAAGAATATCAAAGCACTCGGATTAGATAATGGAGGGGAGTACCATAAAAGGGTTTTTTAACATCTATATGCTTCAAAATGCATTTAGATGCAACATCCAGTCCCATACACACCACACAAAAATGCTGTACTTGAGAGGAAGAATGGGTCATTGAAAGAGATGGCCACCTGCCTACTTGAAGCAAGGGATATTCCACCATATCTCTGGGTTGAAGCAGTGAACTGTGCTTCATATATATAGAACAAGGTACCTCAAAAGTCAGTGGATGGGGTCACTCCATTCAAAGCACTAATGAGACATAAGCCCACTATTTCACATTTGAGGATTTTTGGCTCCAAATCTTGGGCTAGTATCCCATCTGACAAAAGAAAATCCTTTCAACCCCAAAGTAGCGAATTCATTCTGTCGGAATATGAAAATGATGCAAAATATTACAAGCTGATGAAAATTGCAACCATGAGATGAGTCATAGAGAGAAGTGTCAAATTCAATGAAAATCCATTACAAGATTTGCAGCCAATTGAAGAGGAAGGTGGATCTGATATGCCTACACCATTTGCACATGAAAAAGATCAGAATGGTGTTTCTTCTGATGATTCAGATTCATAGATCGAAGATGCGGACCAAGAGGAACCAAATCTCAAGGTTGAGTATGATGATCTAGTAGATACAACTCTAGTTCCAACTCATGCTCCCAATACAAGGCCTAAATGGGCTCAAAAACTCATTGAACATATTGGGAACACTACTGGACATCCATTTGACAGAAGGAGAACCAAATATCAATTTCAAGATGAGAACCTTGAGCTATTTCATACAGACCCACTTCTCCCAGAGAGGTGCTACCTAATGATGGGGTATGGTCCATAGTCCTACAAAGAGGCTTTCCATGATCCAAGGTGGTAGGAAACCTTGGATGAGGAATATGAATAATTGTATAACAACAAGTCATGGTATCTTGTCTCTCTTCCTCCAGGGAGAAAGTTGGTCTAGCTCAAATGGATCTATAAAACAAAACTTGCATCTAATGGATGTACTACCAAGTACAAGGATCGGTTAATTGGAAAGGGGTATTCACATGTTCATGGTTTGGACTACAATGAAACATTCACCCATGCTACAAGAATGGATTCCATAAGGCTGGTTTTTGCCATTGCAACTTTGAAACACTAGGAAGTACATCACATGGATGTGAAGAGTGCCTTCGTACATGGTGGCTTGGAAGAAAATATCCACATGAGACAACCTAAGGGGTACACTGAAGATTCTTCCTTGGTATTTAGAGTAAGTAAAATCATTGTATGGGCTCAAGCAAGGCCCAAGGGCATGGTCTAATAAAATAGATGCCTTCTTACTGTCATAGAGGTTTAAAAGGTGCAAGTTTGACTACAATATCTACATGCAGCAGAATGGAGGCTGCTTACTATTAATTGTATTATATGTGGATGACTTTCTCAACTGCTGGATGGAAAAACATCAAGTTGGCATTGAGAAAATATTTCTCCATGACATATCTAAGGCTACTAAGGAAATTTATTGGCCCTGAAGTGAATAAAAAATCTTTGGGGATCATGATTTCAAAGTCCAGATACGTAGCTAACTTTCTCAAAATATTCCACATGACTTATTGTAAAGCATCAACTTTCCCTTTCCTATCTGGCATCAGATTGGAAGAAGGTGGCTCTACTCCCCTGGTTGATAGCACTCTATACAGACAACTGATTGACATCTTATTGTACTTGACTCATTCGATACCAAACCTGTCATATGCTATAATTGCTATTGCTAGGTTCATGTAGGAGCCACATGAGCTGCATTGGAGGGTAGCAAAGTACATATTGGAATATGTGTAGGGTACTAGAGAGTTTGGGATTCACTATTCTACTGGTGCTCACTTAGATATAGTTGGTTTTACTAACTCAGAGTGGGTTGGAGATAGTACCGACATAAAATATACTTCTGGGTTTGTGTTAATGTTGGGATGAGGACCAATATGTTGGTCAAGCAAGAAGCAAGCGACTCTTGCACTCTCTTCAACTGAGGCAGAGTACAAGGGGGATATAAATGCTGCCATTCAAGGAGTTTGGTTACATGGGATTTTGAAAGAGTTTGGAATTCACACTTCTCCTTTAGTAGACATTTTCTGTGATAATCAAAGTGCAATTAAAATTTCCATTGATCCAGTACAAAGCAACCAACCAAACACATAGAAGTCCACATGCACTATATCCGGGAACTAGTGCAGAACATGACCATCACACTACATTACTTCCCTATAGAGGAGTAAGTTGCAGACAATTTTACAAAGTATTTCACTAAGAAGATATTTTTCTATCTCAGATCTCTACTTGGTGTGAAGTCCCGATTCAGTTCCCTACTATTCATTTTGAGGGGGGGGGGGGGTTCCTTGTTTCCTTAGTTTAATGAGCAGTTATTTTTTCATTATTATTGTATGGGTGACCTTTGGTCTTAGTTTCTAGGGCCCAGGTTGTCCAAGTTTGGATTAAGGGGAGGTGTTAGGATTATTATAATCCTCCCTTGTCCACCTTATTTATTTTATATGTTTCCTATCTTAGGATGATATTATCACTTTCATTAGTCCATGTAGATGTTATCCGGGGCCCACTAGCCACTTGATGCACCCTCATTCATGAGTTTAGGAGCTGGGAGGCCATTCAAGGTTGCCATCACCACTTCTGCATTCTTCACTTCTTCTTTCACTGCTTCAAGTTGTTCTTTGATTTGAGAGACCCTTATGATTGCATGGTCTCTGCATTCTGGATCTTCACATTCTTCAACTGGTTTCTTAAGGTCGTATTCTGATTTTTGTTCTTCCCTTCAAATAGCTTGGTCAAGGAATTAAACATCTTTGGTGTCTTTAAGGAAGAAACTTGTGGTACAAGTTGATTCATGACTGAATTAGCAATGATCTTCTTGTGTAAGGCTTCTAGCCTCATCTCCCTCTGGAACTAGAACCTGTCTACTCATGTAGGTGTCCAATTCATTTTCTTCAGAGAGATCATATACTTCCATGCTTGGAAGTTGTAAACTTCACCAAGCTTATCACCAAGCTGATGTGATATATCACTTTGAAATGAGAACCTCAAATGAAAATAACAAAGGATTAGATCTTACCGATTTGAGGTGTCCGTCCTGGTTCCGGAGCTGGCTAATCTAGGGTTTGTCACAGAAACCCTAATTTTCAAAAATTTGAATCTTTCAGATTTGATTGTATAGACAGATATATCTCTTCAAATGGATCTGTCCAATGTACTCCTTTTCTGAAAACAGTGGAGGGAAGCTCCCGGAACAGGAAGCCCTAGATTTCCAATTTCTTCTACAGAAATGCATGTTACTGTTTCTGTGATATCTATGAAATTACTGATCCTATGTGTCTGAAATTTCATACTACAGTAACCTCGCATGTCCCTGATCTAACACCATAGGTTTCATCAGAATTTGTTTCACCATTTGGGATTTATGATCCTTTTCCCAAGGTGGCCTGTTACAGAACTGTTCATAACAGTGAAGTTGTACGGAATGACACGTGTCACTGGTTCATCTTATGAGTCTGATCTTTGAACCATAGAAATTAAATTCCGTTCCCTTTCTGGAACATCTTTAGGAATTCCATTTGGACCTCTGTATTCCAAGATGTTGCAATTATCCCCAGGTGTCCTGTTTAGGGATGAATTCTGGAAGAGGCTGGAACCCTAACTTGGAGGGATCATATCTAACAGAATATAGCGAATCTGAGGCTGATTTTTGGACATAGTGTTTACCAAGGTATTCGCTTCGGCCCCTGGAATTTTCAGCTTCTGAGACCTCGCCAACCTCGGCATATACCGACTGTACCAAAACTTATCATTTTTAGTATTTAGGGTTTTTCAAGCTCGGGGTCAAACTAGGGTTTGACTTTCCCGGAGTTTCACCCAACCAAATTTCTTGATCCAGGTCTCTAAAATTCAGTTTTGATGAGGATAAAAATACTATGCTGGTCTCACTCAAAAATTCTCCTTCTGTATAAAGCCCTAATTTTCGCATCGAAAACTGAAAATGCTCGGAATCAAATTCCGCTTCGACAGAAAGATGCACCCTTCAATGGAGAGTCATCCTAGCATAATTTTGCTGATGGATTGTGGAGAGAGACACAAAAAATAAGAAGCCCTAGCTTCTGTAGCTGCACAATGTCTTCTTCTCAGGTTAGCTCTGATACCATGTTAGTTTTTCATCATATAAGCTAGCATTATGATCTTAGGATCTTTTCACTGAGAGAATAACAAGCACAGCAATAAAACATAAGAACATCACAAGAGACAAGAGACACAAAGTGTTTTCCTCGAGGAAAACATAAAGGATAAAACCCCGCAACTTCCTCAAAGATAGAATCAGCACCAAAACAGTAAAACCAGAAAACAGTAAGATGCACTCCCGACAGCAGTAGTCTTCTTCTTGTCTAGTCCCAGTGTATTTCCTTCCTCACTAATGCGCCACACTTGAGTGAGTGAGTGATGTATGTTGCAAGTGATAAATAGAGAGGCTCTCACTCTCTATTTATATTATTCCGTTCACTTGAAGTGCACTCCAACATGTCGACCTTACTTAACAATTACTTACTAGAGCCGACATCTCTAGGAGTGTCTAATAACCCTAGTGCCCCACCACTTGTGGGGACTTTGCCTCCTCTGACCAATAGGAGGGTAACACAATGGTGGGGACTATTGCCCCGACTTACAATGACTCACCTAGGGTCGAATTCACTAGGATAGTCTAATAACCCAAGGGCCCCACAACTATGGGGACTTTAACCCTTGACTAATAGGAGGGTTACCCACAATGACTTGACATGACTTTCTCATTATAGAAACTTTCTGATCGAAACATCGGGGCATGACATGACTCAAATACATCCCGGAATAAACATCGGGTTACAATAGATAAGAAATACAAGTGAATACATTCCGAAGTTACAATTACATCAACAAGATTCAAATCCTATATTAGGTATTCAAATTCTCCTATTTGTAACACCATTGTATTACATATTTATATTGATTAATGGATGTAATGTAATTCTTCCAATTATTTTTCTCGTGTGTGTTTAATTTTCCATGAATGATTGATCATTATTTACTGAATTCTTCTCTCTCTTATGCAGCTTTATTTTCTCATTGAATTCATGCAGTCCTGAAGATCCTATGCTTCATTAAATTTAACACCGCAGTCTCTTCATTTTATAACATTTTGGCACCTTTTCATGAGCATGGTGATTCCCACCTCGTTCATATAAAAACAACACATTGGAAAACTTTCCCCTTTGGAAGGTCACTCTTGTCCATACCATTTGAAGAAACAACATAGAAAGCACACAAGAAATGATGATGTGTTATCAGTTCTATAGTACCCTTCAAACCTCATACATCAGGGGGCATCTGTTATCACGAAAAACTCGCACACCTACAAAAATTTCCTGATTCTCACGGTAAAGTATCATCGACATACACCATGAACCCAACAAAACACATATTCACAAGATCCAAAGAGCATATTGAGTCCAAAATGAGCCCAAAACAGTTAAATCCATAATTGCACAACTTAAGTTTTGGATGCACGTGCTACAACGTGCACATTTAAAACAACACCCATGCTACGGCATGGATTTTCCCTCGATATCTGTGCGTCTAGCACAAACAGCGAGATCTCACCTACTAGTGGTGCATCGATGGCTCATGAAGCTCCACTTACCCATTTGAATTTGAATTTGGCCTCTCACACACTTGGTTTCCTTAAATTTCCTCTTGGTGTACTTTGAAACCAAAACATGAATCAATGGGCTCACACTATGATCTTGTCATTTCTTGGCCACCTCTTGGACTATAAAATAAGGACATGCACATGATTATTGTAAGAATATTTTTGAGCAAATTTATGTTGTTGGAATTATGATTGAGCTTCCCCTTAGCTCACCTCTTCCCTCTTGCCAAGCATTTCCAAATATCCCTTGCCTCCTTCCCTCAAGGGGAAAGTGTTCTTCCCATATATTGGTTCGTTAACCAGTCTTCAAAAATTGTTGGACAAGAAAGGCCTCTCTTAGGAAAAGTGTTTTCCTCCTTTTGGAGATCACCTCTCCAAGGTGTTGTATTAGCTTGGCCATTCGGAAATATACAAGTGGTTTGACTCACATGTATTCTTGTAGTTTTCATCATCTCTCCCCTTTGCTATTTTGTTTAACATATGTTATCATTTTATTGGGTTTTTTGTGTTTCACTCTAACAATCTATTACAGGATCACTTGGGTCGACCAATCTAACCTAAAAGGGGTTCCAAATACTGAGGCCTGCTACAACCTATAAGGCCTAGGCCCATCCCAAAGTGGGAAGCACTATTTTGCATTATTTCCCACAACACTCACACATATTATGTGTTTAAATTGAGGAAGTCAGTACCTTGCCAGCGATTCATAGATTCCACCCCTCTTCCTTGGTTTTCTAAATAGAAGATGATATTAATTTCCCACTACAATAGTTTTATGTAACCCCATGGGTCTCAATTAGAATGGATCATGCCACCTCCCATTGCTACATTTAGAGTTGAATATTGACTTTGAGTTGACAATTGATGGAAAAAAATTAACATAAATTTAGTAAGTAAATGTGAAATCGGTTATTTTTTTTTAATTTTGGCTCCGATAAATGTCACTTAAGTAATGTTAATAACGTAAATTAAGCAATGTCATTTCCCGTCAATTTCGTTTGTGTGTGTGTGTGTGTGTGTGGCTCATAGCCTCAAAAGATAGAGGGATCACTACGTACACGATAATAATTCTCAGGGATCCCACCTGAAGGGACCTGACCTTGTTGACTCCAAGTTCAGGATCATAACCCTAAACATGCCCTGAACGACCCAAATAATTCAACCTCCAATGTCGAATACTATAATCTTGGACTCGAAAGCTCCAACCAACTGAGCTATCGGGATTTTTTTAATGGAACACGTCATGAGAAACCCTTAGGCACTTTCCCTCATTTAGAGGATGGTACCCAACATCACCCATTAAGGATCAGTTAATTGCGCCCTAACCCGATGGTGGCATTGAGTGCAAACCTTGCATAGCCACCTGGGGATTTGACCCCCAGGTATATTCGGCTTCCTATTGGTTCAAAGGTAGTCACTCAGACACCAAGGTTGTCTCAGGCTTGAGTATTGGGGCAGTACCCCTCACTTCATGGCGCAAGTAAAACTGCTAACCACTTGGCCAAAATCGACATCTCTTTGGTTTTCCTCACGAATGGGAATCTAGTCAATCTGGTGGGGGTCGTTGCCCTTTTCGCTTGGCAGGTCCTCTCAATGGCCAACTACTTCGGGGTTCCTGTGGTACTCCTCACAATGAGTTTTAGGGCTATGCCCAAGTACTTCCCACAGTTAAGCGGATAGGGTTTAATCCCTGATTCGGATGAATAATAATATTGCAAGAAGAAGAAGAACTATAAGGCGCACAGAGCCAGGAAGCACAACAGGAATTTTTTTTTCCCGAAATGCCACCCAACAAGCCCAAGAAAGTGCTCTGATACCAGATGTGGAGAACCTCCTGCAATGAACAATCAAAATGCACGATATAACAGAAATATTGGAGCACAAAAGAGATTTTATTGATTGCGGGCCACTTCGAGGGGGCAACCTCCTTTGAGCAAGCTCAATACAAAATAACTCTTCGATCCTTTCATTAGCCTCAACACATACTTATATACTAAGTCCAATATAAACAACTATTACTCCACATGAATGTGGGACAATGCAACCTATTAACTAGACGACTTAACAACTATTACTTACTCCCCATGAATGTGGGATAATACATCATACTAATGGGACGACTTACAAAGCATATGCGTCCGACAAAATATACTGACAAAATAAAGAGGGGGGTTGACATGGGTTCTTAACATATTGATAACGAACAAAAAAAACCCATAAAAAGACTCAAAGACAAGTATTTTCTTTGTTCTTATGTTGTTCGTCAGCTTAAAGGTATTGAATCGTATTTCAAACACATGTATGACAAAAATCTTAAGGCGTGCAACACAAAATTGTATATAAATATAATTTATTTTTGTGATTGTAATATATAGGTCCTTAATATCCACTAATCAATATATTAATTTACTTTCCTGGTAGATTATTAGGTGATATATTCATACCACCGTCAAATACTTTACCTCGTACATACTGAGAATTGTGTACCATTTTGAAAGATATAGGATTGGCGTATAACACAATTGATGCATGTCTTAATGATCATATTATATATTATGGACAAAATACAACAAAATTTGAATGCCCTTAGTGTCGAATTAGGATATATCAAGTGCATCGCAAAATTCTTCGTCATATCTCCGTAATTCCACATTTTCCACAATTGTTAAGGCACAAAAATATTAGAGGAAATTTGGGGTCTAAAATGGGCCTTATAAGAAAACGTGCCAAAATAAGTTTTTGTGAGTTGGAATTCAAGAACCAATAGAATTTCAATAAAATAAGCAACCATAATGGTTGAATTGACATATTTGTCATTAAAAAAAACTACTTTTTTTGTTCGTATTTTCGACATATCTCATTGTGTTTTTACTCAAATTTCGATCGAGAGAGCTCGTTGGATGCGGAATTTGATTCCGCATCCAACGAGTACCCACACTGCATACTTTTGACAGACCCCGCTACCCCAAAAACAAGAAATACTTGAAAAAACGTGATGATGACCCACTGCATACTTTTGACGGACCCCGCTACCCCCAAAATAAGAAATACCTGAAAAAACGTGATGATGATGTCATCATCACGTTTTTCAGGTATTTCTTGTTTTGGGGGTAGCGGGGTCCGTCAAAAGTATGCAGTGTGGGTACTCGTTGGATGCGGAATCAAATTCCGCATCCAACGAGCTTTCCCAATCGAAATTTGAGTAAAAACACAGGGAGATATGTCGAAAATACGAACACAAAAAGTAGTTTTTTTCTTTCTTCCTCCAAAATTAATCAATATTATTTTATTACTTTAACTATTATTTTATTATTTTCCTTAGGAGGCCCATTTTAGACCCCAAAATTCCTCTAATGCATATCACAATTTATGGATTATCATGCATATAAGAGAAGTAAAGGTGTTATGTGGATGTGTGGAGATGGTTCTAGATTTAGAATTTTAATGGTAGTTGATGGTGTCAACAATTTGGAGAGATGAGATTCATTTACTCAGTTTGGCCATTTTTTGTTATAAACGATAACCTTCTCCCTTGGATGTCAATAAAAAGGAAACACATATATTAATATTAATTGTTTCAAATATTTATTTTTAAGAATGTGAATAACATGCCAATTCATTTTATTTTTTTTTATTTTTTTTGCATATATATATATATATATATATATATATGATCCATAAACTATAGGCCCATATCCTCTCAGTCTCGTCAACATGGATGATGCATAAATTTATAAAATGAAGAAGATTGGTCTCTCTTCTTAGGGTAACACAATGGAAACTCCTCTACTCTTAACTATCAATAGCCTGTAGAAAATAATTCTTCTATTATGGGAACTTTGTCCAGAAGGATTTCAGTGCCTGGATTGTTGTGTTCGGATAGGTATAAAATGATACACCCAACCATAAATAAGATACTATGCTAACACAAATTCCAGGTCTATGTTTAATTAGAGGTCTCCACAATTGAGACCCAAATCCCCAATGTCTTCGACAAGGAGACAAAATTAGAGGTTGGCTACGTTTTTGGGAAGATAAAATTCCCATCCAAAAGGACACCGAATTCCATCCCATGGCATAAGTTTCAAACAAATAAATTCTATCACATTAAATCCAATAATTCATGCCGAGTGCTAGTTATTAATCTATTCAATGTTTAAAATCCCCGGTAGAAGGTCATGGGGAATAGTGGTTTGTTTCATCTAAAAACAAGAAATCACTGGCTATATTAGAACGAGGAATGTCCAACAGGCATACAAGGAATTAGCATAGCAGGATCGTTGTAGGTGATGGTTTATTTTTTTTAGCGACCACTGAAAAATTCCTTAATTTTTTTTCATCGATGAGATTACATTGTACCAATAATGGAAGAGTAGTGGATGTGGATGCATTGCAGTTAAGTACCATAAAATTAAATAAAACAACCATAGAATCGAGTGATTGATCACATCAAGAAAACACATATTTTGTTTCCTTGGAAACCCAATGGGAAAACCAACTTTCATGGGGATTTATAATTTCTCGAAAATTTATTACAAAGGTGAGCCATGCATTCTTCAAAGAGATTTTGATTCATTGTTACTCATTAGAAATATTGCAGGTGCCATGGCTGAAACAACCTTCTACTCATGCATGGACATGCACAATAACTCCTTCGTCCATCAATTTTTAAGTAGGTTGCCTCTTAGAGCCCTCTTCTTTGCCAATTTTCTTCTTCTTCCCAAACTTCAATTATCCCTTTAGTTGGATTCCCCTTTCTTCATCTAGCTAGCACTCTTTAATAGAGCTTCCTGAAATGCCAGCCATCAAGGTGTTTCGTTTCACCTTCTTGAGGCCTTTTGTCCTTTTGTCTTCAAGCTCAAGCCTAAAATTATTTTTTCCAAAATTAAATTTTGATTTTAAATTTGTAATGAGGATCCATTTCATATCATACCTACCCATGCACAAGATTTTTGTCCCAAGAATATCAAGGAGAGTACTCCATATCAGTGTACTTTTTTCTTGCTTCTCTATAGCATGGATTTGACTTGGCACTTGGATATAACTTTGACTCTCGCTCTGGCTCTAGTTCGTGGCACTAGCTACTAGCTTTGTTCGTAGCTATGATTTGGCTCTAGTTTTGGCTCACGTGTTCCCGTAATGCAAAAATATGCTCACTAGCTCACAGATATGACCAATATTCAATATTTGAAATATAGCATGTTGTATTATTTTCCATCACACTCTAAAATGACTTATTTGCACTTCAATCCAAGAGGAATTGACAACCATGGGATACACTTCTTTCCAATTGTCTTCACTTGCATATTGCATTCTTTGGATAGTTTGTAACACTTCTGGAACTGTCTTCAGGGCCATGGGAGAATAGTGGCTAACTCCTCCTCTCCAACCTTTGGGCAGTCCTATGATGTCATTGTTGCTCCATCTCTTGTCCCTCCTTAAAGTGTTACAGCTCCTAGATTCGACCAGCTCCGATACCATGTGATTCATAAACTATAGGCCCATAACCTGTGAGTCTTGCCAATGCGGATGATACATAAATTTATAAAAAGAAGAAGATTGATATCTCTTATTAGGGTAACGCTTAATGCAAACCCATCTTTCTTAACTATCAATAACCCACATAAAGTAATTATTATATTCCAGGAACTTTATCAAGAAGGGTTTAATTGCTTGGATTGTTGCATTTAGATATCTATAAAATAATACACCCAACCATAAACAAGCTATTGTGCTAACACAAATTCCAAGTATTTGTTTAATTATAAGTCTCCACATGTGAAACCCAAATCCCTAATGTGTTTGACAAGGAGACAAAATAAGAGGACGTCTATGTTTTTGGGAAGATTAAATGGCCACTTAGAAAAACATTGAATCCCATGTTGTGGAAAAAGTTTCAAATAAATTCTATCGCATTAAATTCAATAATCCATGTCGAGTGTTTGCTGTTGATCCATTCAATGTTTAAATTCCCTAGCAGAAAGTCATGGGGAACATTATTTTGTCTCTGAGCACAAGAAATCACTTTCTATACTAGAACAAGGAATGGCCAATAAGCTATGAGGAATTGACTTAGCAAGAGTGTTGTAGGTGTTGTTTTGTTTTAGCAACCATTGACAAATTCCTCATGCGTTGTTCATCGGAGAGATTGCATTATATTAATAGTGGAAGAGCAATGGATGCATTTGCAGTTAAGTACGAGAAAAATAAATAAAGAAACCAAAAATTAGCCTTGCTTAATCACAGGAAGACAATACATATTTTTCTACTTTGGAAATCCAATGGGAAAACCAACATTCATGGGGATTTATAATTGCTTGGAAATTTATTATAAGTGAGCTATGCACTCTCGGATGAAGTTTTGATGCATTGTTACTCATTATCAATACTGTAGGTTCTATGGCTCATACAACCTTCTTCTCATGCATGGACAAGCACAATAACTCCTTTGTCCATCGATTTTCGAGAAGGCTACCTCTTTGATCCCTCTTCTCTGCCAATTCCCTTCTTCCCAAGCTTCAATTTTCCCTCTAGTTGGCTTACCCTTTTTTCATCAATCTAACACTCTTTAATAGAGTTGCTCGGAGTGTCGACCATCAAGGTGATTCATTCCACCTTATTTAGGCCTTTTGGCCTTTTGTCTTCAAGCTCAAGGCTAAAACGATTTTTTCCAAAATTAAATTTTGATTACAAAGTTTTAATGAGGATCCATTTTGGGTATGTATAAGGAGTTAATTTATACTTTCAAATAATTAGGTATAGAGATGTGGATGAATTTTTTGAGCCTCTTATTGATGAAATTTTATGTATGACATCTCCAAACCAATAGGTACAAAAAAATTTCAATTCCATGGAATACTTAAATGGACAATTCATGATGCGTTGGGGCCAACACATTTTTGTGGTATGTAAATTTGCAATGTAACTCTATATATTATTTATTACCCAAGTTGTTTTTTGAATATTTTGACATTTTATTAACATTATTCTATATCTTGCAAGGAATCAAACAAAGGGTAAATATACATGTCTAGCACATGGCCCCATATAATATCTTGAAATTCAAGAAGTCTAGGAAAGGAGGTGTATAACAAGTACATGCATTTCCTCCCCAAGAACCATAGTTATTTAACTACCACAAAAATATCTTTAATGGGCAGAAAGAGGGTGGGAAAAACTATGAATAATGGCATCTCAACTATGGAAAATAGGCATTTGAGAATAAACATGGGAAGCAATTGGTTTCAGTTACATTTATATTTTTTACTTGTATTATTTATTTATCTATTTATTCTAATAAAAAATATATTCCCATTTATGTTTCTCAAAGGCTGTCAAGGTGGGGTTTCACGAGGTTTGAAACGATACATCAAATTAGTTGGTTGTGCTATTATGAGCACCTAAAAGTAGTCCATTTTTTCCTATGGATAAAATAAGCACCGTTATGGGTATTGTTAGCACATTGTTAGAGGACTATGCAAGCGACCAAGATGTCTAGAGTTGCAAGAACACATGTTAGTATATTCCATATATTGTCTAGCCATTTTATACAACACTTTAGACATTGTCTAATACTTCCTTCATTTGATATATAGTCACAAAGAACCTTTAATCATAACACCATAGATACATTTATGAATACTAGGATCAATAATTATCCCCTTATAAACATGCACACACTATAATGTGTCAAGTCATAGGATGCAAAGGCCAATTGGTCCAAATCATGTATCTTGAATTCTAGCACATATAAGACACCATTGCATTCCAGCACAATATAGGGTCCATGAATAATGATGTGTTATGTGTGAAATTATGATAATGATATTGATGATGATGACGACAAGGCCAATGATGTGCTTATATGGCAGCGACGACAATGACAATAGAGACAATTACAATGATGATCTTGGAATGATGAATGTATTGATGATGGCGACGATGAACATGAGAAAGAGAGGAAGGCGAAGAGGGACATAAGGAGAGGAAGATAGAAATACATGGTTTTTTACTTATTCTTCATATATATATATATAGTGAGGTGATGGAAACTTTATATATTGACCACTAGTCAAAAGATGATTCTTTAGCCAAGTTTTCTAAGCAAGTTCAAATCCTCTTTTTTCCATAGTTTGTCATCTTTTTTTGGGATACTATCAACAACATTTTTCGGACTGCAAAGGGAAATTACGCATATTTTAAGGTCAAGTTTTGATGGATTCCAAATCCACTTTATTTAAGGTAATATTCCATACATAGTATTGGGTCAATAATAGACCTATCATGGACTGCTAGAGAGATATTGTGTCTCTATTTGTGCACTTACTTTCTTGAAAGCGCCGAGGACACCTGATGATTGTATTTTTAATTCACCTCGAATAAAAATACATTTTTCCTTAGGAAAACAAATAATATTATATATTATATATAAAACATAACAAATAAACAATTAAAATGTATATAATGTAAAAATCATATATCTTATATGTGCCATATATAACATATATTATAATACAAACAACACAATCCCACATTAGAGACAAGCTAGCAAATCCGAATGCAAACAGTATAGTTGACCCAAGGCACGATCCTACTATATAAAATATTAAATTATTGCACCGAGAGTAGCAAGGTGCTCTACAACCCAATATGGAGGAGATGTTGTAATGGGTAACGTTATGTATCATGTCATTCCCATAAGAAAAGAAACAAAAATGCAAATGACTTCGACTTATACAAACAAAAAAAACTATATCGATTTCATTTTAAACCTAGATATATCAAGCACTGAGAGGGATCAAATATCTTAAGGTGTAATTTTTTTTAATTGTGTGAAAAATTGAGGTTAAAACTAAATTACACCTCAAGAAATTGGGTGCATCTCAGCGCTTGATAGATTTGGGTTTAAGATGGATCTATGCAGGTACATAGTTCATTTACAATAAGATAAGCTCGAGCCCATAAACCCCTAAGAAATAACAAATTGACGATAAAGGAGACTCAGGGGACCACCCAACCAACAGAAGAGATAAGAAGCAATTTCAAGGGTCCACCAACAGCACCTAAATCAATGATTCCACCAAGGCATTTTCATTCGAGTTTGAGTTTTGTCTTATTGTTGTGAAGGAATAGAGGTAATACTATGTTGTTTTTTTTGTTTGGAGTAGAAGGATTAGGGTTTTCCTTGTAGCTAAATATTGCATCGTCCCTCTAGCCCTATCCTTATAGTTCATCATCTGAGAGTGAAGCCCCAAATTATTTGAGAGTAAAACCCCAAATATTCTTACTAGCTTATCGAATATTTTCCCATACATTGTATGCTCTAGGGCTTGTTAATTTTGTTGGGCCATGTACTGGTATTAAATTCACTTATAATTAGGTTTTCATTGAGTTCTTATATTTTCTTTTTTTGTCACATGCATATCAAATCACATGGTGATCAATCTTTGCGACTTTCATGTAGGTCTAAGTATAATCAAAGATAAAATCATTTTGGTTGGATAAAACTATACAAGAATCTTCCAATGGGTATTTTAGCAATATTATATGCTAATCTATATTGCATCTTCTAGAAATACTAGTCTTATAATGTATGACATATTTAATCCACACAAAAGTAAAAGCCGATATCAATATAGATTTTGCTACAAGCTTGATGGAAATATAAACAATTTTAGTTGTTTTTTGTATTTTTTTCTTAAACATGTTTTCCTTGGATTTTGCAAATCTAGCCTAAGTAGTGCCTTACCATGATAAGGAATGGGGTGTTCTTGTCCTTGATTTCAAGTATGTGAAAGTTCTTTTGACTCTTTTCCTTGTTGGGATTCTAGTTAATCTTCAATTTCATGCCTAATCAATAATGATCCTCATGAAGATCTAGATAATAATGCACCTTGAATTCTTTTGATTTAGAGTTTAAGGATATCATAAAAAAAACAAAGTAAAACCTTGTTCACATTCTCACTGAAAATATTGTTCCTCGAGCACATTTTGTATGTCAATAAATGGTTCATTGTTAGAGAGTAAACTAAACACGTTTCATTATTGATTAGATTGTAAAAGATCCATACTTCTTTTACATTTTGTTACTTTTATTTTTAGTACAACATATTTGATTTAAAAGCCTCATATAGTTGTGTATTCAAATAGAAGTTATATCGTTAATTTCTGCTTGCTCATTCGATTAAGGTGCGGGTCTGGTCAGCAGGGCGACATTCCCCTTAGGAGTGAGCTAGTTGGGAGGAGACACTCAAAATCCAACCAATTGAGGGTCAGTGTGGCCCAGGCTGGGTGTGCTCCATGGGTGATTTTGGCGGCTTAGATGCCCCATGGTCATGGTTTCTTAGACCAAAGGCCACTTCTACAAATCAAAAAGATCCTAACAAAAAAAATCATTTCATTTTTCAATTTATAATTATAAAATAAGTCTTGTATTCTATAATATATAGTCATTATTCACGACAAATACTATGATGTGCAACATTCTGTTTATGCATTTTTTTTCTTTTTTTCTTTTTATTTCTAGTTGTATACACATAAAAAAAAATAACTCTAAATCTTCACCCCCTCAAACTATACTTCTCAATCCAACTTTCTTATGTCAAAATAAACCTTGAAAAGACATTATGCTGTCCATCTATATTGTGAAGCAAAGCACCCACCAAATGTTGGTTCTTTTCAAAAGGAACGACACAAGTTTTTGCATGAAGTCAATATGTTTCCCAACATCATAATACTTTCTGTTGCTAATGCAAACGATATGAATATGTTTCCATATCCTTACGTGTGATGATAGTAGAGTATAGCGAACACTTCTTTTAATTATTGTCACTTTTGTGATATCCTTCTTCCATGATCAAATGCACAAAACAAAAGATGCGACCATAAGTTATTTCAGGAAATTATAGTGGTTGTGGAAAATTTTATAGTAACAATCCCTTTTCATCGTATAATTTTATTGGAATTTATCATATAAGTAAATATACAATAATGGATGAGGGTAAATAATGGATAATGGCATTTATATATGATTGATATTTTTTTTACATAATCTCATGCGATCATCAATTACATAATAGTCCCAGATAATTCCGGTCGATGAAAGGAGCAGCCCTGGCGAAGTCCAAGGCCCTACCCCGTCTCTCATGATTGGTCACCTTCCTGTCCATGAAAGCAATCCGGTGGAAGTCTGCAAATAAATTCTTCATGTTTAAACCACATAATTACAAAGATTTCATTTTATTTCACACAGATCTCATAAATATTGATTTTTTGGAAAATGGGATAAGATAATGAATTAAATCACGATTCTTAAAAAGGTACAAAATTATTTTGGCATAAGAACTATGATGCATTAATACCCGCTCATAGATTTGCTCAAGTACCAAAGCTCAGCAATCCGTTCAAGGAAAGATACTGATATAATACGAAGCCAAAGTTCAATTATTACTTAAAACCCATGTTTTTATGTTGATTTCAGTAAAATTTTAAATGAGAAATCTGTTTTCCTTCTTATGAATTCCCCAACGTTTACGATGGCAGCTTGATGGGAGATCTACACGGAAGGGCAAGCCAGGAGTCTACAGTGTGAAGGGTGTAATTAACGCATGGAGGGCACACGAAGCAGCTCACTTGAGGCGTTGAAACATTGAAGGACAGCATCCATAAGAAGGAAAACTTGGTTGTCTTTCTGCATTGATCTTTGAAGAAAAAACCTTTTTTTGGATGTGATTCAACTTTTGCATTGACATATAAATTTATTTGACTGTTTTTTTTAATTCTATAATAGAGGTATAAATATTATTTCATTATTTGTATGAGTTATTATTTGCATATTTATAGGTGAGGAACTTTACATGCATGAGGAATGTTACCTAAAGTTACAGTATCTCCCTCATAATTGGTAATAATATTTATAGCCCATATTTACATCTCCTTCATAATAGGCAATATTATTTATAGCCGACATTTATATGAGGAACATTACATGAGGAAGGTTACGTAACTTTACAAGATCTCCCCCATACTGGGCTACAGAGGGCCTCTGGACACAATTATTAAAATCAGCTTAAAAAATAACCAATCACATTATAATGAAAACTTGTTGCATCGAGAGTCGAGGTGCTCTATAGCCCAGTATGGGGGAGATGTGTAATGTTATATAATGTAACAAACTAATGTTATGTACACCAAGAATAGTGAAGTGCTTAGAACCTAGTATGGGGAAGATGTGTAACATTACATGTAACGAACTCACCTTGTGTACCAAAAAAAAATTAAAAAAAAACCCTATGTCGACTCATAAATAATAATAATAATAATAATAATAATAATAATTAAAAAAATTCATATTCGCTCATAAAATAAAAATACAAATCCAAATAAAATATCATTAAAAAATAACACCTCAAGAAATTGGATATCTCTAAGTGCTTAATAAATTCATGTTTAAGATGGATCTATGCTAGTTATAAATCTGTAAGGAATAAACTTTCTACACGTGCTTAAACAATATAATGAATAATCTTGTTATAAGTTGTTAAAAATTTATAACAAAGAAACTTGTTATAATGTGGTAGGATATAACAATGAATGAATAAACTTATTAAGATATAATGAATAAACAGGGTAAGGTATAACTTGTTATACCATGGTAGGATAAACTTGTTATAACGTTGTAGGATATAATTTTAATATTTTATCTCGTAAGCTAAATGAGTGTAGACTTAACTTATAATTAAACTAAACTAAAATTGTATATATGGCTTATTTAATATTTGTTTGTTTAAATTTTGACTTATCCTTAAATTAATTTATGAATGTAAATTTAAAATTTAATTAATAAATATAGGTTAGTTTGGGTTTTAATGAATATAAATTAGAACTAATTAATGTTTTATATATATAAACAATTATTAATGCCATTTTATTCATATAAGTTTAACTTAGGTTTATAATTCAAAATTAAAATATTTTATTTTATAAGTACTTTATTTTATTACATTTATGTCTTAAAAGTACTCTTATTTTTAATCATATCAAAGAGGATTTTTTATTAATTTTATTTCTAAACATATTTCTATATAGCTTAACCATAATTACTTAGATTGTAATACAAGAGGTGGGTTGTAAATACACCATGTCCACAAAATGACTAACTTATAATATTTTATTATATTTCTTAAGAGACCCATTTTAGACCTCAAAATTCCCCTATTAATTTTAAGCTAATTTGTATTTCCAAGAGAGATATTCCTCATGAGATAAAGAGATCATTATACATAAGACCACATCTATACTTGGAATACTTCACATTTCCTCTAAAAAGCCACTAACAAGCTTGCTTACATAATTATAATGTTGACTTTACATATCTCTAATCTCTATGTTTCTAGTAACCCATGCACCATATATTATCAATTCAAATAAAATATACATTACACGTTCATTTGTCAATACCCACATACTGCAATTTCCATAGTAGTTTGAGAGATATAATTAATGCTTGATTTCTAATTGACACATATACAAACCTACAAATACGTATTAATTGAATACTTCATCGACAACATTGCATCATTTAATCTCATTCTTGATCTAGAAATTATCTTTGCAAACTTGTTTTTGTGGTTCATCTGTTCTATTTGTCTTGCCACAATACATTATTCTTGGTATAAGAATATATCTGTTATTCTCAGTCTAAGAAAATAGACCTGATACATGTAGTGTACCTAACCTCAAATCACACCACCAAGGTTGGGAACACCTCATTATAAAAAGAGAAAAAATAATTCTAAATCATGCACAACATAATAAGGTTCTCTAAAGCTAGGCCAACATCCCACAAGCCAAATAAATTAAAAAAAAAAAATCAGCCATTAAATGGAAGACAACAATTCCAATGCAAATTATTCTCCAATGTACATGTGATGCAAAGTGATGGTAACATGAATACAACTGAGTCTAGTAACATTTTCACATATAAATTGAATATCGTTATTACATCTATGGACAGCTGACCATCGCTATTTAACTAATTAATAAATTCATATTTACATATGTTAATAGAATCCAGCTTTACGACATTAAGCAAATTAGCATTACGACATTCCAATAAAGCAAAATTCCGACACTATAATATAACAATTTTTACAACACTAATCCACAACCTTTAAACCCATAATATATCATATCCAAATGTTGTTTGAGCCGAACAAAGTTCACTCACACATAAAACTTATCTAAAATATATGGAATATTAAACAATCCATTATATTTAGAACATAATGTATAAAATATGAATACTGAATAAGATACGAATATGATTTTTACAATACAATTGGGACCCAAGTAAATAGTTCTACTTGTGACGTTTCACATGAAATGACATGTCTTTTACCTAACTTAGATAATTGAGCATTTCTAAATATTAGTTATCTTTTTTATTATTTTTATCATTATTTAATATTTAGTATTTGTATATTTTATTTATTACATTGCCTTCCTCATTATGATGCTTTGTCCTCGAAGCATACCTTGTCAATTTTCTTATAATTTAATATTGTAAGTAAAACTATGTGCTGCTTCATAAAACCATGTGTTGTTTTATGAATTCTCTTCTTTAGCTTTTTTTTCTTTTTTTTCATTTTCTTGCGGATAATTCTTTTTCCCACTACTCCTTGTAATATTTTTTTCTTACTTCTTGTTCTCTTCTTCTTATTTGCAGCCGAATTCTCCTTTTTTATTTTTTAAATTAACTTTGACTGAATGTTTTTTTTTTGCCAAGGGCCAAGTTTCGGAGAAGCTCCAAGAAGGGTATGTGGCCAAAGGCCGAAATTTGGACAAGGTCATAGATTATGGCCAAAAGCCAAGTTTTGGAGAAGCTCCGAGAAGGGTTTGTGGCCAAAGGTCGAGTTCAAGCCCAAGAAGAGGCTTTGATACCACTGTAACACTGAGTCCGTGTGTTATGGAAGAATTTGTATTTGGATAAAGAAGAGATCCATCTTCATAATGAATAATACATATTGAATAAAATGATTTGATGATATTTTACAATTGAAAATATGCCTTTAAATATGGCTTAGGCGCCTATTGGGAGGAGTCACATCCTCTTTACAGTCATAGTAATTATTAGTTGATTATTAATTTATATATTGTTTATGTATAATGTATTTATCATTATTATTATTATTATTTATGTAACATTGTCCTTCCCTTAAGGGCAACTTTTTCCACAAATCTAGATGTTGATGCTCTCTTATTACGGGTTGTGTTCGAAGTGTTGACTCGAACATTGCAATCTTGGATCGATTTCGTTCTATGGACATAATTTTGGAACTTGTGTTGTAATCATTTCTGCTTAAGTGGTGATTTTTTTAAACAATACAACTTGTTCTTAATGGTTTTCCATATCGTCTTTTGGATTCCATTTATGAAGAATTGTGGATCTTCACTTCCACTTTTTGAACTAGTTGAGGATCCTACGTCGGATGTCATAATAACATAAATATTTTTAAGAGATGTTCCTTGACCTGGGAAATCAAAGTGGTGGTTATCCTTAACTTGCGTGGAGTTTAAAGACGTCAATGTGAGCCTTCTTAGTTTCCTCAAGCCATATTATTGTAGATGGCTTACATCTTACAACTTTAGGGAGTGCACTTTAATGTTAACCATTCCAAAGGTGTTTGGTGGTTGTTACAGGAATGAAACACATTTAAACCGACATTGACTTGATTGGAAATCTATAGGTATTTTACTAGTTGGAAATCTTTGATACCACATGAGCCGAACAAAGTTCACTCACACATAAAACTTATCTAAAATATCTAGAATATTAAATTAATCCATAATATTTAGAACGTAATGTATAAAATGTGAATATTGAATAAAATACAAATATGATTTTTACAATACAATTGGGACCCAAACAAATAGTCCTACTTATGTCGTTTCACATGAAAGGACATGTCTTTTACTTAACTTAGATAATTAACCATTTCTAATTATTAGTTATCTTTTTTTATTATTTTTTTTATTATTAGTATTTGTATATTTTATTTATTAGATTGTCATTTGCAACCATATAATCAACATAAACACCGATCTATTGGATGCCAACAAATATAAATAAAGCAGCATCTAATAGCGGTAAATAATACATACAATAAATCTACTCAATGAGCTACCAATTTAACACTATAATTTCAACCATATAACATGAGAATATAAACCAATATGCAACATGCAATTTCAAAGGTAATCCCAACCTCCATGGACGCATATGCAGCAAAATAGAGAAAGAATAATAGCTGAATAAAATACGTATCTTTGAAAAGTGTAACTAGCTTCAACAAGACAAGGTGCTGACTCAAAGTGCCGCCATACTAATAAAATAATAACATCACATATGTTGAGTACTGTTAGGAAGAGCAACAACTCCTAACCCAAACCCCCTAACATGTGGAATCCATGACCCCTAGCCATGTTTGTTGTCCATGTTGAGCTATTATTTGATTATAGGTAAATAATAATAATAATGTTCATAGTCTATAGTCCAAGTACCTAGTGCCACCATAATAATCAAATAATAACATCACATATGTCTGAGGCTTACCATTGAGCTTACCATCGAGGCATTACATACATGATGGTATTCTTTACTTAAATATCATTCATCTAAACTTAGAATACCACTTTCAACCTTGACTGTATGAATAACAATGTGTCCAAGCTTCACAAAAGCATGTTGATTCTCATTTATAATGCTTTCAAACAACTCACACATCTATTATAATGCTTTCAAACAACTCACACATCTAAATGATCTGCTGGTTCGTATTGTAATTTATGTATAAAGCTATACTTGAGTTATATATTTCTACTAAATATACTAAAAGCATTTTAAGAATTATGTCTGTCTAGCTCCTTTGCAATATATCATTTTATATATCTTTGTGATTTTATGTGGCACTCGTCACACTTCCACTTGTAATATTTTTTTTTGTAAAATGTTATTTCTTCTACAATAAGCACTTGGGGTACTCATATTAGATATATAGGTGTTTATACATGCAATTTTGGTTTCACTAATGCTATTTTTTTCTTTTTTTCCTAACTTATTCACATGGATCATATCTAATATTGTTTTGTGTTCAAGTAGAAGTTCTTACTCAACATTTTCTTCAATATAATATTTACGCCTTATTTCTTCATATAGCAATAGATTGCTCAAATAATCAAATTACAGAGAGGTATCTTTCCCAACCAAAGTCAAAGTATTCACATATATGTCATAGGACTGAAAGGAAATTTCAAGCAATAGAAACTAGATCTATATTCTTCATCTTCTCACCAATAAGCACTAATAGATCTTTAATGTCCTTTAACCTTGACATGCAATATATAACCAATTATCTTTTTGTCATTCCAAGACTAACATACAAATTGCTCTCAAAAACATCTCATTCTAGTTCAACTACTTATACATGTTATTTAGGTGTTACATAAATATGATGGGAACTATGAATGTCTCCAACTTTATAATGATGTGATTTGCAACTACAATTCCTAGCAAAGGCATAGCATCCTTGTTAATATGATATTTATCATATCCTTGATAACGGATTTCTCATAAGAGAAAACATGTTGAGATTTGGTAATCCCAATCCCAAATCCATCAAATCATTATAATGATTATGTATAGAAAAATACCCTCACATCGCTTAAGCAACCACCCATCGACATTGTCAAACAATCTGAAGTTGAGATAAACTTGGTTAAAACGTCGAAGTCCTATCAAATAGGCATTGCAAAGATACCAAACACGTTCGTATGGACTAAAAGTTAGTCACAAACAATTTCATATGGACTAAAAGTTCATTAAAAAAAGGACTTTTCCTACGTTTATAGAAGTTGGTTTCACATCACATAGATGAGAAGTTAATGCCAGATAAGTGATGTCTAATGACATTTTCTTAGTAATGGAATCAATACATATATTGTTGCATATACAACAAGTAAACTATCGATAATTCACCATCATTAATGTGACATGTAACTGGTGTGTAATACATTCCAATTCGACATTAAAATAACGTTTTAAACATCGCAAAAACAAATAATTTTGACCCCAAATGTAGCATCCCCCTAGTTATTATGACTTAGCAAAAAAGGTTGAACCGATTGAGTTATTCCTTTGGATATATTTATACAAATAATCAATAAAATTAAATATTAACTCATTAATTTCAAGCTTACTTCAAGGATGGAAGTATTCATCCATTGAGAATGCTACACATTCTTGAGTGACATCAAGAACCCAAGAGTAATTTATGGAGCTTGTCAACGTTGTCATTGTTTCTTTCTTAAATCAACCATATTGTATGGACCTTTTCAAAGCCAAGGTCCTTGTATCCTTTTATCACTTCATTAATTCCTCACCATATCTCGTCAACAAGATCTTACCAAATTAAATGGTGGCGCAATTGCATAGGTGCATTATGCAAAATGTTCAACACCTTCTCACGTTTTACAATATCAAAAAGTTTCTCGATAGGGTTTGTACTTCACCCATTAGTTATCAATCATGTGAGGAAAAGTAAGTTTCCTTGGGTCTAGTTGTCCTAGACGGAACCCTTTTGTTGCCTTGAAAGCATGGCAAAGGTGGCTCAGCTCCTCTAGCCATGGCATCAATAATCTCTTGTTATTTGATAAAGATACCAATTTTTTTAATTTCACATATATTCTTCTTATTAATCCAAAACCCTTGCGTCCCAACTTGCAACACTTACCTTAAAAACACAAGTCTCGAGAGTGGAAATTTTGGATCAAAAGACACTTATCTTTACTCCTGCCAAGGCCAAAAATACTAGGAGAAACTTCATAATAAGAAGTCATGTTATCATTTTATCAATTAAAAAGGTAGAAAAATCATGGCTAAATTCCCTATTAAACTTCTCTTATAACAAATATACCCTCTAAAATACAAAAAACTTTAAAAAATGACAAAATCGATCTTTAAAATACACAAAAATTTAGTTATCATCCAGGACTCCAATTTGGGAAACCATTGGTGGAGGGGTTGGGCCATTTGGTAGTTCCTATTGAAGGTTTAGATCTCCTTTGCCTTCTAGACTTAAAGTTAATCTACTCAATATCACCCTTCTTTTTCAAATTTCAGCATTGGGTTTGAAAAAGGACTGCACAATTTATCCTAAAAATCAGATGATCCTCCTCTAAAATACTTTGTATTATCAATCATGATTTGCACAACATTTGTTGGCCGAACCTATTCAGTTTGACCTAACAAGGAAGTCGACAATGAACTTTGATTATTTTTCCATTACAATCCAATGCTTTAGGAACATGATCCCTTAAAGTTAAGGGCCAACATAAATTTGGGGTTTTATCCGTCGTAAATTATTGACCCCTAGTTCCCTACCATATATTACCAGTAAGGAGGAATAATCAAATTATTAGCAATAGCTCAATCAGGCTATAAACTCATCAACCTCACATCATTTTGTAATATTAAACAGCGCCTCAACAGTTATTTCTTAATCTTGTGCTACTGTAAAAAGTTTTCATCTCGTCTAGGTGTCCTAAACAAAATATATCTTTCATATCTTAAATTTAGTAAGGGTGTCCTTTGCTTATCTAGCCATAGCATCAACAATCTTTTGTTCTTGGATAAGGGAAACAAATTTGAAATTTCTTAGCATTTTTATCAAGCCCATAGTTTAGCCTTGGCATTATAATTTTCATCTCTTTCAACTTTATTTCATTATTCACTTCATCCCACAATTATAGCATTACTTATTTGCAATAGAAGTAAAAGCAAGGACAACTGAAAGATAACCATGCATAAGAAACACTAAAAAAAAAAAAAAACAATTATCTTGGGAAACCCAAACGGACAAACTTTTCTTTGAAGAAATCAATCCAATTTTCAAGTACAATACCAAACATAAATATTAAGCCCTAGCACAAGAGTACCCTTCTTCCACAAGAAACCATAGAGAACCTTGAGAGAGAGAGATAATAAGATAACCCCCAAAAATTCCTTCTAGTGATCTTTACTTATCCTCCTTGAGAAGTGCACACCAATTAAGAGAGATGAGCTTGCTTGAATGTGCCAAATAGTGTGAGAACACTTGTATTTATATTCTTCAGTTGACTTGATTTGCACTCTTAAGGCCAGCTTGTACTTTTGTCTTCTTGGTCCATGTTCCCCCTTTTACTAGGTTATTTTGCCCTTTTTTGTCTTCCGCTTTCTTTGGGACTTCTTCAATGGATTGTCTTGACTTCTTTGGATATTTCTTCATCATAGAAAAGTTCTCCTCGTTGATTTCTCATCACATGTGGTCATATTCTTCCCCAAGAACTCTAATGTTGATTTAACCATACTCTAAGAAGTCCTAGTCACTTCTTAGAGCCAATTGTCAACTTCGACATCAGATTAGACTTTGTCTAATGTACAAGGAGATTAGATCTCCTTGTAACATAGTCAAGTCAGCTCACTCTATAAGAATAGATCACTCTTGCTACGGAGCACTCCCACACAGTTAGTACACAATGTGACCTCTAGCCTACTACCACTCCAGTCAACACATGACTGGACGAGGCTAAGCATTTGAGTCCTATATACATATAGTCAACACATGACTAGTCAGGACTACGACGAGGCCATTCTCTCCATGGGTCGCAAACCTCTAAGAGAATGATCTACAGAATGTTTGCCCAATGCTAGAACCATGGAGAACATCAACAAAGTCGAGGGTGTTAGCTTCTGTATTTATGATGCCCACATAGATTGGGTTTAATCGTATGAAAGAGACACAATACCGCTTGTTAAATTTATTGTCTATAGAACCCCCCCCCATCTACAACTCTTCCTTTCACAATTACGTCCCCAAAATGGAGACGCTATTTTATAGGAGGCTCAAGTGTCTTCTTCAGCAGTTTAGTTGCAACTAGGGCCATCAGCACTTGCAGAAATTTGAGATGAGGCCGCCTCTTCTCAATAGTCAAAAAAGATAAAATCCTTAGCTATATTCCCTGTTAAAGTTATCTCAATGCAAAAATCTAATAAAATCTTCTAATTCTGAAAAAATGCTTATCTGTGTGCGTATCCCAGAATGAAAACCAGCCTATCTGGATTGAAAAATAAGCTTGCACTCTTGCTGTTCTGTTTTATCCTATATGGGTCTGAAATAATTCAGCACGAGGAGGTAAACCTCCATTATACAAGTGTTTTCAAAGAAAGAGAGAGGTATCCGACTTAGTTTATGTATATATTATCTTTCTTCTTGTTTTTATTTTAATTGCAGAGCAGATTTTTATGGATACTCATCCAAGAGGAATCTAATATGGATCCAGTGCTAATCTGTGGTAGATATGGCCAAAGATGGATCTATTTTACGCCCAACCCATTCAGGTCAAAGTCTCCAAAGGTGGGAGCAGTGGTAGAGGGGACATCAAATATACTATATTGTGGGAACTTGGAGGATCAAACTGCCCTGCACTAGCTAGAATATTTATATGATTGTATCGATAATATCATTTTGACCAGTAAAAGAAACAAGCCGCACAATCAACCTGAACAATTACTAATATGATAACCAATAGTTATGCTAAAGGGATGCATGTCTAGTATACATTTACTTTAATTCCTGTAAGCAATAGATATTTTTGTTGATACAAGAAATTGGAATTATGAAACCAATGGTTCAATATCACAAGCGCAAACACATGAAAAAAGGCTTTGAGAAATTCATAAAATGTCTGCACACGACTAACAAAGGAATGGTTAATTTGACCACAGCAAAATTTGTTAACATGACTAGTCACACATTATTTTTGCAACAAACAACACACATGTAATGACATAAACAGCACTCAGCAAAAATAAATAAGAAAATTGGTTATGCCATAAAAGACCGCAGAGACCTTCAAAGAAAGAATTATACTTTCACAAGTACCCTTATTTTTTCATGATTTACTACCACTACAAGACAAGACATGAAAACTGGAATACAGGAAAGATCATAGACCTTGTGTTCATTCTTAACCCTTTTTGACTTATCAATTGTTAAGTCGTACAACCAAAGAATGTTAAAAAAGAGTCATCGGCTGATACATGCCTCAACTTGATGAAGCTATAATGTATTCATCATTCATGAAATTCTGATAATCATCTGAGCATACAAAATATTCATTATTCATGGAATTCTGATAATCATCAGGGAGCCTACAACATATTCATTATCCATAAAATTATGATAATCGTCAGTGAGCTCCAATGTGTACTGAAAAATCCTTGAAGACCTGCATACAATTATGGCAGATAAGTACACCCAAACACAAACCACTTGGAAGCCATATCAACTAAGGACATAGACACCTATGTGGGCAACCTAATTTGACCATTAATTAGAACATCTCCACAAATTTTAAAATATATAGAAATACTAGTTATCTTTGACAATGTTTTGTTCAGACAGACTAAAAATGGACTAATTAGCTACGAAAATATTTGGTTAATTCAAGCTATCATTACCAGATACAATAGATGTGAAGGTATGCAGGAAACAATTATGCATGTACTACAATGTACATACCTGCATGAACACTCTAGCATCAAGCCAATGTCAAATAATTACCATCATAGAGTGACAAATGGAGTATGAGAATGTGCAGTGTGAACAACTGGTTTAGACTCTAGAGTAGGGACGTGTGGTAACAAGATTGGGTATTGGAGTAAGGAGAATTAGGATTTGCCATATTGAAATTGAATTGGGATTAGACTGTTTAAAGATGGAAGGAGGCTACTCTAAAATTATTTTATAATAATTTTCTGAATAATATCTTGTTAATTTAATTTATTATTTTAAAATTCCATCCATTTTAAACAAAGAGTCAATTATAATTTATAACTTTATACCTATAGTAATTTGTATTGCTAATCAAACTACACAATTTCATAGATGCTATTCTTACAAATAAATACTAAGCTATGTTGCTCTTAAGATTTCTGACCCACAATGGATTCAAAAAGTGTGCAGACATTCGAGAGGGGGTGAAGAGGTAAGAGTGTCCATGTGGAATTGGTAATGTGTGTATATCGACTTATATCTAGAATCTAGACACAAACACACAAATATATATATATTAGTGTGTGTGTGGGTGTCTATATAACTCGTTACACAGGAACACTCGTATATAGATAGATTAATGCATGAGAAAGAGTACTTTCCAATTACATTAGGTCAGAATCTATCTTTAGTTCAAATCTGAGTCACCTCTTTAAATTAAAAATAGTAATATTTAAATTGGAATTATGCTATATTTTGTTTACTCAATGTGATGTATCTCCTTTTGGTAAAGTATTAACGATACCTCATCAACCTGACCCTAGTTCAATCTTGAGCATCAATAAAAACATAAACTCGATACTATTGAACTATAATAACCTAGATTATATAATCAATATGCTTGAGAGACATAATTCTATTAAATCAACAAGTATATGGTGCCAAGTAATGCTATATTGAGAGAGGATTAGATGAGTGGTGTATGTATTGTGGGCAATTGTACCAGCACTATTGTACTCAGCAGCATAGTTTTAAAAATAGGAATCAGACTTGGAATCGGAATTGGTAATGAATCGATCATGACTTAGACGATTTGAATTTAATGACTCGGTCTACTCAAAAATATTTAAATATTAAAGAAAATACAATATTTTTAAGATTCTAATCCATGATTCCAAAGCATTAAAGACAAAATATCCAAAGTTTGTTCATGTATATACCATATATGAGTGAATATATCAAAATGACACTAAGGGTACTATGGAATACATATATAGAAGACTGGTACTGGAACAAAATACATAATCAATGAGGCCTATAATCTATATGGCTTGTAGAGTCCAAAAAACAACATGCTATGAATCATGATGCCACTACATCATGATCATACATCATACATCAATGATCATCATCATACTACATAGTTAACTATCATACATCATCAATGATCAAACTCATCACCATTGCTAGAAACCTAGAACTAGAAGGACTAGCAATGACATCATCATCTGGCTTTAGGGTTAGGTTAGATTAGGGAAAATCAGAAAGAAAAAAAAATTAAAAATGAAATTTTTGAGTAATTAGTTGTCCACGGTCCCTGTTATCACATACATTGTAGCTGGGCTATGATAATGCAGCAATTGGATATTTTCTCTCTTTCCTAAGTCAATCTTATACATGAGGATACAGCATGGATCAATTATCAGCATGAGCCATATTCAAAGCCTCATTCAGCACTAGATGTAGAGCAGTCATTTGTCATGACTGAGATTTCCTAGTTTATTGAGATGACCTTGGTAGAATCATAGTCCATTTGAGCAGATGGTGCATTCTTGACAGACAGAGTGATTTTCTTCATAGACATGTATATGGTGAGATCAAGTATATTGCTTCTTGGTTTTACCTTCCCCTCTAATGTATATTAACACCCTGACTTACTATGCTATGATGATTATGGTGACATGTGTTTATTATTATGATTACTAACTTGTGTTTAAAGCCTAATATGTAAGGCCAATGCCTATGCCATGCTTTATACAAACTTCCCGTGTCTTGTTGTGTTGGTTCCACCTTATCACTTTTCCTCATACATCCAGTTTTCATCTGTTTTTGTCTTTACCCTTTGACTTATGGCTTGGACCTGTGAGATTGATAAGGTTTCCCCACTTTGACCCCTATGCATGATAGACCCCATGTTTAAATTGTGTCTTTGGCTATGGAATATAATTGATAAGCTTAAAGGATTATCTTTTACCAGCTCATGATAAGTTGTTGGTGTGTACTCATTACTTCACTCTTATGTATATATGAAGAGTGCTTTGTTGTACAATCTTATTGTACTTGCAGATCTGATTTTCAACTTATTACCTCGTAGTGAATGAATAGTTTCTAAAGTTGTTAGTATGCAGATTTATTATGAACAGCTCACTGATTTGGTGGAGCAGATAAAACACGATGAGCAGAGAACACGAGAGATAAAAAATTGAAGTAATTATTAAGTAAAAATCTGATGATGAATTTATATTAAGTCCTTTTGGCTTTTAGAAGCCTTTTGACGTGACTGTACGTATAGTCACAATGTTTCATAAAATATTTTGGTTATATATATATATATATATATATATATATCTATGTTGCACAAGTTTCTGGAACGCGGACACGAGTATCCGATACGGCTAGAAGCTTCGCCCAAATTTGCAGGAAACGTAGGGTTGGGAGCGGCAATAATATATATTAATTTTTTTAAAATATATTAAAAAAAATAAAGTTAAAAAATACATAATTGATTAATTTCATAGCTTAAACTATTTTATCCTCTTAATCCTCTAGTAGTGTCATGAACTTCATTCTTTTTAAATTTGCTCACTCCTTTAGGTCCACATTATACAAATCTCACTGTAATCTCACATTGCTCCTAAGAGTTCTTAATATTTGGGTGCCTCTGCATTTTTTTTTATGGTAACTACTACTTACTTCTAATTTGAATGAACTTGATTGTTTTGAGTTCAACTAACAAACTTTCAAATCTTTTGGTATCTTGAATTTGATATGGTTTATGATCCTAAATTGCTATATCAGTCAGTATGAATAACATAAGCTAGCTATAATCATTTGAGATTTGAATTAAAGTAGTTCAATATCTTAGTATTGTAAAAAATTCATGTATATTCACTTAAGTACACTTGCAACATATATTGAGTGTGAATGGATTTAAACATTTAAGAAGTGTGGGCCCTCTTTATTTATATAACCTTGAAAATAAAAAAAATGGCATTATTGATAGATTCAACTGAAATTTTTGTTATTGGTGATTTCTTGACACAATAAACTTCAATCATTCAATTGATTTTCAACACTTTTCTTATGATTTTGGCCTCCGCATGGTCGGGAGCTTGTAGAAGCTCCCAATAAAAAGAGAGCGGCAAAAGCAAGTTCCCAAAAGCTCCCGAAAAGCTCCCAAGTTCCCAAGGAAGCTCCCATCAAAAAGGGGACGTTTCGTACCAGCTCCCAAGCTCCCAGGAGCGGGGAAACGTCAGGTACGGGTTACCAAAATCCCGGGATCGGTACCCGTGCAACTATGATATATATATATATAGGTATTTTACATTTTACTTATTTATATTTTTATATGAATATTTTTTAACTATTATATGTATTATTTAATGTATACAACATTGCCCTCTTCTTTTAAGATGCTGTCTCCTCAAAGCAGATCAATGATGGATGTTTCTGAATGAACTTCTCGGTTTCCCATGAAGCATCTTCTTCTGGACAACTCTTCCATTTAATAAGGTATTCTTTGATGATGCGAGAACGTAGTCTTCTTTCTCTGATGTTGATGATGGCTTCTGATTCTAATACAAGTTTCCCTTCTTCATCCAGAGTAGGAAGTGTCATCTAAGTAGATCGATGTTGACCCAACTGTTTTTTGAGACTTGAAACATGAAAGACATTGTGAATTCGATTGTTGTCGAGTAACTTCAATTCATATGCTACTGGGCTAATCTTTCAGATAATTTGGTATGGCCCAAAAAACTTGGGAAATAATTTGTTCTTTCCTTGTTGCTTAAGTGACAATTGCTTGTATGGTTGATGTCTTACAAATACCCAATCTGCTACTTCAAACTCTCTTTCTGTTCTATGTTGATCTGCTTGCTCTTTCACACAATTTTGTACCATAGTTAAATTATCCTTGAGTACTTACATTACTTTCAGATTTTCTTCAAGTTGACTTTTTACTATAGGTACTTTTGCATCACCTTAAATGAGCTCCTTCCATCTAGAAGGCGCATAACCATACAGTGCTTGAAAAGGTGTCATCTTGGCTGACGTATGATAGGTGGAGTTATACCACCATTCTGCAAGATGTAACCAATGTAACCATCTGTTTGGCTTGTCAATGACGAAACTACGAAGATAGGCTTCCACACATTTGTTAACAACTTGTGTCTGACCATCTGTTTGGGGATGATAGGCTGAGCTCATGTTAAGAATAATCCCAATTTGTTTGCAGAATTCCTTCCAAAAATTGTTTGTGAATTTGGCATCTTTGGCACTAACAATGATTTTCGGGAATCCATGTAATTTGTAAATATTTTTATAGAATACTTCAGCGATTTGTTTAGGGGAGTCGGTTTTCTTAATACCCAAAAAATGTGCATATTTTGTTAATCGGTTCACTACCACAAAGATTTTGTCCTTGCCTTTGGATATGTGTAACCCTTCAATAAAATCCATGGAGATTTCCTCCCACTTCTGGCTTGGAATGTGACGTAGATGGAGTAGTCTTGGGGTCATGACATTTTCGCTTTTGTTTCTTTGACAGGTGTCACACAGCCACTGTAACACCCCGGTTTTGACCTCGTTGCATTAAACGTACATGATGAATATATTGTAAATAATCATGGTGCGGAGCTAAAGGCCAAGGCCCCACCACTGATTGGTTATGCTATGTTTCGGATTTAAATTGTCACCGATGGTATATCAGGGCATGCGGCATATATTAAGTTTTGTCATCATGTAAATATGCATCTTTAATTAAAATGAACCCAACCAGCTACGTTCGCGGCAATTAAATTGAGAAGGAGGCATGATTTTCACAAGGATAAGGGTGGGGGGGAATGTCAAACCTTGGGGAATGAGGGAAAAAGCCATGTGTCATCTCTCCTTGTCTTATCCAACCACCACCATTAAAAACTGTTGCTATTAGTTGGGGCAGTTATGGCTGGGAGTGGAGTGTGGCAGGACTGTCAGTCCTTGCCCACACGCACACTCCACCAGCGGATTGAACCTCACGTTGGGCAGAAGAATGACCACTACGCATTCTCACAGTTGTCTGTTCATCCACGCGTCTAGGCGGAGCTATTCATCCTCATGCAGGGAACATTGTCTGTTCATTATTCTCACGCACAGGAATTTTTCCTGGTTTTGACTCACACAGCTAGCTGGGAGCCGTGCTCTTTCATCCACGATTTTCCTGTGAAGGGCCATTCACATTTTCGGCTGTATGATCTCCTTACAAACTGGTATGGCCGTGTAATTTACTGTCATTTCGATGTTGAGATTGGGACTGTTGTTCTTCCCGTGAGTTATGGTTGTCGCCATTCTCCTTAAGATTCGTTGTGTTGCTGTGGTCTCCCCTACATTGTGATTGTTGTTGTCTTCTTTACATTTGGGGTCTGGTGCAAGTTTCCCTCACGCACAGGTTGGGAGACTGCATTCTCTTTCCCCGTTGTGGGTTGCGTAAGTTTTCCCCGGTGACTTCGATTGTGCCGGACGGGCGGTTGTTCCCCACGTTTGTTGGTTGTGTATGCTGTTACGCTTTGGGGCTGCCGCAGACTGTTTGGAGTCGTTTTTCCCTGTTAAGCTGTAACTGTTGATTGATTGCATGTGTCCAATGGTTGGTCTTCGGACTGTGTTGGGAGCAGGGATGGGGGCTTGGTTTGCTTGATAAACCTAGTGTGTTTGGAAACCACACAGACAAAGCTAGAGGGCTGGCTTTCTTCTCCACAACCCCTGAATAGCACTGGAAGGGAAGGCAGGGCCTGAGGGATTGTGTAGCAGAGAAGGGACTGATTCCTTGTGTTGAGTGTGTGTGGGTGTCTTAGAAGTCAGGCTAGTTCTGGTGTAGGTGTTCCTAGCTTTGTAATGGGCTCACCAGCTTAGCATTTAGCCTTTCCCAGCTCCTTGATGGCCTGATAAACCTGACCATGTTGGCTTGGTTGTCTTGTTGATGGCCTGATAAACCCAACTGTGTTGGCTTGGCTGTCTTGTTGATGGCCTGATAAACCCCACTGTGTTGGCTTGGCTGTGTTTTGTGTATCCTTGGCTATGTGTAAGCCTGCTTGTTCCTTATTCCTTGGAGAATCATGCCCAACTCGGGGGTGGCAGCGTTGCTGAGAGATTAAGGAGCACGCTGGCCTACGGTTGGGTGGAACGTTGCAGCGACGTAGCTGGTTGCGGAATGAGTTCTTATAAGATAAGTAACCTTGTCTATTTTACTTCTGCAATCCTATTTACTATTAATCATTATGATGAACATGTTGAACGAATGCTCGTATGAATTTATGTTACTTCTGCTGTGTATGATAAATAATTGCATCTGTGTATGTTCTACTTCAATGCATTCTGTTTCAACATTTTTATGAATTCACATGTTCATGAGGCTGGTAGCCCGGATGGTTAACGCCATGGTAGCATCCGCTTTGCCTGTCAGAGGGTCAGGGACGTGACAGCCACGTACTTTTGAATGTCTCTATACATCCCCTTCTAGCAGAAGGATTGTCTGGCATTGTAGTAAGTTTTGAAAAAACCTACATGTCCGGCGGCTAAGGAATCATGAGATTCTTTCTACACCTTGGTTTTAAACCTAGATGTAGGGCTTAAGTAGATTATTCCTTTATCCATTCGAATTTTGGACCTTGATTAGGATCATTAATTAGGGCGCAGGTGTCTGGATACTTGGCATATTCTCCTCGTATTTTGTCCAGCCAATGTGGAACTGCGACTGAGATTGCATAAGCCTTGTCTTCTTCATCTTTTCAGGAAAGGGCATCAACAACTACATTGTCCTTCCCTCGCTTATGTAGTATCTCCATGTCAAATGTAGCAATTTTTTCTATCCATTTCTGTTGTTCAGTTAACAATGTTTGTTGTTGTAGGAGATAATGAAGACTATTGTGGTCTGTTCTGATCAAGATTTTGCTCCCTAGGAGGTATTGTCGCCATTTTGTTAAAGCATGTATAATGGCAAACATTTCCTTATCATACGTGGATTTCAACCTTTCTCTCTTATTGAGCTTCCGGCTTTCAAAAGCTATTGGATGACCTCCTTGCATCAAGAGTGTTCCTATCCCGAATCCTGAAGCATTGCACTCAACTACAAAGGGTTTTGTGAAATCCGGGGTTTCTAATACAGGTGTTGATGACATAATGTTTTTTAATGCTTCAAAACATATTTCTGCCTCATCATTCCACTGAAATGAATTTTTCTTCAGTAAGTTTGTTAGGGGGGTCGTCTTATAGGCGTAATTTTTCACATATCTTCAATAGTACCCACTTAACCCTAGAAACCCTCGTAATTTCAAGATATTATCTGGTTGGGACCACTCAGTGATTGTCTTGATCTTATTGGGATCGACTTTGACTCCTTTTGATATTATATGGCCAAGATAGTTAACCTCTTCTTTTCCAAAAGTGCATTTTGACATTTTTGCAAAAAACGGATGTTCTTCTAAGATGGTTAGTACTTGATCTAAGTGTCGAACATGCTCTCTCCAAGTTTTTCTATATACGAGGATATCATCAAAAAATACTAATACGAACTTTCGTAAATATGGTTGGAATAGTTCGTTCATTGTAGCTTGGAAGGTGGTTAGAGCATTAGTTAGCCCGAAGGGCATTACCTTGAACTCATAATGGCCCTCATGAGTATGAAAAGCAGTTTTGGCTACGTCTTCTAATCTAACCCTAATTTGGTAATATCCTGATCTCAGGTCTAATTTCGAGAATTACTTAACTCCATGAAGTTCATCCATCATCTCATCGATGAACGGAATAGGTAATTTATTCTTAATTGTGACCTTGTTGAGTCCTCTATAATCTACGCACAACCTGAAGGACCCATCCTTCTTTCGAACTAGCACTACTGGAGCGTCATAAGGGATTTTGCTCTTTGAAATGACTCCACATTTTAACAAATCTTGGGTCAACCTCTCAATCTCTGTTTTGTGATGATGGGGATATCTGTATGGTCTGATATTTACAAGCTTTGCCCCTGGCTCTAGCTCAATTAAGTGCTTCGTCTTCTTGTTTGGTGGGAGCTCCATCGAAATCTCTTGGAACACCTAGTGATGTTTTTGGATTAGCTCTTGTATCTCTGAAGGTTGGCAGATATTTTCTTCACATGCTAGCAACTCCATTGAATTACGTAAGCAGGTGTTCCTTTTCGAATTATGTACACAGGTGTTCCTTTTCGAATTAGCAAGTCATCTCCTTGACTTTGAATTACGTAAGCAGGTGTTCCTTTTCGAATTAGCCTTTCCATCTGATGTGATGTAACCAATTGAGTTTGGGGTGGTTGGAAACCGTACAACTTGTACTCTTTCCCTAGCCAATTGAACTAGATGAAGTGCTCTTGATGGTTAGCGGAGTAAGTACCCAATGTTTGCAACCATTGGATTCCCAACACAACGTCCACTCCTCCCAAAGGTACTACAAAGAAGACGGATTCTAGGTTATACTCATGCATTTGTAATTTAACCTTGTGACATTTTCCCACATTTTCAATATTCTTGCTGTCTGCTACCATAACCTTCATGTTCGGCATTGGAACAACGAATAAGTTGAATATCTTAGCAAGATTAACAATAATAAAGTTATGTGTACTACCAGTATCTATGAGAATCGAAACATTGTTGTTTTTTATATGTCCTTTTAGCTTCAGTGTTTGTGGTTGGGATATCCTTGTGATTGCGGCTAATGAGATCTTTGGTGTATCATCTTCTAGTTCTAAGTGGCAATCATGTTGGATTCTTATGTCTTCCTCACTTGACTCTTCACATTCTGATATTTTTTCCTCTTCTTCAGCTTCGCAAGCATACAATTTTTGGGGGTTGCTCCTTTGCAAACATCTGCGCTTAGGATCCCATTTTTCCCCACAATATTTGCACTTTCCTTCCCTCATCCTCTGGGCTTCTACACTGGGTTTTGCCCCTTCCCCTAGATGCGACGGCGTATACCTTTAAGTCCATGTATTTGCTGAATGGGGAGGATTCCTCTTGGAGTAGTTTTTGTCAAAGCTACCTTGAGTGGATTGTTTAAACTTGTTCTCGATGATTTTGGCCTCACGTCTTGCTTTTTCCATAGTAGAAGTGTTATGTAATTCTAACTCTTCCTGAATGTGTGGTTTTAGTCCATGTATGTATGTTTGCAGACGTTGGTCATCGATTAGTTCTGGAACTCAAGTTGCCACAGCTTCCCATTCACATGTGTACTCATCTACACTGCCTTTTTGCTACAACCTGGCGATCTTGGCAAAGAAGTCTTTCTCGATTACGCTTTAAAACCTTTTAAGAAAATCATTTTTAAAAGTATTCCAGTTAAAGGAACAGACTCGAGTTGTCGTTTTCCACCACATGTACCAATTGTACGCATTTCCCTTTAACTGCATGGCGGTGTACTTAATCTTCTCACTATTGTAGGGTATGTTATGGATATCAAAGTATTCCCTGGCTTTATTGATCCAGGCAATGGATTGCTTCTTATCGCCATCAAATTTGGGTAACTCTAATTTTACCCTTATCTGGTATCCATGTGCTTGGGGAATTGATATCGACAGAATGTTAAAGAAGGGAACTTCGTGGGGTGGCGTCATGTCGTGTTGGCCTGGCAATTTAGGCGTATTTGGCGAGGGTGTATTGAAAGGGTCTAGGTTATAGCTAGGTGGGGTAAATGAAATGGGTGACCATATTCTGGCCAAGACTGTGTTGATAGATTCTTGCGTCTTCTTTTGTTCTGCCTGCAATGTACTGATGCCTTGATCTAGTCCTTCCTTGAGCCTTGTTAGTTTGTTATTGTTTTTGTCGATGTCCTCCTTGAGTTCTGCATATCTCTTGTTGATTTTTTTGTCTAATTAATCCAATTTGGCATTGATATCTCCCATTCTGGCGACTACTGGGATATTTTCCGTGCTAAATCTTGATTTATTTTTATTGGGTGTGTGCAACCAGCCACAATTTTTTGTTTTTTTTAGATAAATATAATAATAATATTATAATTTGTGGAATGAATGGGAGTATGGCAGTGATTGGAGAAGCGTCGATCGAAGAACTGGTGAAGGGGGTGTACCTGGGCGACCAAACGGAGTGAGCAGTGTGTGATGGAGGGAGCAGAGGGGTAATGGGGGGTGATGGGAGCCGATGTGGCGGTGGGTAGAGGAGTCAAGCGCAGGGGAAGAAAACGCGGAGGAAGGAAGGATGTGTGGAGAGAGGTGGAGTGGAATGCAGGGAAAACGATGTGCGGTGCGGGACTAGAGCAGGCGGGGAGCTAATGGCTTACGTGGACGGGACGCGCAAGAGATGAGGGAGGGTCGCGAACATAGTGCAGCAGTGACATGCAGCAGACGACAAGGAAGTGTGGACACGGGAAGCACAACGAAATTGAGCAGGTGAACAAATGAGATGGACGACGGCTGGGTAGTGGGCATCCCTTCAACTCTAATACCACTGGAGCAGATAAAACACAATGAGCGGAGAACGTGAGAGATAAAAAATATAATTATTTATTAAGTAAAAATCTGATGATGAATTTACAATAAGTCCTTTTGGATTTTATAAGCCTTTTGACATGACTGTACGTATAGTCACAATCTTTCATAAAATATTTTGGTTATATATATATATATAGGTATTTTACATTTTACTTCTTTATATTTTTATATTTTTTTTAATAATTATATGTATTATTTAATGTATACCACATTTTGTTGAGTGATTTGACAAACATATTTAAAAGATAGGTAGGAAGATTTATGGTTGTGTAATATATCTGCTATAATTGAGTAATTTTCAGATCTGATGTGTTGAGATTTGTACCCTAGGGGATGGAAACATAGTCCCCTTGAAACACAATTGTTCTATTTATTTTCTTGGGTTGTCTATTGTATTTGGTTGGATTGTCTAGTGTATTTGCTTGAACCCTAGAAGGCTTGTTCTACTTTGTTTGTTGTTGATTTTGCTTCAAGGTGTGCTTCAAATTTGTAGGGATGACTGCTCTTAGTCTTAGAGAGTGTTATAATTTGGATGGTGTTTCCAATTTTACAGCTTGAAAGTACAGGCTACAAATGTTTCTGGAGAAGGATGAGCTTTGGGAGCATATTGTGAGAGAGATCATTGCACCGATTGATCAAAAGCATTGGCCTTGTATGTTAAGAAGCAAGCCAAGGCAAAGAGAACCATTCCTGATTCGATGATAAATCACTTGATCACTCACATTGCAAAGAAGATGACCGGCAAGGAGACGTATGTGTTGGAATTTGTGCAACTTCAGCAGTTATCCGTATTGTACTTGTATTGTATTTCCTTGTACCTCCTACGGGAGATTACACTAATGTAATTGCTCAATGTAAACCCTGGGGAAGACTAAGTAAAGAAAAGAATAAAAAAAAATATTATTTTCGTATTTCCCTAAGAAGCAGACATCAGTAGCACTCAGCACTGCAGAGGCCGAGTATATGGCTGCCAGTGCAACAACTCGAGAAGAAGTATGGCTTCGAAAACTTCTTGCAGGATTGTTTGGTCAAATTCCAGGACCAATTGTGATTCACTGTGATAATCAAAGTTGTATACAAATGTCAGTGAATCTCGTATTTCACAATAAGATGAAGCATATAGAGATTTGATATCACTACATTCGTGATATGGTGCAGAAAGGTGCGGTTGAGTTACAGTATGTTTCGACAGATGACCCGCTGCAGATATTCTTACCAAGCCTCTTCTCCGAACAAATTTCGATTACTTTCGCAGAAGACTTAAGAGTAGAAGAAAATGCATCCCTCGTGGAGAGGGAAAGTTGACACAGGCATCTACATTGCTTTCACACTAGTGCCTCTACTCGTTCCAGATCTCATCCTGGTATGGGAGAAATCCCATCGGCATTGTGAGACGGGTAGGTAGCAGATGGTCGTGTACATTGGTGACCTCTACTCGTTCTCGTTCTCAACTTGGTATGGGAGAAATCCCATCGACAGTAGAGACAAACGGGTAGTAGAATGTCGTGTACACTAGTGGCCTCTACTCGCCTCGATTCTCAGCCTAGTATGGGAGAAATCCCATCGGCATATTGAGACGGGCAGGAAGTATACGGTCATGTGCACTAGTGACCACTACTTGTTCTAGCTCTCAGCCTAGTGTGGGAGAAATCTCATCGGCAATAGAGACGAACAGGTAGTAGATGGTCGTGTACATTGGTGACTGCTATTTGCCCTAGTTCTCATCCCGGTGTGGGAGAAATCCCATCAGCACTTGAGAGGAACAAGTAGTAGATGTCGTGTGAAGCATGTCCTAGTTCTTCGTTAGAGACGGACTTGTAGTAGATGAGATGTTGATTGTTGTACTCTCCGATGGACTGTGTAGAGTTGCAGAACAGATGGATCTACCGATGGACTGAGCGGATCAAATACATGACACCTCTTGACGGACGAAGACTGTGTTGACAACCTTCATTATGTATAGAAATGATCGAGACAGATGAGATGTACAAAAGAGACCCAGATGTTCGTGATGTTGATGATGACCATATCTGAAGAATACCTTGAGAGGGAGTGTTGGAATTTGTGCAGCTTCAAAAGTTATTCTTATTGTACTTGTATTGTATATCTTTGTACCTCCTACGGGAGATTATACTGATGTAATTACTCAATCTAAACCTTGGGGATGACTAAGTAAAGAAAAGAATAAAAATAAATATTATTTTTGTATTTCCCCAAGACAAGTCGGCCCCAGTAAGACTGTCAAGTCGATCCAGTAAAAAGTCACTCAAAAATCAGTATAAATAGGAGGCGTCCCTCCTCATTTGTTATTCACTCACTCAAGTTCACTCCAGCATAAGGAGGTGCGCTACTGCATCCAGAAGGAGTGTTTTTCTGGGGATTCATGTTGGAGAGACTTTTTTCTCTCTCTCTTTCTTCTTCTTTGTTCTCAGAAGCTATCATCTGTATACGAAGGTTTGTTGGGTTTTTCCTAATTGGGTTTCCCAAGATAAATACTTTTGTTCTTTGTTTCTGGGCTTTGCCTTTCTTCTAGAGATCCTATTGTTATTTGCAATTAAGTTATACTGCTATAATCTTGTAAAAACTAACAGTATGATGCTTTGGTTGGGTTATACCAAAGTTCTAGTGTCTGTAAAAAGCTGCTATTAAGAAACAAACTTTCAGCAGCCCCCATGAGTAAATTAGATACAGTGGTGAGTTATCTGCCCAAGGTCACAAAGTTAAGAGATCAACGGATTGCCATCGAGACAAAAGTGGAAGACAAGGAATTGGTGTCCATTACCTTGAATGGATTTGCTCTATCTTGAAAAACCTTTGTCCATGGTGTTTGTGCTCGTGAGCATTTACCTACTTATGATAAGCTTTGGAATGACTTTGTGCAAGAATGATAAGGTTGAAGTCCTATTCAATGAAGCAAAAGGAAGTAGAAGCCTTCGCCCTCGTTGCGAGAAAGAGAAAGGGAAGCAAGAAACGATACGAGAAGAGTGAAGAGGAAGAATCAAGTCCATGTAACAAATATTTGAGTGATGATATGTTTTAGGTGTCACCAAGAGAGACGTTATGCCAGCCAATGTTGGAAAGAAGAATGGGAAGGCCAAGTAGCAAAAAGCCATAAATAGGTTGCAAGGAGTGCAAGTACTGTAGGAGTGGATGAGTGGATGAGACCACCTTCTCCATGGTCACATGTTTATCTTCCAACACTGTGTCAAGTGTTGGATGATATGTGGACAGTGGTGCATCGAGACATATGACAAATGATAGGAAACTCTTCAGCAAGCTTCATGAGCAAGAGGGAGGAATGAGAGTGGAGTTGGTTGATGATGCAACATATCCCATGAAAGAAGTGGGCTCCATTTATTTCTGGATGCCATTAGGTGATGTTCTTGAGTTGAATGATATTTTGTTTGTCCATAGTTCAAGAAAATCTTTTTTTTTCTCGTATGAGAAACCATAAATGTAGAGTTATATTTGAAAGATAGCAGTGCACTATCAGGCATTGTAGTCTAGTAATTCCAAGAATTTTGGCTAGTGGTGTGCATGTCGGTGACCTTTACATGTCATTTGTTGATCATGTGGCCCTTGTACATACTAGCGGAAATTTCAGTGAGCCATCTAGTTTTCAGGAGGCATATGCAGAGCATGTACGGTAGGATGTCATGGAGAAAAATTCAAAACTTGCTGTGGGAACAGTAATTGATTCCGATGTTGCAACCGATAGGAGTAATGAATGGGACCAGAACTGTGTTGTTGGATTCTTTTAGAAATAGGGAGTTGACCTTTATAAGATTCTTGATCCAGTTACTAGAGGATTCTCTCGAAAAGAGGGAATTAACCCCGTTGAGAGTTTTTCTTCAATTGTTGGAGGTTTTGAGGTGCATTGGCAAGATACCCAAGTTTACAGTTTATTGCAGGGCCCATGTGGGTTGTTGTTTGCACTACAAGTTTGATGTTTTGGGATGAATGAAATTTTTGCACAATTTATCTTTGTGGTTTTGATAGATTTGATCCACTTGTCTTGGTGTTGTATGGAGATGTGATCATCTTTGCACGAAGTCCTAAACAACACATGATTTGGTGTTTGAATATTTTGGTCAGTGAAGTTGATATGAACAGTGTGAGAGTTTGAAAGGTTGTTGATGATCAAGGGTTATGTCCCTTAAGATTCATAAGTGGTCAAGCCACTAGCGGATGGAATGTTTGAGAAGCTGTGACAGATATCCCTGACCTTCAATCGATCTGGAGTCATTGAATTTTCCCAACTTATTTACATCTACTTCAAGGCACCAAGACACTGTGTTGAGTAATGATCTTCCACAGCCAAAGATTGTTTTCAAAGACAATCTTTGCCCAAAGTCTCTTGTTTAGAAAAAGTGAAAATCAATGAAAAATGTTAAACAGAATATTATTCTTATTCTAGTAATTTACAACCCATTCTTCAGAAAAATGGAAGAAATATTGATAAGATTATAAGAAATATTCCAACTCTGTTCAAATGGTTTTCTTCTAGTTTTACCTTAGCCTCTTTTAAAGATGCAGCAAAAGAGCACTCATTTGTATTCTCCTTTGACCTCAACCTCTCTCGTCCCTCATATACAACCCCTCGATTGCTCCTGAAAACTCTCCATATCCACCTGCAACATCTTTCTGAACATATTCGGAAGGGGAAGATGTTATGAGCCTAATTTGAAATCTGATTTTTAATGCTGAAAGTGACTCTCAGCAGAAATCAGGAACTTGGAAACTATTGTGTAATCTAAAACCAAGGGTGCTAACAGTAGTAAGCAACAGGAAATTCAGCAGTAACAAACGTAAACTCAGAACTAACAGCAATATGTTCAATAATAACAGCAGTAATTCCAACAATATCTAGTAGTACCTCTGATTGCAGATTCTAAAATACTAACAGCAGAAGAAAAAGGCCAGAAGTAATAACAGCTAAATATTTGAAAACTATGAAAAGGTATAGATACCAACTCAGGCCCAAATCCATGGGCAGTATGGGCATTGCACCTGGCCAAGAATAGTCTCTTATTGACTACCAGTAATAACAAATTTCCCAAAAGGCCCCTACTCTACTGCCTAAGAGCCTATTTATAGATAATGTTCCCAGTTTAGCTTTTTTGTCTTTTGCATGTGGGATACTTGCACTATACAAGAAACTTCATTAACCATAAAAATAATACAACGGACCAACAGATACTTTATTTTAACATAAAATTCTTAAACTAACAAAAAACTAGTAATGATTATAAAGGTTCTAATTATCCACAAGTACCAGCTACTAACACTGAAGTGACTTGTACTTAGACATTGTATCAGAAGATAAATGGATTATCTTCCCTCAATCTCTCTCTAAAATCCTTCCGAAATTTGGAGAGAGCCTTAGACAAGAAAGGATGAGCAATTCATCTTGCTCCTTCAAATCCGTTCAGAATGTTGTTGCAAGTGGATATGGAGAGTGTCCATTTGAGGGGAATGAAACTGAGATCACAAAATGATTCAGATGGTTTCGTACAACCTCCCTTGAAGAGGATGAAGTAAACCAAAACAAAGCTCATGTTACAAGTTTATTTGTAATGGTTATATCTAGTGCTTAATATATTTAAGTTAAAAAGTACACTTCAGAATAGGGTAAGTGTTATGAGTCATGACTTTAGATTAGCTTTGATAGTTAATTATCGTGTAATTAAGTGGAATGCCGCCAGTCATATCTTCTACGTATTCACAAAATATTTTTGAGAGGTAATGCAATGCAATTCAAATGGTTCTCTCATTTTGCGTGAGTAAATTTTTTGCAACTATTGTATGCATTCTTATTACCATGGTATCAAAGTCACAATAGATATTGGGATCTAGGACACAGTAAAGGTTGCAGAAGCATTACCTAACCACTATGGTAGCATACCAAACACAGAACGAAGCTAAGGCATTCACACAGGTGTAATGCCCCACATTTTGTGCCCTTGATTAAACCTGACTAAGACCTTGGATTTCTTACTAGATTAGTCAACCACTCACTATCGCTAACAGAGGACATGACATGTGTGACTTAAGGGTTATCTATGCCTCACAGTTATTTGATATGTGAATCTAACTGGCATGTGTTTATGCTGCCTTCAAATTCCTTACGTTGTTATTGAGTGAACTCAGCCTTTGTAGTTTATTGTAGTGTCTGTTGCTTTGCTTTGATAACTCATGGCTTGTGAACATAGCATGTGCGAACTCAAATGCTATATTTGACATGACACTACATTTGGGACTTGATTTTTAATTGGGACATCAAATTATGCCTAGATTGGTTTGCTTATATTCATGGATAAACATTCATCTTTATGGGTTGTTGATCATTATAAATGAGTACGCTATGAGATGATGGTTTCTATGTCGTCCATTGTTTTATGTGTAGACATGAACATGCATGAATATCAATTGTTGCTTTACAACTAAAATGTTTACTATGAGATGATGGCATAGTATGTTACAACTGCATGATGTGGTGTGGTGAATACCAGCATAGATCCATCTTAAACCCAGATCTATCAAACACTGAGAAGAATCCAATTTCTTGAGGCGAAAAATTTTTTTATCTTAAATATTTCACATGTCTAGAAAAAAATTACACCTCAAAAAATTTAATCTCACTTGGTGCTTAATAGATCTATGCTGGTTTCAATTTTTTTTATTTTATGAGCCGACATGATTTTTTTAATTACTTTTATTTTTTGTAACATTACATAGCATACGTTACGTGACAACATCTCCCCCATACTGGGCTGTAGAGCACCTCGCTACCCTCAGTGCAACCATACTGGGCTGTAGAGCACCTCTCTACCTTCAGTGCAACAAGAATGATAATCTTTAGTATGTCATATGATGCCATTGCCACGATATTCATTATTAGTGAAACCTGATGTATAGCACATGCATAATATGATTGAAGCAATGAGTAAGATACGAGTCCACTGATCAAATAAATGTTCATGTTTTGGAAGATATATGAAATGAACAATAGTTCATTTACCGACAAATATCCAACATAAGAAAGACAATAGACAAAAATCCATATAGAATAATAGTAAATTTAAAATAACTGAATAAGATATATGATAGAGAGATAGGATGATTTACAATGACCTCTGTAACAGTCTATATACACATTGATTGTTATGGTTGAAAGGTCATGTGTCACTTCATTAACTATTGTTTATTATTATTATTGTTACATTGCCTTCCCCATTAGAAATGTTTTGTCCCCAAAGCATATTTATGGAAAGAATTTGCCCTTGTTTTGGCTTCTAATGCCTTCTCATGATTCTTTGTTGAAGCTATGATGGTTGACAATACAAGGCAATATGATCTTACAAGTGTTGAGCGAAATTGTCAAATTGTGAAAGGGTCAGACCTCCCTAATTCGATTTTCTGCAAAACTGTGCCGCGACAATGTGATCTGGGAAATGATAAGATTCCACACTTGAGCTTCTGTTCAATATGATATGATCTTCACTGAGCTTTTCATCTTGATTTTGTCCTTGGTAAATTTGTTGACAATGTTTGCAATTAGGATGACGATAAGGCATCCTTGTATCTTGTGTCTTGTTTTTTTATTTTTTCATCTTTTGATACTTCTGGTGATTTATTGGTTGATTAGCATTTCAATTGGATTCATATTGATTCCTTTTTCCAAAATTTAATCCCAATTCCACAAGAAAACCTGTCGTCTTTGATTCTTGTAAACTGTGTCTTTTCTCATGTAGGCTCACAATTCGGGTCTTTCTCACACAGGCTCTCGAATTCATCAGACAGAGAAGATCTCGGCCCAAAAAATGGGAAGCAATCAGTGGTTCCTTTCCACAAGGGTTTTCCTCACACGGGCTTCGCCAAACCCACAGGAATTCAGAGGTATTCATTGGCTGGAAAGGGAATTTTGAGGTCATCACGGAGGTCAAATTTCTGAGGATTTGGCAAGTTGCAGTTTCTAGGTTCCAAGGGCTTGGCAAGGCACAGTTTGCAGACTTTGGGGCTTCTATGGAAGACTGCCCAGTTACCCCACCCGCATCTCCACCTACGGCACCTGGATATAGAACAATACCAGCAACATACGTAAATAGGGTACAGAACAAGACCCCCAATGACTTTAACACCATACAGAAACCGATCTACAACCCCATTGACATAGCTATGGAGCGGGATTTCTCATACTAGGCCTCCCAGGTTAAAAACTTGTTGAAAAGGTGGAATTTTTCAAAAACGAAGTGAAGCAGCTCCATTCAGAGGTATCAAATCTTAAACAATTGGTCTATGAATGAAAATCCAAGAAAACACGCACTTGTAGAACCCAATTGCAGATCTGCTCCAATCCGAAATTTCAAAAATAAAAAATTTACAAAATAGATAAGATCACATCAAGCCTTATTTAAACAGAAGACAAAAACACAGCAACAAACCCTTAATTCTTGGGTTGAAATGGTTCGGAAAAGGGGGCAGCCACCTTCGCTCACTGAGTTCAAGGGGGTGATACAAGCAAGATTGAACGAGGAACACCTCCGCCAGACCCGAGAACTTAACCTCAAAGTACATTGGCTTAACCCCCTAGTGGCCCCGTTAGATCCCCTACAACTAAGCACGTCCTTCCTTCACAACACCTTGGATTTGAAAGACCTCATTATTGAACGTGCATGGATGGGACTCAACTCGATTCCTCCGTTTCCAAACACAAGAGGACCAACTCAAATCCCTCCAAGCCAAAAAATGACTAGTTACAAACCCACACAGAATCTTCCTTGATGCTAACCTCACCAACACCGAACAAGCGAAATTCAAGCAGTTTAGGGACCTGGACATAGTAGCACAGAAAGAAGCAAAGTGGGCAGTTATTCGTGAACACAAAGCAATCATCCATGACTCGACCCCTTTAGGATACTCTTGCCCGTGGTCCAAATGCATCCCATTTAGGTGGGGGACAAGTTAAAGGCTTTCCCACCATCTCCATTGGTTGTCAGAATTGCAATGGTGTGTTTTAGTCTTCATCGGGCACACTCTACGATGTGGTCGGGTCCCACCACCTTCTTTTCTTCACAAAGAAACGGGAGCCCCATGCAGACACGACCACATATCCATGGGTACCACTGGGTATGGTCTTGCACGCAGGAGACACAGTCTGACATTGTCAAATTTTCTTGGCAGGTTGCTTGTCTCATACGAGACACTCTCCAAGGTCAGGTTACTACGGTGACATCATACAAGCATGCTAGGTTTTTGTGGGTCCAGATCCATCAAACTAGCTCCCTTCTTTGGGATAGTTACAACGTTGTTTGCTACTTCCCCCCAACCTCGCTTTACTTGATATTTATACCGATATCTCCCATTACTCCACTCTTGGGGAGGTCATTCTTCTTGGTGGCTTCAGCGCCCGTACCCAAAACCTACAGGTACCCCTTCATGACAGAACCGAGGACGATCGTTACTTCCAAGAGGTAGAGGGGGAGTCGATGGGCCTTCACAGGAGTTCGCAGGATGGGATTGGGCCCCTCATAGGTTGCGGGCGATACCTTTTACAACTGGTTGAATCCCATGATTTATCGATCTTGAATGGGCTTCCTTGTTTCCCAGGTTCAGGGGATTTCTCTTGCTTCCCCCACAACGAGGGAGCTAGTGTGGTCGATTACGTCATGGCCAACCAAGATCTCCTCACACACATCCAATTCCTCTCATTATCCCCCCTCCTTATGGCAAACCATGCCCTCCTCAGTCCTGACCNCCCAACCCCCCCCCCCACCGAATCATCCTCCCGCACCACCTTCCTTTTCGATAAAGATTATGTAGACTCCTACATCACCCGCCTTAAAGAGTTGTGTCCCCCCTATTTCCCACTTCAAGTCAGTGGACACATCAAAAGCCAAATACTAGATACTCTTCATGGTCCTTAAGAAGGATTCCCTTGCTTCCTTGTTGTGGTAATTAGTCTCATGATTTCCCTTTCGTGCATTTGCAATCTTTAATTGGAATCAACATTTGTCATTCTGGTGTATGCTCTTTCCCATAGCAGGTTCACCCTGAGCTTTGGGATATCAAAAGTAAGACTGTGCACTAATTAATTTCTCAGATCTAACTAAGCAAACTCACATTTATTAAACTAACATCCCTTGAAAACATAACAAAATCCGACATTAACGAAATTCGAGACTTGTGGGGAAATTTTGCAAAGCGGGAACCACTAGAAAGTCTAGCGATCGCGGGCTACACCCTTGTTGGTTTAGTGTTGGACATTCCCCCGTGACTCCATCTATCCCACACATCCTTGTGTGAATCCACTTGGGTTGGAATCCAGACATATTCCCAAGTACCCTTTGGTATATCAAGAATCCCCTTCCCCTCTAATCCACTCATCCATAATAACTAAAACTGACCAACACCCCACTTGCAATACATTTACAGCTTTCAGCAGCATTATGTTATTTTTACTCCATTTGGCACTAGCACTATCTTCAATTTCATTTTTTGCTTTCAAGTATTTATATTGTAATTGCCATATTTATTTTCATGTTGTTGTTATATTAATTTTACTTGCAAGTAACTTGTTTCAATAGTGATTTATCAAAACTCCTAAGAAACTAATCCTATCCACAACTAATAACTAATAAGAACCTTAGCAACTCTTTCATAGGGACTACCCCCCTTGGCTTCGTTAGGAGTTATGCCTAACGGAGGAGTCAAGATCGGGTGACAGCACCTGCCTCGAGACTTGCCCCCAAGGACACACCAACCAGCTTGAAGATTTTTGTTGCGCTAACCCCAGGTGTGTTTGAGGCAGCAACATCTTTTGGCGTTGTTGTCGGGCATAAATCTTTTTATTCCCGGGTTACGACTTTTGTTTATTTCTTTTTTGGTTTTGCTTTGTTTGATGAATGTTTAGAGTAGTTCGTTATTTTTCATCTAGCGACTCCACTAACCTTTTTCCTTTAATTTTACAAAGAAAAGCAAAAAAAAAATTAGAAGTTTTGTGAAAAATTTAGGATGCATATTTTTCTTTTCACATGGCGACTCCATTGAAGGGATAAAACCCTTGTTTCTCATATAAATTGTTGAGATTGATTGTGTAGATGAGCCTATCTGACATAGCAAAATATTCAAAGCTCATTATTTGACAACTCCTCCTTTTTCAGTATAAAGTCTATTTCATGGTTACATCAAGTACATGCTGCTGATATCCGAAATGGATGAGTTAATAGAGAAATTTGGTGCTCATATTAACAAATATTATTATCCTATCGACTTCTCAAACATCTTAGGTTTTCCTAACTTTAGTGATGGTGAGATGGGTTTATATAAATGGCGTCCGATCTTTCATGTGAATGGTGATTCAGCCATCTGGCATGTCAAGTCTTTTCTTGAATTTCTAGCCGACTTCAATGCTCTGTATGAAGACAATATGATGCAAGTGTTTGTTGGTTCCCTTAAAGGAGATGTCGGTTGGTTTTTTGAGGGCCTTCCAAATAAGTGTATCACCTCCCTTTCAAGCTTCCTTCCAATATTTTTGAAGCAGTGGCATAATGGTAGGGGTAGCATGAAAGGTTTGCAAAAAAAATTTAAAGCAGTCTTTACCTTTCATTTGCCAAACATAGAATATCATAAAGAAGAGCCTCCTCATTTTTCCATGGTAGAAAGCATTGAAGACTTGGACCTTGTCCTTAATCACTTCAGTAAAAGTGATGACAGTTGTTTTCTGAAGATGCATTACAAAGAATACATAACAAAAGCACATGAGGAAACCTTGGTTGAGGATATGTTCAAATACCTTCCTCATAATGCCACGATATGCAACATTGAGAAATTGGAATGTCATCAAGACCATCTCAGTAATAATGATAACATTTTCTCGGATTGGCACCAGGAAGAAACCATTACAGAGATTGACACTTATGAAGACCTGCATAATGACTATAATGTGTGTGATGACACTCCCCCATGTTCTTCACATGGTGTTTGAAGGTTGGGAAAGTTGGGTCTCCTGTGATATCTTTGAAACCCAACTTTTTGAAGAAGATTGTTTTGAGCAAAATGTGGACTGTAGCTAGGGACTTGATACCAGTGATGAGGACACTTTCATATCTAACATGGACGAGGATGATGACTATTGGACTTTTATTGAAAATCCAATTTACAAGACTTTTGAAAATCCCATCTATGATATGTCCACTGAGGGGAGTGTTTAGTCTGAGACTTATGAAAGTTGTAAAGAAGAGCAATTAGAGTTTTCATATGATTGGTCAGAGTTGTATTTGAGTATCTTTAATGACTTGGAGAAGCAATGCAATGAAGAATCAGATTGGGTGCACAATTAGTGAAAGATTTTTTCAGCCATCGTCTTCACATACAAATGTTCCTTATGATTTGGAGTAGTTTGAGGCTTACACACAAAGTTATCATCAGCTAAGCCCTTATGAATAGTATGATGTAGTGGTTGATCCGCCTCATCATGCATATATGTAGATTAGTCCTATCAAATCTTGGATAGAAAAAGCTTGCAAGAGGACTTGCCAGTTTGGGAAGCAGTTCGATGACCTTCTCCATGATTATAATCTCCTGCCCAACCCTCCCATCTCGAAGTTTCATGCAGGTTTATATTTCTTAAATAACATATCCTTGCTTTGGATGGTAACCAAAGACAAGGCAAAAAACATTAAAGATGATGAAATGCTTAGATGGTTACATTGGATATTTGATTTTACTTAAAAGTTTATTTTGTCATCCTTAGAGTAGGAAAATAAACTCCTTAAAGTAAGCGTTTACTTTCTGCATTTTCTTTATGTATTTAGGAATAAATAAACTTTTTATTTTGGTTAAATTTTTGTTTTCCACATTCTTGAATGATGCAACCTATGGTTCATTTGGTTTTATATAAAACTTGTGCTACTAAGGTTTTTCTTTTCAAGTTGAGATGTTTTTACAGATTACAAAGAAACTAAAGATTTTGGTGTTCTCGTATCCTCTCCTTCACTGAAGACTAGATCGAACACACCTCCCGCAGTTGGAGCCGGATGTTATCCACTAAAATGGCACTTAACTGTATTTCCAGTGAGCCGCCGAAGTCATGGACAATTACCTTGTTCATTAGCAATGTTGAGAAGTTCCATGGTTCATCAAGGCCATTTTTGGGCCCCTTTTTTAATAAATGCATGTTCATACCCTGTGGCGATATTGTAATAAATGATCTAGCATGGCAAATGTTTTGTAAAGGACTTGGCTTCCTAGGACTTAGACATCAATCCGATCATTCCAAGGTGTTTTTTTCCCTTGTCAATTATGCAATGTTGAATAAGCGATGTATAATTTTCGAGTTTTTCGTTGCTCCTCCAAAGTTGGAATGGTCATATTGGTGGTTAGCCCTTAGGAGGTTATTAAAGTTCATGTGCCAATGTATATAAGCATGCTAAACATTGTTTTGAGTCATTATGAACATGTATTAGGTCCCCCTTAGTTTTTTTTTTAATTTCCAAAAAAAAATCATTTTTCCCGTAAACTTAGGTTATTTTTTAGTAGTTTAATTGAGAAAATTCAAAATGTCATAGTTGTGTGGTCTAGAGGGGGAATTTTTCATGGGGGTGCTTGCTTTCAAAGTCAAAGCACCCTCTTTACCGAAAACCCACTTTTCCTAAGTTTTAAGTTTTAGGTGAAAAAATCTCCAAAAAAAGGCAAAAAGTGAATAAAATAATTAGAAAAAGGGAAAATGTGGAGAAAAAACACATCCCTAAATCAGTGGGAACTTGCCCAGACATGTTCTGGGTTAACTAAGGATGATGTTGGGGGTAATTGGAGACCAAATCAAGATCAAATCAAGTTGATTCCAATCAAATCTATGAGGGGGCAAATTTCTCCTTAGAGGGGCACATTTATCCATGAAAGAGCTCACCTCTTGTTGTATCTGTGTTACAGAAAGAGGGGAGGTGACCTACCTTGTGAGAGGTGGAGCCTACAACCCCTAGTTCACTCTAGTTCACCTGCAATCATCTCAAAAAGCTCCAACACTTGGCAAATTCGCCCCCCTTGGGGTTTGCTCTCATTTTTCCTATTTAGCAAAGCTTTCTTCCTCATTTGGGATGGAGGATTGAACCTCTGCTCAGTTGCTTCTATATTTTGTTGAATAAAGTGAAGACTTTGGAGGTCCATATGGTGCAAAATTTTCATGGTTGTGAATGCTTGAACTTCATGGAGGTGATATTTAGCTAGTTGTACTTCTCTTTATTTTCAAGCTTGTAGATGTTTATCTAGCTTAGAATGCTATATTCTAGCTCGTAGAGTAAACATTTGCAGTTTCAATTCATTTACTTATATCTTGTTATTAGAGATCTAAGAGTAGCCAATTGTAGTCGGTTATAGTGAGGCTCCCCCAAAATTCTTTTATCAATATATACTAGATTTAATCTTGTTTGTTTATAGGTTGTGTAGCTTTCCAGATCATAGAAGATGAAGGAGGATTTTGAGCTCGGTTGCATCTTCTTCCTCTTTACCACTATTCTTTGGATCTAATACTTTTTGTCCTACAGGTGCCTCCTCTTCTTCACGACATTCAAGCTTGAGCTTGAGGGTTTTCTCTCCCATCTCATAAATTTCAATCTTTCTCTTTGGTTACTTTCTTACAAGCTTAGATTTCTTTAAAAGATTACCATACAAATTTTAGGCTTGTTTAAATGCTAGATCTAAAGTGTTTTACTTAATATCTTAAGCTTATATCTAACACTTCCTTTCTAGTACTCAAAGCAGTAAATTTTCCCCGTTTTTTGCAAAGTACTAGATAATGTATTTTATGCATATTTTTGTACTAATCTACTAATTTGTAATCATTTAGCTTTCTAGTTTTAAGCAGGTTGAAGGAAAATGAGAGGGAAATGTTGCCGGAATTTTGAGTTTTTGGATAGCAGTCTTGGTGTACTTTCCCAAAGCACACCCCCTGCAAACATCACTCTGCTCTGTGTTGAACTCTAGCAAACCTATAACCATATGTCTCAACAACCTCAAAGGTGGATGATGCAAGTGAGCCATCCTCCTATGCCACAGCTCACAAAGCTCCTTGCCGCTGCTATGTGCCAAGGCATGCTGAGGCTAAAATAAGAGCTTGTACAGCTTCCCACATCTAACTCCAATGGCATATGAAGCATATGGTCCTGCAGTCTTGGGAAACACACGCACGTGTCCATCTAGGAAGGACACCCCAAGACCCCGATCCTCGATAATGGAAACTGAAACCAAGTTCTTCTTCAGCCCAGGTACATACAATACATCTCTCAAAACCATGAGACTCATGGACTCCCTCTGAAAGGTAATGGTCCCACGCCCAACTGCTCTGACAACATAGCCATCTCCCAACACTACCTCCACCTCAGTCTATGTCTGTGAAAGCTCGGAGAACATCTCTCGAGCACCTGTCATGTGGCTCGAAGCTCCGCTGTCAATATACCAAGTGCTGGAAGTGGATGCACTATAAGAATGGTCTGTCAACAAGGAAAACTCCTTCTCACTATCAACATCCACACTAGTGATGATGGATGCTCTCTCTCTATCAACATGTCCAATGCACAGAGAAAACTCTCTCTGAAATCTAGCTGCAAAATCCTCAACCTCCGCCGAAGTTGTTGTCTGCTACTGCTTCTTCTTCTTCTTGTTTGGACACTACCAAGCATAGTGCCCCATCTTCTAACAAGCAAAGCACTTTACAGTGCTCAGATCCTTCTTCTGCCTATCCTGCTGCATGGCCCCACCCTTCTTGGAACCCTTCTTGAACTTCTTCTTCCCCTTTGTTGTCAAAGCCACATCCTCCCTACTAGTAGAAGCACTTCCATACACACGACCTCTCCAAGTCTCCTCCTGAACAAAATCATCACACATCCTGTCCCATGTAGGTAAGTTCTCCCTAGCCACCAAAACCTCCACATACACAGCCCAAGGCTTTGACACCCCATTCATAGTTGTCTCCACTAGCTCTGCATTAGGAACAACCTCACCAACTAATGCAAGTTCATCTCTCACCTGAGAGATCCTAGTAAGGTAAGACAACATAACCACCCCTTTGACCATCTTGATACTCTTCAGCTTCTCCCTCAAAATCATCTTCCTATTCTCGTTTGAGCTCTGAAACAATACGTTCAAAGCATCCCGCATTTTATGTGCACGGTCTTTACTCAAGATGTGAGGAATAACATGGTCTTTAACTGCATCTAGAATTATCCTTCTGGCCTTAATGTCCTTATTGAAGGCAACCAGTCCAACTGGATTTGTGGTAACATTGGGAATGACAATGGGGTGAGCTGTAGTATGATTGACTACCTCATCCCATAGCTCATTCTCTTCCAATACAAGCAATATCCTGGCCTTCCATGGGACAAAATTCCCAGCCCCATCAAGCCTATCCTCCATTCTCAGTCCAATTGAAGTCATATTTTGCAAAGTTCAAGTTTCAACAAAATGCTGCTACTGTCAAAAGTAATTTTGAGTTCTGGAAATTACTTTTCTGTCTACAAAAATTAATTTTCTGCCCAACTCTACTCTTATACCATGTAAGTTTTTCTCAGTTTCAGCCATCAGTTTAAATGTCAAAAATATTCGATGTTTAATGCCCAACCCAAAATTTAATGAAGGCTGGAAATTACCCAAATTTCCAAACTAATAAAAACACTGTTGAAACACAAATTTAATGACAAAAAAAATATTAAATGCACACCATGAAATTTTCAAACAGTAATTTTTGGCAAACATGCCCAGGAAAAACCCACAAGGGGAAAAACTGTTAGTAGAGAGTATTTTTATTTCTTTAGTAAAATGGAACAATAAGTACATCAGAAAGTACAACTTATCTCTACTGCATTAAATGCACCCAAAACCTCCTCAATTTTTGTGCCAAATGCCACCTCGATTTCTGTGTAAAACAATCCCTCGATTTTTGTGCCCACGGCCTCGAAATCTATGCAGAAATTTGTCCTCGATTTCTGTGCATAAAGTACAGTTTGTACAGGTTGTACGGACCTCGAAAAACGTGCAGGGTATGGCCTTGTTTTCTATGCCACCCTTCTCGAGATTCGAGCCCAGAATCTACTCGAAATTCATGGCCCAAACATCTCGGTTGTACGGTCACCTTGGGATGCGTGCAGTACCGAACTCTTCACCTCTAAATCTGTGCTTTCTCAAAATTTGTGCTGCCTGAAACTAAGCTGCCTCAAAATTCATGCCTCTTCTCTCTTTCACTTCAATCTGCAAAAGTGACTGAAAATGCCTTTCCTTGCCTTTTTGGTGGGAACCCTAGAGTTCATCTAATCCAACAATGGAGATTAGATGAGATGAGCAGATGAGATTAAATGCTCATTAAATCTCATTTAAAAATTAAATTCACTCACCTCACTTAAATTTTCCAAAAAGTGACTTTATTCTCTAAATTCTAATTAAATGCTCATCTCAAGTCATTTAATGCAAGGGTCACTTTATTTTCCCCCTTTTAAGTGACTAAGGCTAAAGTCACCTAGGGGAACACTTTCCTAGGTACAAAAATCAACATTTCACACGCGGAGCATTTGACCATTGATCCACAAATCCACTTTGCCCTCGAGTTTCGACTTCGAGTTCACAATTGCAGTCAGCGGTTGCCAATGTCAGACTTGGTGTCTATGCTAATCAGCGGTCGTAGTGCTTCCTTCGCGCACATAGAGCAATCAACAATGAACTACAGAGAATGGATGGCGGCCTCGCATTGATTTTATTTTGGTATGACTAGAGTTATCGGGGGCCACGAAAGAGGAAAACACGATTTCAAAACGAATTTTTTTACCCATTTTTTTAAAAACACCCGAACTTGTGGCGATTTGTTTACCTCAACATCCGCTAAACAAAAAAAATTGAAATCGGGATGAAATTCGCCGAACTTGATCGAATTAATTCAGTTGTCTTAAAAATTTGTCGATTTTCGATTTTCAAGGCAAAAAATTGGCGAACCCGGTGACTTAGGTTACCACAGACTTCCTTGTTGGTCTAGGAACAACTTCCCACACATCATTTTTCATAATTGAACTATATTCTTCGATCATGGTATCATTCCATACCTATTGGCTTGTTGCTTCTTTGTATGTGGAAGGTTTTGCATTGATGAGCTTGCTGATAAGGCCCGAGTACTTCTGAGGCTTTATGCTTTCTCTAAAAGTTTCGAGAGGAGCTTTATGCTTCTTTGCTTCATGTACCGTTTCTCGATACCAGGCAGGTCTCCTTTTGGAAGGTGGAACATCAAGTAGTTCTTCGGCTGGTCTTTCAGATTCTTTAGGCACATCTAGAATTTGAGGCTCAAATTCTTCTTCCTCCCTCTAAGCTTCTAAATCTGGAATTTCAAAAGGAGATTCTTCTATATCCTTTGGAAGCTCTTTTGTTTGACGAAACACAGCTTCCTCATGGAATATCACGTCTCTACTGACTTCAATGTACCTTTGTCCAAGAACATAGATACGATAAGATTTTGAGCTTTCACTGTAACCAACAAATATGCCTTTCTTTCTGGAAGGTTCTAGCTGAGCCCTCTTTTCTTTTGGTACATGAATATACACAGGAGTGCCAAAAATCCTCATGTGGTCAACTGTAGGTTTCTTGCCTAAAAAAACTTCTTCTGGAGTCTTTCCCCCAAGATGGCATGAGGACTTCTATTTTGAATGTATATAGCAGCACATGCAGCTTCAACGCACAGAGATAACGAAAGATCGAGGTCACTCAACATAGCTTTGGCAGCTTCACATATCGTTCTATTCTTCCTTTTTGCAACCCCATTCTGCTGAGGGTTGTATGGCACTGTCAACTCCCTCTTAATTCCTGCTTCTCGGCAAAAATCATCAAACTCATTAGATTCATATTCACCTCCGTTATTTGACCTCAAGATACAAATATGTCTTCTTGTTTGGTTTTCAATTAGAGCTTTGAACTCTTTTAACTTGTCAAAAGTTTCACTTTTGACTTTGAGAAAGTAGACTCAGGACTTACGAGAGTGATCATCTATGAACAAAACATAATACAAGCACCCACTCAAGGAGGGTGAAGACATAAGCCCACATATGCCAAAATGAATCAAGTCCAAGATTCCTTTAGATCTATTCTTGCTTCTGGAGAAGGATTTCTTAGTGTTCTTACCTAGAGCACAACCTTTGCAAACACCATTATGTTTAAGAGATATCTTAGGCATACCTATGACCATCTTTTGAAGACCAGGGAGAGTTGTATAGTGAAGGTGTCCAAACCTTCGATGCCACAATTCATATGGGTCAACTGTGTTGTGAACCAATGCTTGTGTGGAAATCCCTGAAGCTTTGTAAAGACCTCCCTCTCAAACTCCAATTGGTTCAGATGAGCTTAGATTCTCATTCTTTGCCCATAGTAGGACCTTCTTGTCCATGAAGAGAACCTTGTATCCCTTGTCTTCTAAGCTAGCAACAGAGAGGAGATTCTTCTTCAACCCAAGGACATATAGTATGTCTTCAATATGCAAAATAGTCCCTGAATCAAGTTGAAGTGAAGTTGAGCCAACTCCTTCAATTTTGTAGGTGGTGTCATCCCCAAGTTCTACTTGAGTAGTGAACTTCTTCTTTTTGTAGCTGGTAAGTGCCTCACAGAAACTTTTCATATCTTTGGAAGCACCACTATCTACTAACCAAGGGTTAGCACTGTTAGTGATGGATCCTGAAAGAGCAAAGATCAGGTAGTATTCCCTTCTTGGTTCATCTTCTTTGGAAGACTCGGCATCCTTCTTCTTCTTGGGTTCTTCTTCTTCTGTTGTAGAGGCTTGGAACCTTCTCTTTGGCTGCCTGCAATCCTTGGCAAAATGTCCTATTTTATGACAATTAAAACATTCTAAACTTGGAGCATCTAAATGTTTACCTTATATTTTCTTTTCTTTCTTTTTCTAAGTGAAGGGCTTCTTGAACTTCCTTGCCTTGGTTGTAAGAGCAAGGTTCCATTCCTTAGCGCCATTTGATCTACTCAAAATTCTTCCTTCTTCTTCCAAACAGTCATGCCAAAGTCTTTCAAAGTTTGGTTGAGATTCATGTCCACTTACAACTGCTAGAAAGGTTTCCCAAGTACTGGGAAGACCATCGAATACAGTCTGTACAAGATCATCATCATCCACAAGTATACCAATAGCAGAAAGTTGGTCTCTTACCTGAGCAATCTTTGTGAAGAAGGGGGAAACTCATTCATCCTTATTCATCTTCAATGTACGAAGCTTCTTCTTCAGTACTCTCTTATGGTTGGGCGCCTTCTTTTCATACAAATTTGTCAAGGTGTCAAAGCATTCTTTGGTAGTCTTCAATGGTGTTACGGTGGGCATCAAAGTTTCCTTGACTAAGTCATAGATGATCCTCCTTGCCTTTGCTTGCTTCTTCTTGAAGGCAATCCTTCCAGCATTAGATGTAGGTTCTTCTGTGGCATTAAGAACCAAGTCATCAAGGTCATTCTCTTCTAGTTGGTTGATCCCCCAAGCCTTTCTTCCAGTCTGAAGGTGTTGATGGCCATCTCTTGATTAACAAGTCTACTATCTCAGTCTGCAAATGTCCCAAGGTCTAGGAGGGTTACAGTAATCTGCTCTCTTATTGCAATCTTCACATGCAAAGCTCTAATACCATGTTGAATTTTAACATGTGCATGATATTCCTTAAAAAAAATGCAGGCTGTAATAGAGATAGTGCTTGAAAAGTAAACAATAGTAAGACAGTAGTCAATCAAGCATCACACAAATCGAACACATGATTTTTCACGGGGAAACCATTAAAGGACAAAAACCCCAAAGCATTAGTAATTCATCCACTACTAATGAAGGTGGTAGCAACTTACTGCTGTCGTAGCTCACCAATGCGGGTAGTATAGCAGCTTACTAATACTACCATGGTGACTACAAACTATGTTAAAACCCTAGTTGTCTAGGTCACCATGCTAGGAGAAGAACAAGAAGAAAAACTCAGCCACCAACCCTTCCTTCAACAACAAAAAATTGATCTCAGTCACGAATTCCTCAGTCAACCTTAGCGAATTTACCTCAGTTCAAGTTGGAGCAGTCAAGTGATGAATGTTGTGTGTTGAAATGAATTGCAAGTGACATTTATTTACAGGCTTTCAAACAAAAGAGTTGGTCCCACATAATTAGGAGTTGACATTAGGGTTTGAGTCTTTTCCATCTTTGACCCTTTTGACTTTAATCTTTTTTGGTACAAAAGGTCTTCTTGTATTTTGACTTGTGCCACTTGATCTTCCTCATGGACCAAGGCTTAGGGTTGGATGGTCAAAGCAAGTGGTCTCTAGGGTCCTTCATGCCCACTCAAAGTACATCTTCATAAATAGGGAGAATTACTAAATGCTTTTAACTTGAACTCCTTGTGCCACCAAGATCAGGTGTTAGGTGTCTCAACCAGGGATAGCTAATCCTGGGAGAAGGTCTCATAACCCATAGATCAAGGAGAGGAGTGCATCACATGACCAGACCCGATCTAGGGCTTATGGTGATGACCTAGTAACCGACCAAGTGCCTCAGCCCTAGGATGCATCAAATGACTCAATGTCAAATACTTGGTAATTGACCAAGCTCCTCCATTCTCCTGGAGAATGGCCCTCAGCCCTAGGATGAGTCCCCCAACCCTAGACTGGTTCAAATTCCTGGTAACTAACCAGGTGCCTCCATTTAGTGAATGGCCCTCAGCTCTAGACCGAGTCCCCCAATCCCATACTGGTTCAAATTCCTGGTAACTGACTAGGTGCCTCCATTCAGTGAATGGCCCTCAGCTCTAGGTTGAGTCCCCCGGTCTCAGACTGGTTCAAATTCCTGGTAACTGACCAGGTGCCTCCATTCAATGAATGGCTCTCAGCCCTAGGCTGAGTCCCCCAGTTCCAGACTGGGTGAAGTTCCTGGTAACTGACTAGGTGCCTCCATTCTCGAAGAGAATGGCTCTCCATGTTGCTTAGGAAAAATCAACACTAAGATATGGTACCTATACCATACTTCCAACAACAAGGGAAAACATTTTTTTACTTGAGCTTCCTCCATACTTATGTATGCCTCTTGTGTTCAATGTCAAATTAGTAAAGCCTTATATACCAACTTTGCTTGACTCAGTAATAATCACACAACTAGCTGAGTTGGATCTTGAGCACTTGACCCCTTGTTTTAAAGGATGTCATTGTTCATCGAACTTCTACACACGCATGCCAAAGAACTTGTCAACAGTTTCGAGTTATTAAGCTAGGTAATATGCACATCAAGTAATTGGGACACATTACATCAACACCATGCAAAGTTTCAACAAAGAGTCATGCGGTGGGTACCATTGCATCCAAAGAAGGGGTGAATAATCTTAACACAAACAAAATGGCTATGTGTAGACTACCAAGCAACCCCCAGTTGCGCACACCAACCCACACACCAACCCAACACCATGGCACACAACACTTGTCGTGGGGTCCAAGGAACAACACCCTTGGCAACCTCTCACAGCTAATAGGGACACTTGAGGCACCCCCTAGTATAACAAGGACACTTGATGCACAGTGCCCCCACAGGCTCTATAGAATTTGGTATTGACAACATCATCCACACATGAGTTCTAGAGCCTACGGCTTGCATACCTCAGCATTCTATGTTTGCACCTACAACCAACGATGCAAGTAATCATCCCCACATGCACCCTTTGGCATTCTACACATAGGTCCACAAATAGGAATGTCAAGAGTTGCCCAAGACCATTATGGAAGCCCAATCATTTTTGTGATTGTCTTGGTGCCCTTCATGTAAATACTTATACATGCATTTCATTAACTTTCTTATATCTTTAGTCCTCTAATGAACAGGATTCTACCATACAATTCCCCCGAAGCTTTGGCATACGAGATTTCCCAATCTTTACATCCTTGTTGGTTTTACTATAATGTAATTTCCCTGTTTTGATGATTGATGGAAGAACTTTAACGTTATATCTTTGTCTCAATCGTAAACATGTATGTGATTGGATAGTATAAAATATTAACAAGTCTTTTGTGTGTTCATGATTGTTTTATAGCTATAAATTCTCTCAATTTTGAAGTTCTCCTCTACACTGCACATCCTGGTCTCTTGTGTGTGTCATCCATAGTTATAACTGAATACCCTATAAGGTTATATCCATAGTTATAACCTATAATTATAATAATAGATAGCATAGAGTGCTATATTAGGGTAAAAGGTTACCTATGGTATAGGATACTATATAATAAAGTTCAATCTTTCCAACTCTAAAAGGGATTCCTCTAATAAATCAAAGACCTTATTGAGGATAACTTCAACTTTAAATTCGACATTTCTACCTTGAAATGTTGGAAGAACTATGTCTCAAATTGTGCATATTATTTTCAAAGGTTTCCCCTCCTTAAATCCATGATTGGCTAATGGAACCCCGTTGTTAATGGGGTATTGGTTAGTTGGTCATGTGGGGGTGTTTCATCCACCTCTCCCATCCTCCCAAGGTTCAACTCCCCCAAAGACACACTTCACCCTTTGTGGGTCGTCTCACCCAAAAAAGCAAGTCATTTCATGTGGTTGAGGCCAAGTGCACATGCTAGCAAATTTGGCAAAATAGATACCCCACACCAACAACTTCTCAATCAAAGGGATCTATAAATTGTTGTAAGTCAAATATATTCCATTGCAATACTCCAAAATGGTTAAAGGCATGTTTTACACATAATGATAACAAGAAGCATCTTATCAAAAGAAAAGGGGCCCCATAGGTGGAACCTAAAATGTAATATCTCAAGTTCTCAACATACATTCTCAAATCTCGACAAAAATCGCTTAGTATACCTAACGACATAGTCATTTATCATTTGCAGTGGACAATTATGATGTTAGCTTTATCCAATTTCCAAACGTCTAAGCCAACATCACTTGCATGTCCATGAAGGCCAGCCATTAATCAAGTTGTCCATAAGTTATTTGCGTGTGCATGTAGTAGTATGTACACATGCACATCCTTGTAAAGCCTTGTCAAAATTGAAATTGACCCTTGCACTACTAAGAACCCTCCCAATACAATTACTTCTAGTATCTATAGTTTGTATGCTCAACTCAAGAACTTGGGACTCCTTACTTGTAAACCCTAGTCTTGATAATGCCCAACTGATAAAAATTGAAAATGTTTGACCCCTGCATCACCAAGAACCCCCCCCCCCATTATAATTACTTCTAGTAACTCTACTTTGCATGCATAATTCAAGAACCAAGACTTCTTACTTGTCAATATAAGCCCAAAATCAAGGTCTTTAGTGAGACACTTGTTAATGTAATTAATGCCCTACTATGTATTTGTTAATTTGTTGTAATATTGACTTAGTGGGCATTAAGTGTCTTTACATGAAAGGCCAAACGGTCTCTCATTTATGTGGTGGTTAGAAATGGCTTGGGTTATTTATCAACATCGTAGTTAGAAGGTGGCTTAGTGAACCATATTTAATGAGGTATGCCTTGAGCTAATTCTTATATATAGGACTCTTGTTTCTCTCTCTCTCTTTGAAATTATCATATGTGGCAGAACAACAAAGCCTTATATTTGTGAGAGTAGAGTTTTTTCACAAGGGTTTCTCTGTTAATTTTCTAATTCATGATAGGAGGTCCACATGGAAAGATTTTTACCCCACAACTGAAACTGAAAAAGTTAACACCAATGAAAACTTCTGATTTTTGAAAACCAAAAGCATAGGAGTAAATTAAATATCAGAAGTGTAGGCATTGTATATCAGATTTTTTTATCAATTTGGTAAGCAACAAAGAGTAAATCTAAGAAATACTAACTCTGCGAATCAAAACCAGCAAGCCAGAAATCTATAGATCAAAACCAGCAAGATAGAAATCCGTAGCAGCAAAAACATAACTTCTCATTAACACTAGAAAGAATAAGGACAAGGACCACTTGTTTTTTAATGCACCTTGTTACCACCCTAAACCTTACTTATTGTAATGGAGCCCTAAAAGCACATGACAGACTTTGGAGGAAATAAGAGGGGCTCCCATTGTCACCACAGAAGCTCCCTCTCTCACTTTAGACAGGCTCTCCTCCGGCACAAGGGGGGTTTCCCTAAGAAAATGTATGATAAACTTTTAGACTTAAAATGGATAGGTGGACCAAGACTAGTGCCAATCCATTCTTGGGCATATGGAGTCAAGGGACAAACATGGAGATCTATTTGCTTAAGAGATAAGGAGAGAATGGAGCTGGAATGAAAAAGCTACAGCAATCCCATCTTGCTGTCCACTAATACAAAAAATAAACTTTGAGGAACCCTAATAAAAGAAAACCTCCACATATGCTTAAAATACAAACTTGGCAAAATCCCAGGGCATGAAGTTGAGATTTTCCTTGCATCTACCCCAAAAGTTGTCCATATTGCAAATTAATTAATTCTTAATTTTGCTAGGAAGAGAGATCAGACGGAAGAACTGAGACTCCAGATTGCAAATAGAGAAGCAAGAAGCATGGCAACCGCAAGCTTCTCAAGTATGGGGGGAACCTAATCCTCAACCAAACCTTCCACAACGCCCTCTGCATCCTCACCTTTCTTTGTGCCGAGATCAATGCCTAGGGCAGAACCTTCTATTTGGTTGATAATGAAAACAAAGGAGACAGAGGAGGCCAACAAGCTTGCGGCCAGATGTTTTCTATGGGATGACAATCCTTTCAATATTGCCAAGAACAACCCATTCTATCATTCCATGTTTGAAACCAATGCCACTGTTCACTCGGGGTATAAGGGCCCATCCTATAATAACTTGAGAGGGCTTCTCCTTCAAGGGGAAAAGACTGATTGCACTCAAAGATTGGTTGAGCTTAGGGAATCATGGGAGATCACAGGATGCATTGTTATGCCAGACGGTTGGACAAGATGGGAGAAACAGATCCATTCTCAATTTCTTGGTTAATTGTCACAAGAGGACAGTTTATCAAATCTGCTGATGCATCTACATATGTTAAAGACGCAAAGTTACTATGTGAGTTGTTGGATGGGTTCACCTCAGAGATAGGTCTGCAATATGTTGTCCAAGTCATTACAGAAAATGCTCTATTGATTATCTTGTCAATGGCAGGTTGCTTATGAAAAGGTTTCGAACCTTGTATCAGGTTCCTTGTGATGCAATATTGATATGATGTTAGAAAACATGGGTAAACTTTCTTAGATCAAGGAAATCGTTGATTCAGGTAGGTGTCACAAAGTATACATATAATCATACATATGTTCTACTTCTTACACTCACAAGACAATCCACGGGGAACAAGGGGTTGGTCCATCCCACAATCACACGTTCTACCACTAGTATTATTTCTCTTTAGTCTCTTCACAGTTGTATGTTAAAGTTGCAGAGGATGTTTCGTTTAGATGAGTAGAATGCTCTTGTCTACAACACTAAAACGAATGGGCAAGCCAAAGCCCAACTTCTGAAACACAATCAGAGTTTTTGAATGGGAGTGAAAGAGTTGTGTGCCATTAGCATACTTTTGGTAAAGGTTTTTTGCTTGGTTGATGGTCACAAGCCCACAATGGGCTATTTTAATGAGGCCACAGATAGGGTCAAGGAATTTATCCATTGGTACTATGAGGACAAGAGGGAGGAAGGATTCACCCAACAAGCCCAGATATGGGGTGTGATTAATGAGTGATGTAACAATACACTCCATCATCCAATTCATGCAGCAGGGTTCTACCTCAACCCTGCGTACTCTTTTGTGCATGGTTTTAAATTTGATATTAAGGTTATGGGTGGAATTTGTTCAGAGGATGGTGTTGACTCCCATTGAAACACTCAAATATTTCCAAACAAATGGAGATATATAGGTTAGCTGCTAGAGCATATGGTTATGATATGGTTGTCCAAGACAAGACCACTAGGATGCCAAGTAAGCTTCAAGTACAATTTGTTTCAAACTTTCAAATTTCAATGTCTTTCCATTCTATTTATTTGTTACTCGATGGAAATATCATTCATTGTCTTTCCTTTCCATTTATTCATTGTAGATGTTTGGTGGACAAACTACAGCAAAAATGTCCTAGAGTTAAAGAAACTTGCAATTCGAGTGCTTAGTCAAACTTGCAGCACTTAAGAGTGTGAGCACAACACCAGTGCCTTTGAAAAAATACACTCCAAGAAGTGCAACAAGCTAAAAAGTTCAAATTTTTTTTTTTTTAATTTCATTAATTTTAATTTAAGCCCATGAGCCATCATCCCCCAATTACAAAATGTTCCTTATATAGGTTAGATGTCCACTACCTTAATGACATGGTCAATGTCTACTACAATCTCGGGTTGTGGAGTGCGGACAAAGTATATTGACAAAGCACTGACACCAATGCCATTTCATTGGATTCGATTGACACCACAAGTCTATGGAGGGTGGAGACCGAGAGGCATGTCATGGAAAAGCACCTAAGTGGTTGGAGCATGATGTTGATGTGTTGGAATAGTGGGAATCAAAGGAGGATGTTCTAGGTTCCGATAAAGACACATTTGGAGGAGGAGACCGAAAGTCCATTGCTGCCACAACCTCCACAGAGATAGGAAGCTAGTGGAAGACATCCCACTCAACTTCCACGTTAGCCCCAGCACCTTCCACCTTAGACAAAATCTCAACATGTTCACCTATTGTTTCCAAAGGAATATCGATGACCTTTGCCAATAAAAGGGGTAGAGGAAATCAATGATTCCTTAATGCATTATCCTTGTAGTAACCAATGTTTTAAAACTCGGTCGAGTCCAAGTCCGAGTCGACCGAGTTGGCTGAGTTGACTTCTAGGCCGAGCTGACTCGGCCTGTAAACCAGTTCGGTACCAAACCGGCCGAGTCGATGTCCAACTCGGTCGGTTCGGTACCAAACCAATCAACTCACCCAAGTAATGGGATGACTCGACCGAGTTGATCCGAGTTGATTCATGGATTTAAAAATACTAAATTTTTTATTTTTTTAATTAATTCCTGAACTTTTGAACTTTAGATATGTCCTACATGTTAGTTAATACTATGCTTATTCTTGTCTCTTAACCTGCTAACGATTTCTATTAATGGCCATTTAGAACTATGGTAATTCTTGTATTATAAGCAGTTTATAGATCTTGTTATTGTACTATTCTTAATAAACTGGAGTTGCTCTCCCATTGTGAATGGGTTAAGCAGTGTTGAGGCCCATACGTTGCCTTGTTGCTTTAGATGTTTAAGAAAAATTCACATTAACTTTAAAACTCTAAAGTTAATGACTAGGAAAGTCACCAAGGTCCTTTCTACATGCCTAGACACCAAGCAATGTAGAACACCTTCCTCGCTATAAATTTAAACATTAAAGCCATAAGATTTTACTCGAATCAAAGATTACCTAGCTCACTTCAAGGAAATTTGAATATGATGGAACGATTGCAAGGCTCAACATAAGAAGTCGAATGTTATCTATACTCATCATATTCTTCAAAATCTTACCTCTCCTTTTGAGGTACTTTGTTCCACTTGTTGCTATGTGAACAAGAGATTGGTGGTCAATATGCTAAACTAGATTTCAATTGATTCTATCATTCTTTGATTGAAGAGTAAGGAAAGAAAATTGATCTTGGCAAACTTGGTTTAAAATTGACTACTCATTCTGCCAAAAGGAGGGGAAAAAAAAGCAAAAGTTCTATTTCCCTACGTGCAATGGTAGCACCATGATGGACTCCCTCTCTCCTTCACAATAGAAGCAGCAACAAAAGAGAAAGTAGCAATTGAGAAAACAATCTTGTTGTAATTGTGGCACACCAAAGCATCCAAAAGATGAGTGTTGAAAAACCTTAGGGAGAAGTTTTTGTACCAAATCAACATCAGGGTAATGTTCATTAGAATGGTAGGCCATTCATGCAACTTGATCCAAAGCTAAATAGATTGTAGATCAGGTAGTAATCATCACATGGTTAAGGATAGTTCATTATTTTTTGCCCTTCATCCTAACCATAATGTTGATGACAACACATACATTGAAGATGATATTGCATTCGTTGTATGCAACAGTATAATGAACGACGTATAGCATGTACCTGATTTTGAGTGTTTGTATGCAACAGTGGGATTGTCATTGTTGAAAATGGTATGATGATTGACATGTAGCATGTACCTGATTTGAGTGTTAACCTTCTTTTGTTTACCAGATGACTCACATTGCAAAGAAGGTGATTTTTTATTCTAGTCGATTTGTGGGTCAAGACATCAAAGATAAGCTTAAAGTTGTTGTTGGATATGTTGATGCTAACGAGAAGCTTTATAAGTTTTCCAAATTCAATCCATCTGATTCACAACACTCTCTTATATTTATTGCTAAGGTTGGTCCTCTAAGTAAATTATGGCATGAGTGAATGGGTCACTTGAACTTTTGAACTTTCTGGTGGATGAGCAAGTTGAAGATGGTTCATGTTTTGCCTTCCTTATCTTCAAAAAATGGTGTTTCTAAAGAATGCATTCAAGGCAATCATTATAAGGAGAAGTTCAAGAAGTGTAACTTATGGCAAGCAACCACCCCCTTGCTAATTATTCGTAGAGATTTGTGTGGACCAATGGACAAGCCCTCTAATTCAAGTGTAAAGTATATCTTTTACTTTCATTGATGATCAATTTAAGTGTATATGAGTCTATATTTTAAAGCAAAAGAGTCAAGTCCTAGAATTCCAAGAATTAAATTCCATGGTTCAGAATCAATGTTTTTCTCCATTGTAAACTTGGTGTTCATGTGACATGGTGTGGTGATTCTAATTTCTTATTTGTTTGTGTTTCATTATTTCTAATAATACTTATGTTCATTTGACTTGTAGCCACTACCTACAAAGTATATAATTCCAAGTATTTGCATAGAGATGACACTCCCCAAAGGAACATAACGCAAAACTTGTTACTGAGAAGTATAATTCTACACAAAAGACCTATGTTGCACAGGGACCCGTCTCCCCCAAAATTTCTGGCGTTTGCTTCGTTCCCGCGTTCCAGAGACTTTGGAACTCCTTGGAAACGTCCCCAATTCATCGGGGACTCCATTGGGGACTTTGGGACTTATGAGCCGTACCCTAAACGTACCCATCAAAATTGGGGACTTCTCAAGAACATTCCTCGACCAATCGGGGACTCCTGAACATCCCTCAACTTATACTATTAAAAATTCAAAAAAACAAAACAAAAAAATTTAAAATTTTTAATTAAAAACCTAATTTAAACCTCCCCCTATTCCTTTAACCTGCAACCCCCTCCCATTCTCTCTACTCTATCCTACGTTTCTAACCTACACTCCAACTCACTGCACCGGCACAACCCTATGGTTTATCCATCACTCCAACACTCTAGCACCTGCATAATCCTCTGCACTATGGTTCTACCCATCACTCTATGTGTCGCTACTTGCTAGGTTGGCTCCCGTCTAAGTCATGCGCACGACTCCCCTATCTATGGCTCCCCTTCCTACAATCCCACGTGCGTCCCTCTCAGCTTGAAGAGCACAGCTCACAGCCCCCTCTCGAATTTCTGGCTCTCGACCCATGCTCAAAGTTTGAGTTCATGGCTCAACACAAGCTCACACTCACAATGCGTTTGCCCCCTCTCAACCACAACTCGCTACAGAGCACAGGTATTTCATATTTGATATCTTACATTTTATTTTTTTATTTTTTTGGGTAAAAATCTCAACACATGCTATTATAGTTTTATAAAAATATGATTTAGTATTTACAAATGTCATTACAAATATAAATTTATTTGTTATTTAAATTTCGAAATGATTCATCTTTCATGTATACAATGTTGTAATTTTTGTTATTGTTTTGACTTTCAAGTTTTAAGTTACTATTTAATAGTTAACTTAGAAGTTAGAACTATTAAAAGTTTTCAGTTTTAGATCTTAGGCATGTATCTTGAGTTTTTACTAATTCGTTTTGATAATGGACAATGATGATTGGACAATACTTTATATTTCCTTCTGTAATTTGAATTTTATAATTAGTTCGACTTTTTATTTCAATGTTATATATATATATATATATATATATATATATATAATTGTCGTCCCCTAAAAAATAGGGGGCGCATTCTAGCCGTCCCGGAAACTCGTCCCCCGTGTCCCCCGGTCCCCGAGGCCAGTACAACATAGCAAAAGACCAAACCAAGGTCTTCGAGAGGTATTTACATTCATTAGAATATTTTTTGTGTTGGCATAGGGACACCACTCCCCAATAAATTATAAATCATAAAACTCTTGACTTCTTATTTATAAGTCCACACCAAAAACCAAATTGAAGTCTTTAGTGAGGATATTTGGGAGTTCGTTATTGGATAGCATATAAATAATTTTGTACGATGTGGCAAATTTTGATCCTATCAAAATTCAAATACTATATGAAAAATTTCAAGATTTCTAAGTAAGAAATTGATTGGTATTTCATATATTGTTTTAGTCATCCCATATTTGTTATTTTCTTACTAATGGAATCAAGGTTGTCTTAAGTACCACAAAACAAGTGTGATATGTCACAACTCTACATCGGTTCGTTGTGGAACGTCCACTTCCCTACTTCAATCGGTATAACAAGGGCTACCTTCTTCCATAAGTCCTATCTCTCAACTACTTCTATGACCCGAAAAGCTTCCCTCCCAAGCCACCTAACTCTATCTATCACAATCAAGTTTTAGTCTTGAATAGTGAATCAACAACCAAGCATCTATTCTAAGCAAGATTGATCAAGCCTCTCACCTTACCCTAACTATACAACTTCGTAACTCAAACTCAAGGAAGAGCACTTCATACCCCTTCTTGGGTCAGAGTTGTATCTATAATGGTCGACTACTAGTCAAGTTGTTCCATTTTAAGGAGCGACATAAATAGAGGTGTTGAAGGCCATCCACCAAGCTTCTCCAATCATGATGGTTTTTTACTCCTCATTTCTAGGGTTTGAGCCCACCAATCATTTATCAATCACGTTTGAATTTTGGGTTCATTAGCCATTGGTTGTTGCATGGTGAATCAGGGATCCATGATATTAATATCGGGTTGAAGTTACCTAATTACTCAAGATAGACGTCCCTATTAGAGATTGTGATTTTCATATCTATGTTGTTTGTCAACATCATGAGTTAGGGAATCGACTACCAATACCCTTCTACCAAAACCCCACTGTGGACATATGGGAGCATGCCACTCTTGGTGCAAGACATAAAAGTTTATTTAACCAACATAAATCCATCTTAACCCTGAATCTCATAAGCACCAAAAGGGATAAAAATAAATAGACACATAATTTTTATCAACATTTATAATCTAAGGTTTAGATGGATATGGGCTGGCTTATTTTATTATAGTTTTATAACTATTATGGTCCATTTTTTAGATTTTTCTATGCATATTGTTGGCTATTTTTAAATTTTTCATTTTTATGGTCTTTAATTTTTTTCAATTTAGTTTATTCATAGTACAGGCATGACACCTCTACTAAGGCCGTAATTGCACCTCGCTACTCTTAGTGCAAGTATTGAATTTGCACAAACCTAAGCTTACCTAGTTTGTTAAAAAAGTTTGAATGTGCTTGAATGTGCTCAAGGGCCAGGATATCCTAAATTGTTGGGAAAATTAACATACCATTTGCAAGCCTAGTATCTCTCTTTGACATTCATAAATCAGCCCACAGGCCCAATCTTGTAAATTAACTCAATGGGTGTTATGCGATTACATGGGTGCTATGGTATGTATACAGCTAGGATAAGATAAAATAAGATCATTTTCTTAATATCCAACAAATGACCATAAAAGTAGGAAGATGGTAGTTCAATGGGCTATGTTGAGTGGTTGGGTGTTTTGAGCTTTACGCAAGGTAGCCTTCAGGTTGGTTCCCCAGGCTGGCTTCACCTTTATTGTGTGCCTCGTTCAATGTACCTGTCAGGGCAGGCGCCATAATCAGCACCAACAGGTTTGCACTGGGTGCCATCCATGAATGCAGGGAAGTGCCTAAGAGCTTTTCCATGATGTTTTCCTTGGAAAAAAATGTAGGCCAATGGGACTAAAAAACAACCAGTGGAAATACAATATGGGAGTGCAAAAGCAACCACTAGGTCAGTACTGAAAAGGATGAAAACTTTAAAGAGGCCACAGTTACAGTGGGTATGGTTATGGCCTGGAGAGAGATACAGCTACCCTTGTAGCTAAAGCCTTATGGCTTATCCGTTAGAAGATTCAAGAATGGATGACCTGATATATGCAGGGACGGTAAATCGTCATTGCAGATGCATTTCCTGCAGCATTGAGAAATACCATAGATGTTGATTTCTTCAACTTGGACCACTGGGTATTTTCTATCAGACTGTACTAGCTTTAACGGCTACAGGTGTTTTCTAATTAAATTACCATGAGGTATATTTCTGGCTGATCAATTACTACCATCAAGATGCATCTGGCTGCATAATATTGGGTTTTGTTCATCTTCAACAAATACGTGTTACAAAATCAACTGGATAATGAACTATTTTTAAAAATTACTGCATTTCTGAAAATTCTATGGGAAAAGAATCCGTCGGTACTTATATCAGATTCCAAATTTTGATCAATAATGCGTCTACCACTTTGACCACATTACCATTTGAACAGTGCATCACTGGAATAGTTCTCAATCTTCTCGAACAGCTTATTTTTGTCTATATCCAACACTACAAGTGTATATAACCAGTCTAATAAGGGTAATGAAAAGGGCAGAAGATACCGAGAGAAAGAGCGCTGCGAGAACGGGAGTTGACAGCCAGATGAGATATAAGCTTGGCACCTGCAACCGCATCATGTAATGGGATCATAGTCTCTGCACATCGCCTTCGCAAGTTTGTGCTGTCACTTCTCAACGGATTTCTATTAGAAGATGAAGGAGGTCTAGTAGTTGATGATGCAGGGCGACCCCTTGCAGCTCTGAATGAGTTTCCGCCGGACTGAAATGCAGATCTGGCTGAAGAAATGAGGGACCTGGACATCAGTCGGGATGCCATTTGTGAAATGAAAATGAGACAAACATCGACTGTTGGATTTGGTGGCGATGTGGATGTAAACGAGTCTGGGAGTCTTATTGATGTTTCAGGGGTTTAGGGTTTTATAAACTGTTTTGTGTTTTGAATGTCATGTTGAACACCATAAGACTAGCATTACTAGCATACCCCGAATAGAGTTTACATATGTTGTAAAAATTTGAGAAAGTTGTGTGTAAATAATATAAGTTTATATGATGAAAGCAAGTAGTCAATCAAATTTAAAAGAAAACTCTAGTGCAAGCATTAATAAGCAATAAATAGAAACATTTTGCAATGCTATCTTGCAATTTATGCATTTATATAAAACTAGCATTACTAGCATACTCCTAAAGTGAAATGAATGAAGAGAGTTTACATATGTTGTAAAAATGAGAGAAAGTTGTGGGTAAATAATATAAGTTTATATGATGAAAGCAAGTAGACATAGTAGTCAATCAAATTTAAAGGAAAACTCTAGTGCTAGCATTAATAAGCAATAAATACAAACATTTTGCAATGTTATCTTGCAATTTATGCATTGAGTATAAATGTAAGGTATATCATTGCGCTGAGAGGCGCTTTACAGCCCAGTATGGGGGAGATCTTGTAACGTGATGTAACTTTAGTAATGTTTGTAATATGTCGGCAAAAAATAATAGTGATAGTGAATATTATGGGAGAGATCTTGTAACAACTTTAGTAACGTTTGTAACATGTCGGCAAAAAATAATAGTGGTAGTGAATATTATGGGAGAGATATTGTAAAGTGACGTAAAGTTTGTAACATGTGGGCAAAAAATAATAGTGATAGTGAATATTATGGCAGAGATTTTGTAACACAAAATAAAAAAATAATATCACTTTCTTAAAGTTATTTTTATTAATAAAAAATAAATTTTCTAATAGGCCAAAAGAAAAACAATCTAATATGGGGGAGATGTTGTAGTCTTTCTACCTAACAAAACAATAAAAAAAATAAAAATTTAATTATTCACAAAAAAATGTTGGTCTTGCACATGGTTTTAAAACCATGTGCAAGACATTCTAAACAACCCATGGTTTCATTGTGCATGGTTTAGGAGGTTTTGCACATGGTTTTTTAACCAAGACCTCCTAAACAACCCATGGTTGTAGGAGGGCCTTGCATATGGTTTTAAAACCATGTGTGGGGAAATGATGCAATGTTCGTTCCTAACAAAATAAAAAATATTATATGTGGCATAAATAATATTAAATATTAATAATAAAAATATTATATGTGGACCTTAAATAAAAAGATGTGTCTTTTGGTTTAAATCAAATCAATGGATACCTAAGAAGAGGTTTGCACCTTCAGAGATTTGATCCATCTCGGCGCTTGATAGAGCCTAGGATTTGGATCTAGGCTGGTTTTTACAAAGCCATAAATAATTATGCATTGAGTATAAATGTAGGATATGTCATTTTTATAAACAAATGTTGTAAAGGAACTTAGTCCATATTTAAATAAAAAGTTAAATAATTAAATTACTTTATTTTTGGAATGTGATTATGGTTATGTTTTGGCATTGACATTCATCTCATACTCATGATAAAATTTGTTATGAAATGAAGATCAAGTGGAAGTAAATGAAAATTAAGATGCATACAAAGCACATTAACTATCTATATTTAGATACATGCAAAGCACATTAACTATCTATACATATGGAATACATTAACTCATCATTTTAACAATAGTATATCCATTTTTAATAGTGTATTCATTTTTTTAATAGTGATGTATAAACTTTGATTATATATTGTAAAAATAATAATTAAACAATTTGAAAATAAAATATTTAAAAAAGTAACATATAATAAAAAAAAGATGATAGCTTATTTATAATAACTTGTTTTTATTATAAAAATATAGAAATATGTTAATATAACATATTAGATAGAAGGTATGTGATGGCAAGGAACGAGGGTATAGCAGGCTGTAGCAGGAATGGCAAACCTTTTTAACCTTTTAGGGCTTTAGAGGGAACCACTTTTCTTCCTCGAATCAGACTCAGGATGTAGCACCCAAATCTTGCGACACCTTGCGAGCAGGACAAGCACCTAGAGGAGCAAGTGGATTACACGACAGATCCCTTCGAGGGACACCGCATGTTTTCAGTTTTACCTTGTTTGTCTGTAGACTCTCTAATGCTGACACCGAAACCCTACACTCTGGCAGCCTCAACAGCTGGGTCCGGTTGGAGCAACACAGATATGGGAACGGAAGGAGCCAATAAAAACTCATCAGCGGGTGGGGAGGGTTTACCTAGGGAGACTGTCTGCAGACCACTAGCACAAAATTTGGGAGAAGTGACTCTTTCGTTATTCGAAACAAGACCGCAGATGGACTGCGGCCCTCTTCCCTTTGAGTTCCAGACACAACCCTTTGAGCATTCCTTTCTCCATTCTGAGGCTCAGACAGGCCCTACAGAAAACCCAAAACCCTAGTTCAACTCGGAACCCACCCTAGATGCGCAATGGGCGGACCTAGGCTGGCCCTTTGCGGAAAATTTGAGAAACTAGGCAACACAGCAGGCGTCTCTAGAGGCCCTCTTGACACAAAGTCCGGAAGGGTTTATTGCCTCCTTCCTGCAATTTTCCAATCAATAGGGTTTGCCAGACCTAGCAACAGGCTCGGACTAGGGGAAGCCCGAATGCTCCCACAGCCCTCGGGAGGCCCCAGTGCAAAAGTGTAAGAAGACTAAGTTCTTGAAAAAATCAAAGGAACCCCTGAACCTGATCTGCAGAAGAAGAAAAAAACGTTTTAGTGGCTCAAACCCTCGAAATGGCTAAAACAACGTTACTAGGGAGGATTAGGGGAAATTACCCAAGAAGGGACCTATTAGAGAATTGGGCAAAATGAATTGGGGAGGTTTTCTGAGTTACTTACCAAAAACCCTAGTTCTCTCCTGGGGATGGTTCATCTTCAAGCTCCAATCCAAGGAGGACATAAACAAAATCTTGCAGAAACCTTGGAGCTTCGGACCTACGCCCATCCTCTTCAAATCCTGGACCCTAATGTTTGATGCGGATACGGAAAATTTTGACAATATCCCAATCTAGGTTCGGCTGTCAAGTTTGCCATGGGAATTATGGAATTAGAAGTCCTTCAGGGACATAGGGAATGCTCTAGGAGCCTTCATCGATGCAGACATGTCCTTCGAATAGACGGGGAGAATGTCTGTGGCCAAAATCTTGGTCTCTCTGAACATCAGAACAAGCCTACGAAAAGAATTGAACTTTATCTGAGGCCAAAGGAACGCGAGGCAAAAATTGGACTACAAAGGCATACCTTTCCTTTGCCACGGGTGTCACCAATATAGACACATGGTGAAACATTGTCACCTCACTTTTAAAAACTCTCTTGAGAAATCGAGGAAAAGACTAGTTGAATCGGAAGGGAAAATCCTTGACAAGGGAAGCTCTCCGGTCAGACCATGGATTGCGCCAGGATCAGATGCAACTTCGCTGTAACCTATGCTACCTTCCCAATGCAAGGATCCTCCCCAGAGTGCAGAACAAGCTCAATAGGAAGGTGTGATGCAACCTCAAGCAGAACCAACTCATTCACCTGGTAAGATTGTTGACACTCTTCCCCCTATTTTAGAACTGAAAGTTCCATTTCATGCACTCTTTGTCGACTCTCAGATGCACTGCAATGAAGGGCTACACCCCCCAGGGATCTCCTGCAACACCTCTTGGCACACATCTATGGATCCCTTGCTTCCCCCTCCCACTGCCTCACCCCTAGTCTCTTCCAACCCGCCCAAAAAACCCTACCCCAGAAACTCTAGCTCCCTCCTCCTCAGATTCACCCTCCATTCGCTTCCATTTAAGGTCTAGGGATATACCACTTCATGACACACAAACTGGTGGTCTCGAAAAAAACCCAGGAAACCCTAAATGGGGGAAGGGGAGGGGTAGGCCCTCCCACCTTTCTTCGGCTCAGAATTGGGCCATCAAGGATGTAGCAAATGGGAAACAAAAGTCAATCGTAGGGGCGCTTAGAGCAACGAAATCCTCTAACATAGGCCCTAAATGAAACTACTATCCTTCAATTGTAGGGGTTTGTCAAGTAAACCCAAAAAACTTGCCCTAAAATAGCTGCTCAGCCTCCAGGAGTCTGACATCTTCTTCCTACAAGAAACTATGGGAGCGGAAGAGGAAATATCCCGTCTTTTGAAAGACGCCTTCCCCATTTACGACTTTCATGCAGTCGATGCAAAAGGACACTCAAGGGGACTTGCACTCGCTTGGAAAACAAAGACAGTAAAACTCCTAAACATATGGGATTTCGACTCAGGAATCGAGGCTGATTTTTATCATGTAGACCTAAATCTCTCTTTCGCGACTGTAAATATCTATGGACCCTACAGCGAGAGGGTAAACTACTGGAACAAACTAAAACTGAAATTCTTATTAAAAAGTGAAAACCTAATTCTTGGAGGAGATCTAAAATTCACCCTATGAAATTCAGAAATTTGGTGCCCTAATGCAAGAATTGACCCTCTCTCTCATTTTTTGAAAATATCCTAAGGGATTAGCTGCTAGTAGATGTCCGCCCTACCAAACTAAAAGCACACCTAGACTAACAAAAGAGTTGGGGAAGGAAGAGTTACGAAAAGACTGGATCGATTTCTGGTAAATGAAGGCCTTTTGGAAAAGAAGCTAATTCTCAAAAAATGGGTGGAGTTTGAAGCAGACTCTGATCATCTCCCAATTTGTATGGAAGTTTTAGGAGCCCCAGAAAAACCGCCCAGCTCTTTTAAACTTTGTGTGGCTTGATTGAAAGACGATGAAATCTCTGACATCATAAAATCAACCTGGATCCCTTTCAACCCAAAGGAAGGATCTTATGCAACACCCCATTTCGTCAAAAACCTCACACTAGTCAAAAAGAAAATTAAGGAATGGGCTTTCATTAAAAATGAAAGGGATGAGCAGGAACTGATTCAAATGGAAAATGAAATCACCCTCCTTAGGGACTCAAAGGGAGGGGGATTTGCGGCAATGGATTCCAAGCTTCAACTAGACTCCCTGGAAACTAAAAAGAAAAAGCTACTATTGGAGCAAGAAGAGGTCTGTAGGCTCAAGAGTCGAGCAATTTGGCTTGAAAGTGGGGATGAGAATACAAAATTCTTCCAAAGTTTTTCCAAATGCAGAAAAGCACAAAACACTATTTGGAGCCTTCAGAATTTTGAAAACAAGGAAGTCAACTCGTTTGAAGGTTTGGCCTCACTAAGCACTGCTCACTTCAAAAATATCTTCAAAGAAGAAAACAAATCAAATCTTGTTGAGATTATTTGTCTCTCCCAATTCTTCCTTGGACTCATCACCCCTGACGACAATCAGGAGCTTGTGAAAGAAGTTTCAGAAGAGGAACTAAAAGAAACTCTTCATAGCTTCCAAAAGGACAAAATTCCAGGTCTGGATGGCTGGCCCATTGAATACTTCCTATCCCACTATGAAACCATCGGACCAGGCCTACTGCACCTCGTTGAGGAATCTAGAAGAGGAGGACTTGTGCATCCACCTCTAAACGCCACTTTTATTGCGCTCATCCCAAAATCTGAGAACCCTACCTCTCTGAATGATTTTCGACCAATTTCTCTCTGCAATGTAACTTACAAAGTGGTGGCCAAGATAATTGCAAGAAAGCTGAAAAAGGTCTTATCCAAAGTAATTTCCTTGGAACAATTTGGATTGTTGGAAGGCAGGCATATTCATGAAGCCATTGGCATTGCACAAGAAGGCCTCCACGCCCAAAAAACTGCAAAAATAAGAGGAACCACACTCAAAATAGATTTGTCAAAAGCTTTCGACAGGGTGAACTGTCTCTATCTTAGGATGTTGATGACACACTTAGGTTTTGAATACAGCATCATAAAGTGGATCATCAACTGCATCTCGACAACCTCTTTTGTAGTCCTCATAAATGGCTCAACATCTCCCTTCTTTGGAGCCAAAAGAGGGTTTCACGAAGGTTGTCCCCTATCCCCACTTCTCTTCCTGCTAGTCGCAGAAGGATTAAGTCGAGCCTTAGCCCATGAAAAGGGTTAGGGAACCCACAAAGGAATGTCTTTCTCAAACAACCTCAGGCTCTCCCACCTGCTTTTTGTTAATGATATCTTATTCTTCTGCAATGGCTCAAGAAGAGATGCAGAAACACTGGAGAAGACCCTAGAACTATTCAAAAAGGGGACATGCATGCTAATAAACAACCACAAATATTCCCTTACAACCAATCTCCTAACAAATGAAGAAGAAATAAGGTATGCAGCAATCTTTCCCTACGAGCACAAATCATTAGATGTCAGGATCAAATACCTCGGGTTTGAACTGAAACCCAATGGTTACACAAAAAATGACTGGGGCTGGCTCATAGCAAAATTGGAAAAAAGATTAAACACCTGGAGCCATCATTGGCTATCCAGAGCAGGAAGATTGGTCTTGATTAAATCACTGCTCGAAGCAATACTAGTTTACTGGATGTCCTTAGCTTGGATCCCCAAGGGTATCCTAGAACACATAAGGAAAATTTGCTACGGGTTTCTTGGGTCAAGAACCTCTACAATTTGCATCTCGCCTTGGGTAAGATGGGAAAGCTTGGCAAAACCAAAGTATTAGGAAGGATGGGGCCTAAAACATATTCACCTTTTTGCCAAATCCCTGGCTGTAAAACTGAGCTGGAGACTACTAACCACGGAGAACCTCTAGACAAAAGTGGTTAGTCATAAATACATCCTTCCAAACAATCTCACATAATGGATTCGGAACCCGACAAAAAACATTAAAGGGGCCTCGACAATTTGGAAGGCAGTACTCCTCTCCTTCCCTATTTTTGAAAATGGCTTGGTCTGTAAAATAGGTCGGGGATCTTGGAATAGTAAAATATTGTTTCTATAGAAAAATCCAACGTAAATAGCATAGAAATTCCATAAATGGTTAAATATATGAATAATAGATAAGTGATGATATTACAATGACAATGTTGCTTGTATAAATACCCATGATGGGTTCCCTTTCATAAAGAGACGTAACCTTTCATTACGGTGTCTCTTCGTTAAGAATTAGTTATTTAATTATTAGTAGTTATTAATGTTCATTTATTATATTGTTGTTCATTACATTGTCTCTCCCTTAGAATTGCTTTGTCCTCAAAGCACAATTATGGAAGACTTTATCACTTGTTCTTGCTCATAACGCTTTCTCATGACATTGTGTGTTGGTAGTTGCAACATTTGATGAAATAAGACGATACGTTCTTTTAAACATTGTGTGGAAATGTTGTGTCATTTGTGAAGTAGTCCATCCAAGATCTACTTTTAACGGAATTGTTTGCGGATCGATTGTCAAGAGTTGTCGATTTTGTCTTTGATCTTTGTAGGAATAATACTGGTAATTTTACTTTTGATCTTGTCGTCTATCATAACGACTCTTGTAATTTGGATGGTGATACGACATTCAAGCCGTTTGTGGAACCCTTATAGAAACTTCAATTGTTTGTGATTCTCGTGATTTACTGGTTGATAATAACTCTGAGGATTTTTCTGACTTCTCATTTTTTTAAATTTTTTATTTGTTCAGTCAACCCTTGATTCAATTTTTTTAAGCGAGAATTTTCTTCATTTTTTTCTAATAGATTCTTATTGAATTCATTGTGGAGATCCACTTCCTTTTGGTGTAATTTCTCTTAGATTTCTTCTTGTGATCTTTTCCCCCTTTTTAATTTCTTTATCTGTGTGATCAAGTATTGACTATGATTCTTCAAACGAGTATTTTCTTCATCTTTATTGGCGACAACCTTTTCAAATTCTTTTTGCTTCTTTTGTTATGACTTCTTTTACCCTCGAAAATCATCTTTGATGTATCTGTTATAGCTGATTTTACTACTCGAGGTGAATCACACTTATATGGCCTTCCCATGTCCCTCTACAGACTCCTTAGACCCCTTGGACCATTTTTTGTCCTTTGATGTTTCCTAGACCATCCCTATAAACATGTGAAAATTGATACACACGAATTTTAAACCCCTAATCGCGTATATACGCGGGTTTGACCCCTAAAATCGCGTACATCAGGATGTGTACAAAATCCAAATCCTTTTGGAGTTTTCCTTGACATGGATTCGACTCACTTGTCTCCTGGCCTTCCATATGCCTTGAGATCGCTCGGATTCGACCTTTCATTACCCCTTTGAAAAGCTATATAAGGAACTCTTTGGATACATTGAAGGCATAAGAGAATTGAGAGCAAAGAAACTATAGTCCATTGTTGTCGGAACTTGTGCTTAAGTCTGCATCCCTTTGTCCCTTGGAGCACTTTTGTGTTCTTCCCAAGCTTGCCTTTTGCTTGTGAGCTTGTTATCGAGAGATGGAGGATTGAGGTGGTAGAGGCCCAAGTGGGGGATTCAGTTTCTCCAATTTGCAGACGTGCCAATAGAGGTTGTATCCATTGTAATCTCTGATTTTATATTAATAGAAATATCTTTTTCTGTCCAATAATGTATGTTTGAATGAATATGTTATCCATGGATGATTTCAAATGCTTATACATTGTTGATTATACATGCTAGAATAGATCTAACACCAATATATATAGTATGCTTGTCTTGTTTACTTGTTGTTGAGGAAAGTGATTAATTAATTCAAGCTGAAGTTGGAAAGCTCAACAGGGATCTACTTCAACCGTCCGGAATAAGGTACGAGGTCTGATCCTTTAGTGTTAGATATTTGATTTCTATTGCATATTGGAAAGGATTGATTTCTGGAGCCAAGCTGTCTGTTGTGGTACCCCAAGCCATAGGAATTTCTCTCCGTAACAGAATTGGCGACTCCACTGGGGAGTTCCTAGTAGTTGTCCTTTGGGGGTTTTCTATCGGCATTCAATGACTTTGAATTGCTCTTTTTCTCTTGTTTCTGTGTCGGGTCTGGGGGCATGTTTGCTTGGTAGTGTCTAATTGGTGTGAAGTTTGTCTTAGCTTGTCTGTTTGCCTTTATTTTTATGCACCTTTCTTCTTGTACGCGAGTTTTTAACTCACAGTCGCGTATATACGCGGGTTTCACTGCTATTTCCGTGTACACACGCGGGTTTACTATGAACAGTCGCGTATGCCCTTAGTTTTTCCTTTTAGAGGAAGATTGATTGTTGCTGGGTGAATTTGGATGATTGCTGAGTCTCCTTTGATACTGCTAAGAGTCTGTGTACACCCCTGTTTCTGACTGAAAACCTTTTTTTTAGGGTAAAATTTCTTTTTTAGAAGAATGTTCTTGTCATTGCATTTTCGATTTTTTGTTTTGGGATTAGTGCATTAGATTTATTTTACCTTAGTACTTTGCTTGAGTGCTGCTTGAGTGTGCTTGCAGAGTCTGGGGGTTGTAGAACCATTCTTTTGCTTTAGTATCTCATTTTTATTTCAAAAAATCCAAAAATATTTGATTATCATTATGCATTGCATATTGCATTTTGCATAGTACTTGCACTAGATTTGCTTTGGAGTATTAGTCAAGATTTCATATAGGAAAGTTTGCATCTATCATTCGAAGAAAATTGTGCATTTCACATAGTAGCATACCCTGTTTTTCATGGACACAATGCATTTGCATTTATTGTTAGGTGTGCATTTTGCTTCATGTTGTGTCATAACGCCATTAGTTGCACGACCATATACCTCTTTTGAGTAATAAAGCCAATTAAAATCAACGCTTAATTAAAATGAACTACACTATTTTATTTGATAGGGTTCACCAACAAGATTAGGTTTTAGGGTTTTGGAATAGTTCATTGTGAGTAAATTCTCCAAGACCACTAAACAACAACATGTATGTGTTTGTCCAGGTGAGTGTGTGAAATTCCTTAGTATAACCAGTGTTTCTCAGGATCCTCCTCTCAAAAGGGAGTTAAGCATGAGGTAGTGTGAGCGGTTATTGATTGGGATGACCCCTAGTCATAACTAAGTAGCACCGGAGATATTTCCAGGATTGTATTCGTATCTGGGGGCTCTTTCGAGAGTTTCGGGCTTTGCTACCCTGCCCATATGGTTAATCCCGCCTACGACTGTCCACTTGAGCATTGATTATATTGAGGTGACCTTAGTGGCCTTACCTAGGATATCGAGGGGGTACTCTGCAGGGGTTATTCTGCAGGTGCCCCAGCCAGGTTGGGGTCGGATAGCACAGTCGCTTTACGCGTTGAAGCTGAGGGCCACAATAATTGGTTACGTACCTCCGCTTGTTGTGTATGGGAGTCTCAAGCATCTCCTAGGCGAGACATACCTGCTTCATTCGAGAGCTCACTTATCCTACCCTTGATTGCTTGTGGTTGGCTTTAGATTTTATTGGTGTATGCTCTGTGCACGTTAGCTTGCCCAGGGTTTGCGTAGATAGAGAGTCTTGTATATTTTTTGAGTCATTGTGGATTCGGGTACGGCGCCTCGTCGTTCTCGTCGTTTAGCAGGACTTCCACCTTCTACATTTCCTCCTCCTTTGAGAGAGAGTGATAGACAATTTAGGTGGACTACTTCGCGCATTGATTCACACACGATGGGAGACCATGTTGAAGGTATTCCTAAACCACCTTCTCCCAGTCAAGTGGAAGATGGGGAGTTTACTCCTAACTATGATCCTTCACCTGATTTGACTGAGTTAGGTCCTGTAATTTCTGAGATAGGTACTTTTCATGATAGACCTACTTACTCTAGTGTTGATCCCCCATTGACGCATCGTTGGTATGGAATGTCGGAAGATGATGAGACTCATTTTGAACCCGCGAGCACTAGTTATGGTAGTTATGGTATGTTTGGTTTTCCCACACATGATTTGGCATTTCATGTCGAGTCGGAGTTTGAGCCTAGCACTATGCATGGGGGCACTCTCATTCCTTACCATGCGGAGAGGTTTGGGAGCACAAGTCACATTGCACCTTCCATCCCGGCGGTGGAAGCTACATCACATATTCCTCCTAGGCCTAGGACTAGTGATCCTATTAAGATACCAGATCCAAGACGAGTGACTATAGGGAACAACACGTACATAATTACACAGGTCCCTTCTTCCTCTGTCCCTAGTTCTTCGAATGTTCACCCTCCACCTCATTCACGTGGTCCTTCGGGTCGGAATGTTGCTACGAGTTAGGTCTGTACTGCTGTTACTCGACCAGTTGTGTCTCAAGTTCAAGTATCGCCCATTGTTTCGGGAGGTCATGCTCATACTTCTAGAGGTCATATTAATACTTTCGGAGCATATATTCCTACTTCTGGAATGTATATTCCTACTTTCGAAGCGTATATTCCTACTTACAGAGTGTCTCATGGGACATCTCATGCGATGACTTATGGACCTTATTATGGGACGCAGTATGGATAGGGTTCTTCACCTTATGGGTGCGGGTATCAACAACCCGCTTACTCTCCAAATTACGGCTTTGTAGCTCCGAATAGTCAAGGTACACCACACTATGGTGCTTCCATGCCACCCTATACGAGTCAAATGGGAGGAGGGAACTATGGCCAAGGCCATGGTGGTTACGGTAATCAGACCTATGTGAATCAAAACTATCAGGGAGCGGTCCATCGACCTACTCATCCTAAGCTCCCTTTCCTCGCTACGCTAAATCTTCTCGACTTGTCAAGATTGACGAACGATCCTGTAGCTCATGACCCGGCTTGGCCGGCTGTCCCTACTAAGCTTCCCTCGGACATACCCAAATTTGAGGGCAAACCGGGAGAAGATCCGAGTGAACATGATACTACCTTTCACCTATGGTGCTCTTCAAATTCCTTACACCAAGATTCGATCCGTTTAAGGCTGTTTCAACGCACCCTTATAGGGTCTGCCATAAAATGGTATATAGAGCTACCTAGGGGGGCATTTGCTTTGTTCGATGACCTAGTGATGACTTTTCTAACCACTTCCAGCTACCAGTGCATTATGACATTGGTACGAAACTCTTGTCGACATTTCGGCAGGATAAAGCCACACATATCTCGAATCATATCCAAGAGTGGCGTAGACGGAAAGAGGTTGATTAAAGCCTTTATACTGCCGAAATTCCTCCTCGAATGGTTCCTTAAGTCGTTATTGCCTTATATAGCAAATGATGTTTCTACATTCGGAGTGGAAAATGAGGAACAAGCCATTTTTAGGGCGCAGGAACTGGATCTGATTTATGCTCAATCCGGTTTGTTATATGAGATCATTCCCAATGCTCCGAGTTCTAGGTTCGACCCCAAAGTTAAACCTAGACCACATGTCGATGGCATCGTTGGTTGTGTGAGTGCTAAACCTGTGAATTCGGTTGCAAAACAAGTCAGTCAATTGTCAATCAACCAATCTGCTTCGAGACAAGCCACGGCTTCGTCTCAACCCACCCAAATGGCGAGTGTGCTTTCGGTGCAATCGTCGGACCAGAAGGGTAACCAGCAGCCCGAAAGGAATAAAAAGAAGGGTAAGAACAATCATAAGGGTTGGAATAGGAATGAAAATGCTAATAATAATGACAAGAACGTTCGTAATGCTGGGGGGGACAAGCAAGCTAAACGTAAGGTTAAATTTCCTTGCAAGTTGTGTAAGGAAGATCACCTCACTTACTTGTGCCCTCGTATCGATGAAGCCTCGAGATTCTTAGCACAGGGCCCAACTGTGTTGACTAACCCTTGACCTCACAATCAAAACATGAACTCGAGGACCCATGATCAGTCTGGTGGTGATCAAGATTCCCTGGAGGGCAATGGTCGTGGTTGCATTAACATGGTACGTGCTGCAAAAGTTGTGACCCATGCGAATGATTATGGTTCATCACAACCCAACTCAGGAAAGGAACCTGATCTACCAGGGACTCATTTGTGTATCGAAAAACCTGTGGATAAACCTAAAGTTGCACCTCACATTCCTAAGGGAGTCCTTAAGCGTTCGGGGCACAATCCTAATGCCTGAGTCGCCCAGAACTATTCTACTATTGAGGATTTGGGCCACACTCCTTGTGCGATGTCTGCATTAGAAGTACTTCATAGTTGTCCTTCGCAAAGGAAGGCTTTGCTTTCTGCCCTTGGTGTGAATGATGATAATTCTTCCTCCGTGATTAAATTTGAAACCGCAGGACTTCAGCCTTGCTTGCCTTACTATGTGTCTCTTTTGATTCATGTAGAATATCTCAACATGACCGTCAAGCGCACTGTGATTGATGAAGGTGCTGCTACTTCTGTGGTGTCTTTATTATGTTGGAAGGGTTTTGTCACATACCCCAATTTTGTAAAATTTTGTAAATTGTTTTATTATATTTTTGAGACATTATGTTAAACTTAATCCTAAGTAGGGCTTGATGACTCGGCAGAGTCAACAGTAATGGAGTGTAATTCAGAATATTTTATTATTAATAAATAAATTATGGAGACAACAGCATGGGAGAGCTGTTAAAAGAGGTTACTGGTCAAACTGGTGGATGGAACTAGGTGGAAAGGCAAAAAGACAAGTGGCAGCATCCTCAAACACTTCCTAAGTTGCAGGTGGCAACTTCCCTATATTTGGGGTCATGATTCCCCAAGAAAGTGGAATGAGAGCAGGTGGCTCATTAAATGACAGTTAACCCAACAAAGACCTAGGCAATTTTTTAAAAGTACTCAATGAAGAGAGCTGAGGATGCTCAGATTTTATTCCAGAGAGAATTCATTCAAGTGAATGTTATTCAGGAATTTCATTGAGGAAAGAGGGAAAAACAGTAAGGAAGTGTTCTGAGTGGATTGCTGCAGTAACTTGATTTTATTTATATCTTTTAGCTGGGAGAACTTGCTGATAGGTTTAGGTTTTATACTGAGTTTGAGGACTGGTATCTGACATTGCTGCACCTAGTTCCAGCCAGGGAGACTAGAGCAAGCTCGGGGGTCCTGAGAAGTCGCTGTCTGAGCGCTCTCCAGGAGTTGGTAGGGAGGAACGGCCTCTCATTGCTGTTGTTGTCCACAGCCTAAAACAGGTTCTGTCAATTGTTTCTTTCTGTTTACTGAATATGAATGGATGCAGGTTATGTTTATTTTATATGTCAGAGAAGTTAGTAGTTTCAGTAAAGTTAGTATCTCAGAATATCAGTAGTTAAATATGTGATTAGTTACTGTGTTTTTCCACATCTGGTATCACCAGACCATACTCCAGCACAGTACCCCGGTATTATGAAGTAATATTCTTCTGAACCGAGTTTCCTATTTAGTTACTTTCAGTAACCACTAATGTTTCACCATTTTAAAAGCTACTGTACAGTATAGAAAGCAAAAGTTAGACTAGTATTACTTTACTATATAGTTTCCTTTCTTACATTCGAATGTTATCATTTCTAAAAAAAAATTACTCAAAACAGAAACAAGTTATAAGGTTATCATTTTCTCTTATTTCAGATTTTAATTATGTTATTATCTGTACTTACAGAACATTGTAGAAGTAAACAAATGTAAATTTAATCCTAAATAAGCAAGCTAGTTAGTACAGAGGTATTATGTTAATGTGATGGTCTTATGTACTTTTCCTTTTTCTCTATTAAATAAATTTCTAACACTCTTTGAATGGTAATTCTATCTTTTATAGATTAAAATTGTATATATATGAAGTTATATAAGATAGGGCATAAGAAGTAGTTAACTAATTCTTTTCTCTTAATTTCATAAGTAAAATAATAACTTTATAGATAGATTAAAGTTTATCAAAACCCTTTGAAGTAACTACATATCAGTACAGAAGATTAAAAACAGCATAATACTATGTCCTGTACGCTGGAAAAATAATCAAGGTTACTCTTATAAAGAACTCAATATTCAAATAAAGATAGGACTAATATTTTTGCTTTAGTGAATAATAAGGTTATAATAATATTATACTTTATACTATCTAACATAGGAACTTTAATCTTTTAAAAACTGAAGGAATATAAATGCTTAAATTACAAAGTAAGTATTCTCGGTCTTACAGCATAAGTAGACCCTTTTTAATAATTAGACTTTTTTTAGAAATTTTGTTAAGTAAATTAAAAAGTAAATGCAAGAACTTATTTAGCTCAAGATTGTAACCCTAGTTATCACTTAACAGTAATTACATAACAAGTACTTCAAGGTAAAATCCAGGTAATTAACCTGACAATAATCTTCATAAAAGAAAATAGCTATAATAAAATAACATAGTTTCATAAATTAAAATAAAGACAAGTAACAGAACTTTAAAACTGTTCATTTATCGAGCCCAATCAGTATGATAATAATCATTCATTTTACTCACAGTTTCAGATAGAGTTTGTATGTAATGCACAGTATTAATTTAAGAAATTATTTTCGTTTCTTAAACTGTAGAAATTAGGGTTTGACCCTATAATTCTATACTTATGTAAATAAATACTAATTGTAAAGATAAGACATCATTTATTTCACGGCCGCATTATTAAACTAACATTGTAAGGTTATCATAAGCCTGCAATTTATCATCCTATACAGTTCACAGACTGAAAATTCATGACGTAATATAATCTAAAAATTTCGGACAAACAGTATATTTATATTATAAAGTTGGGTAAAAACCCTAAATCATTTAAAGTACAGTCAAAACGAAATATCGAGGTCTTAACCTCTTCACAACTGGCTCACAGCCTCGACTTTTCATCTACAGCATAAAAATTATTAAACATCCACAATCCCGGCCTAAGCCGTAACGCCTTCACATCGTGTGAAGGGTTCCTTCTGCTAACTCCCTTAACCAGCTTATGAAATTTCAATTCAAGGTAGTAAGGGTTTCATGCGTTCAAAAGCCAACCCCTGAAGGACCCAACGTAAACCAAAGGAGAACAAGCCATGGTGTAACCAGGCTTACCAGGTTATGCTGATTGTTGCTCAGGTCTTTAGCCACGACCGCCTATTTTGCTGGAGAGTAAAATCCTGTAGGCACAAAGTAAGAACTCCTAAGTAATGATGTAGCTTAAAATACAAAATGAGAATGAAAATAACCAACAAGCGAGAGGGGGTTCGCAGACCTGTTTCTTACCTGTTCTTTCCAAGAAGACAACCACCATTAACAACAGAAAAACTGACAGCACAAGGAGTTAACCCTACCACAGCGAAGGAAAAGAGGTTTATTATTCGCAGCTGTGTACAAAGGCCAACGCAGTAGGCCAAACCATCACAACTCATGGAGGAAGGCAATAGCACTGGCTAGGGTTCGATCCAGTTCGGCAAAGAAGGCGTGATGGAAGGACGAAGGACCGAACCTCAACATGTAACTGATGAGCAAGCCACGACTAAGAGACGATATGGTGGAGACCATACAGAGAAGGGTCACGCAAAGGTGCCCAGCACAGTCGAAGAGCGACCAGCGCCGAGGGAGACGGAGCAAATGAAGGTTAGGGTTAGCAGTGCAACGCTTATATCCACGTAATGCTTGGCTGGGATAATGCCACGGTAGCTGTTTAATTATCGATGCAAAGTGGGTTTGTTTACATAGTTCAGTCCGTAAATTGCTGGAGGATTGATACTCTCAATCATTTGAATAATCAAGATTTTTATCCAAAGTCTTCGTTCTACGCTGCATGCAAGAATGATTATTCATCATTTTCTCCTTTCTATTAATCATTGGAAACTATTGTAAATCTATCAAACAACTTCATAGTATATACATAGCTCGGTGGTTGATAAGTATTCGATTAGAATCTTAACCTTGTCATTATAGTTTATATGCATTGAAAGGTTGAATTACAACTTATAGTTCATATAGAGACCACCTTGGCGCAAGTTTATTATAAACTTTTTCATTATTTATATATTGCTCAAGTTCTTTTATAAGAAATCAAAGAATCATATTTTAAAGACCTAAGATGGTGGTTTAGGGCAAGCTATATAATCGTTTAGGTTTATAATTTAATATTTCCAATAGCCTTGAGAATCATCCTTGTTTAAAGCCATAACTCCTTAATAGTATAAAAATCCACTTTGAAGATGGGTAGTCTATATTTAATTTATGTTCAAGGCTATGACAAGTATTGAAGAATTTGTTTATGGATTTCTAACTTTTATAAGCTAAGTCCCTTCAGTTGCTAGCATAGTCTAGAAGTACATAAAGGAAAGCATGTTGGTAGAAAGCTAAGTTATTTTCTTTCTACTTATCTCTTGAATGATTTAATTATCTATGTTAAAATAATACTTGTAGTACAAGTCACTTAAGATAAGGAAGTATTAATTACCATGGATTATGATGAGTTTACTTAAGGTAATAACCTCAGTAATAAATGAAGACATAGCAGAAAATAAATAAATAGGCCAAAACCTTTCAGTAATATAAGAAGCCTTTTATCAGTCTTCACTTAACTCGAATTGCTTGTATACTTTTAAATCCTTATTATAGATATTATAGCTCTGTTTCTCTACTCTGATCTTTAAAGAGTTGGCAAGATATTTTTGTACATAAATTACAACTGTATTAGAATAGGAAAAATGACATATCTGTAAGAACAAAATGTATATCTGCTAGCAAGAAATCAGTTGAATATACCTTCACAAGTATTGAAATGAACTATTTCTTATTTACTCTCGAACTTTGTACCTTACGATGAACTTATAGTAAATACTTTAGAATTACGAAATGCAGTGCCATAACCCTTTACCTGTATATCTGTAAGTAAAAGTGGAACCGATGCGTTAGCTCGAGAGCTAAGTAAACCTAGTCTGGCATGACAGTTCACCTTATGATAAATAAAAAAAAGGAACAAAAAAGTTAGTAAGCTGAGAAATATGTTCAATAACTAAACTTACCAACTGACAATTTCAATAGCAAACTGTTAACACATAACTAAATAATGTTAGTTAATCTGTTTAACTTAAGTGTTTTGTAAATTTAATTTTTTTTAAAATTTTTCGAAAATTTTGGGGTTTTGACATGTGGTATCAGAGCATGGTTCAAACACTAGGCCTTAATGTGGCCCAATTAGTTTCCATAGAATAGTAAAAAAACAATGTACTAACTTGTATTTTGTTTTATGTAAAAAAGCAGAAAAATTTCTTTTTTCTGAATCTAACAGGCAGGTATGGAGAACTTAGGAGAATATGCTAAGGAGGAGTCTCCAAACACCGAGACAAGATGGATGTCTAGAGAACCTGTCATAGAGGAGGTAACTGCTCACTCCTCAGAGCTGATGCAGACCATAAAGGGTTTAAAGACTGAAATAGAACCAGTCAAGAAAGACAACGAAAGAATTCTGAAGACTCAAGAGGAGTTAAATCAAATTCTGATAGAAAAATTTCAGACTGAAGGGAGAAACAGAAGGTCTGAATCTGAAGAAGCTAGCCATCAAAAAAGGTCCAAAAAGATGAAACTAGCTAAACCTGATAGCAGTTCATCATCAGGAGGAAGTAAGGAACAACCGAGCTATTACACTACTAGTGATAGTAGTGAGGCTGAGTTGTATAAAAGGAAGAAAAAGTACAGGCCTTATGAAGAGATATCCGGGGAGTTCAAGAAAATAAAACCCCCAACTTTCAATGGAGAAACTGAAAAAGGAGAAGAGGCAGAATCCTGGTTATCTGGGATGAGAAAATACTTTCAGATTTATAATTATTCAAATCAGCTGAAGGCGATAATGGCCATATATAACCTTTCAGGAAAGGCAGATATATGGTGGCAAGATTTGAAAAGGGTCAAGGGGATCAAAGAAAAAGAGGTCAATTGGAGTACCTTTAAAAGGTACTTCAAGAAGAAGTTTATGTCTGAACAATACTATGAAGAAAGGGCCAAGGAATTTTATGAGTTAAAGCTTGGGTCCATGACTATGAAAGAATTAAACAATAAGTTCTTAAGTCTATTAATGTATGTGCCGTATTTAGTTGATGAGAAACCTAAAGTACAGTGGTTTCTCAGCTGCCTCCCATACCATATAAAAGACAGAATCGAATATGATAACCCAAAAACTCTGGAAGAAGCCATGCGGAAGGCAAATTTCTGCTTTGAACAGAATAAAAAGAAGGAAGGAATAGCCAATTGGAAGGCTAAAAAGAACAGTAATCAACCTGAATTCAAGAAAAAAGAGTTTGTACCCCAAAAGAATTTCAGAAATAACAAGAACAGAAACCATTCTAATGGTAAGAACTTTCAGGGAAGCAAAAATGGTGCTTCTAACAATTCCAATAACTTTAAGGGCAGCAAGGAGGCTTCTAACAATCATGGAAATTTCACTAAGAATTTCGAACGGAAGGAACCTGTTAAGTGTTGGGACTGCAATGGTCCAGACTATGCTTCAGTTTTCCCAAATCGGAAGAAGCCAAACAACAATATTCATACAATACAAGATGAAATGACTGTTGGAGACTTTGCAAGGACTATGCCCCGAATCAATGCAACGTTGGAGAATCGCCAAGCTGATTATCAAACTTCCATGGTGGAAGTAGAAGGTATGGTTAACAAAACCCCTGTAACTATTTTAATAGATCTAGGTGCAAGTCTTAGTTATATTTCACCGCAGATAGTAGAAAAGTGTAATCTGACTGTTGAAAAGTTTGATAACTCCTGGCTAGTTCAACTAGCCAGAGGGGCAAAAAGGAAGGTAAATTGTTATGTTAATGAATGTGCTTTAGAGATGAATGATTTTAAAACTACTGTTAAATTAAATGTTTTGCCACTTGGCTCATATGACATACTTATTGGTATGGACTGGTTAGAACAGCACAGGGTAGTTTTAAACTGTTTTGATAAAACATTTACGTGTGTAAATAATAATGAACCACCAGTAACAGTTAAGGGTGTTCCTAGGAAAACTGTAGTTAGGCAGATTTCTGCCTTACAGCTCAAAAGAGCAGTCAGGGAAGGATGCAAGGCCTATGCTGTAATTATTACAGATGATGCAAATAAAGTTGAAAAAGATAAAATAAAAATAGAGGATATTCCCGTGTTAAATGAATTTATTGATGTTTTTCTGGAGGAAATTCCAGGATTACCTCCCAGGAGGGAACTGGATTTCACAATAGAGCTAGTACTAGGTGCTGTACCTAGCTCGAAGACTCCGTATCGTATGAATATTCTGGAACTTAACGAATTAAAATCATAGTTAAAGGAATTAATAGATAAGAAATATATTCGACCCAGTGTGTCCCCTTGGGGAGCACCAGTAATCTTTGTTAAAAAGAAGGACAGAACTATGCGACTTTGCATAGATTACCGTCAACTAAATAAAATGACAATTAAAAACAGATATCCATTGCCCCGCATAGATGATCTGTTTGATCAGCTACGTGGAGCTACGGTGTTCTCTAAGATAGACCTGAGATCAGGCTATCACCAGGTAAGAATTAAAGAAGAGGACATTTTTAAGACAACCTTTAGAACAAGGTATGGACATTACGAGTTCGTCGTAATGCCATTTGGGCTTACTAATGCCCCAGCCGTCTTTATGTGTCTAATGAATAACATAATGCATAAATATTTGGACAAATTTGTTGTCGTATTCATCGATGACATCTTAATCTATTCTAAAAATGAAGAGGAACTTAAGGAACATTTACGGATAGTCTTACAAGAATTGCGAGAGCAACAGCTCTTTGCGAAGTTCAGTAAGTGTGATTTCTTCAGGGATGAAATCCAATACTTAGGTCACGTGGTGACTAAGGATGGGATTTCAGTTGATCCTGAAAAGATCAGGGCAATTGAAGAGTGGCCAGTACCAAAAGACGTAATAGATGTTAGGTCTTTCATGTGAATCACCAGTTATTACCGAAGATTCATAGAAGGCTTTTCAAAAATAGCCAACCCAAGCACTTCTTTGCAAAAGAAAGGCAAGAAATTCGATTGGAACTTAAAATGCGAAGAAAGCTTTAAGAAACTAAAAACTTTATTAACAACTGCGCCTATTTTAAGAATAGCGGATCCCAATAAGAATTTCGTGGTTTGCACCGATGCTTGTAATGACGGTCTAGGCGGAGTGCTGACTCAGGATGGGCATGTCATTGCCTACGAGTCCAGGAAGCTAAAGATCCATGAAAAGAATTATGCCACGTATGATTTGGAATTAGCTGCTGTTATTCATGCCTTAAAAATGTGGCGACACCACTTAATAGGCAGAAAGTTTACTTTAATGACTGATAATAAGGGTCTAAAATACCTTTTAGATTAGCCTAACTTGAATGCAAGGCAAGCAAGATGGTTAGCCTTCTTAAGTGAATAGAGAAACTGTTGAAAGTCGGTTTTATCTATCCCGTTCAAACTTTACAACGCTTGCGTGCAGTGAATCCTAGGAAAGCACGCACGATTAAGGCAGAGATAGAGAAACTGTTGAAAGTCGGTTTTATCTATCCCGTTCCCTTGATGGAGTGGGTTTCAAAACCTGTTCCGGTTGATAAGAAGCAGGGAGCAATCCGCATATGTACTGATTTTCGTGGTTTGAATTGTGCCTGTGCTAAGGACAATTTCCCCACACCATTTATTGATCAGATTTTTGATGAGTGTGCGGGTAGCGAGGTTTTTTCCTTTATGGACGGATTTTTCGGATACAATCAGATACAAATTAAACCCGAGGACCAACATAAGACTGCATTTATTTGTCCTTGGGGAACTTTTGCATATTGAAAAATGCCTTTTGGTCTTAAGAATGCCGGAGCTACTTTTCAGCGGGCCATTACCTTGATCTTCCACGATCTCACATCAATTATTGAAGTATTTTTGGATGACCTTGCTGCTCATTCTCGCATGAGAATGCATCATTCCTATCATTTGAGATTGGTATTCGAAAGGTGCCGCCATTATTTGGTCAGATGTGAATCCTCACAAGTGCATCTTTTGTGTGAAGTCTGGTCGCTTATTAGGATTCATCATTTCTAAAGAGGGCATAAGAGTCGACCTTGTGAAGGTTGAGGCAATACTTCAGTTGTCTCCCTCGAAAAACATTCGTCATCTTCAATGTTTGCAAGGCATGGCAAACTTCTTACGGAGATTCGTTGTCAATTTTGCCAATTTGACTAGAGGCTTCATGCGTCTTTTGAAGAAGGACACCACCTTTTGTTGGGATGAGTGAGCCCAGGAGTCCTTTGATGCGCTCAAGCGAGCCCTAGCATCGGCCCTGGTGATTAGTCCCCCAGACTATAGCCATGATTTTCTACTTTATGTGGCCGTGTCCATGGAGACGATTGGTATGGTTTTGGTTCAAGAGGATGAGGAGCTCCAAGAGCATGTCATATACTATCTGAGCTGGAATCTTATTGACGTGGAGATCTGTTATTCCCATGTTGAGAAGCTTGCCTTAGCTACAGTACATGCGGTTCAACGATTGAGACATTATATTCTCCTTCGCCAGACCTTGGTTGTAGCCCATGTCAATCCGTTTCAATTCGTCCTCACTCGAAGGATGATTCGGGGAAAATATAATAAATGGATTGTCATCCTGCAAGAATTCGACCTCGAGTTTGTTTCAGCAAAGTCGGAGAAATCGTTAATTTTTGTGGAGCTTATATCAGATTTCCCAAGCGAAGCCAAGGAGTTGGTTTGTGAAGATACGTTTATCGATGAGCACATCTTCTTAATCTCAACTTTAGACCCATGGTATGGGGATATCATTATATATTTACAAACATTGAAGGTCCCTACTCACCTCTCATGGGATGAACGATGACGATTACGTCACGTGTCTAAGAATTACCTCATAGTGGATAACACTTTGTACCGCCGTAGGGTAGATTCCATTTTACATCATTGTTTAACTCATGAAGAGGCAGAGGTAGTGCTAAATGATTGCCATGGAGCGGCGTGTGGTGGTCATCTATCTGGGCTTTCTACAGCCCAAAAAATCTTAAGAGCGGGTTATTTCTGACCGTCGATCTTTAAGGATTGTGTAGATGCGGTCAAGAGGTGCCATCCTTGCCAGGTGTTTGCACGTAATATGCGCTCGAAACCTAGCCTGTTACATCCCATCATCACTGCCGGTCCCTTCACTAAGTTGGGGCTAGATTTTATGGATTGCAACCCAGCTTCAGTTGGGGGGCATCATCATATCATAGTGGCTGTTGACTACTTCACGAAATGGGTTGAGGCTATGCCTACAGTTAAATCCGATGGTGAGACAGCCGCGCACTTCATATTCAACCAGATTATTACTCAGTTCGGGATTCCGAAAGAGCTTGTCACTGACCATGGCTCGCATCTTCAGAATCATATGATGGAAGAGTTGGCATCAAAGTTAGGGTATAAACAAGAGCATTCCTCCTCTTACTACCCTCAAGCGAATGGACAGGTAGAAGTAGTGAACAAATCACTCAAATCCATTCTCCAACAAACCATCGCACAAAGCAAGAATAATTGGCACATTATGTTATATCCTGCTTTGTGGGCTTATAGAACCACTGTTAAGACTGCCACGGGTTTTTCTCCATATCAACTTGTACATGGAGTGGAGCCGGTATTGCCGGTTGAGTGCGAGATTCCTTCTTTGAAGCTAGCCATAAAGCTCTTACCAGACACTTCCCCGTTGGAGGAGCATTTGGTCCACCTTGAGCAACTTGATGAGCAGCGTCGAGATGCCTTGGTGGCTCTAGAAGTAAATAAGTGTCGCATAAAGGTCCAGTACGATAAGTCTATCCGTCCAAGGAGGTTTAGTGAGGGAGAATTGGTCCTTTTGTGGGATCAACCGAAAGAACCCTTGGGGGCAGGAAAGTTTAACCTTATGTGGCATGGTCCTTACGTCGTCAAACGTGTGTTAGAGAAGGGCGCTTATGAGTTAGTGTATTATGAGGGAACGACCTTGGCAGAGCCTAGAAATGGGCTATATCTCAAAAACTACTATGCATGATTTTCAGCCAAGGCCGGTTATTGTATATTATTGTACAGTTTTGCATAGGTAGGTCTTTTTCTTATGGTGATCGGGTTTGTGATTAGTTTCCATTTCTTTTGGCAGATGTCAATGGAATCTTCCACCTTCATAGGATTCGCGGATGGTGCGAGCCGTCACACTCAACACTCAGCCTCTGTCGCTTGGGTGATTTATACTCCTATGGGTCAGGTATTGTCTTCAGGAGGTGTATGTTTATGGCCATCTTCAAACAATGTTGCTGAGTATAGTGCCGTTATTGAGCTTCTACGGGATGCCATTTTACATGGCGTTCTCTCTCTTGAGGTATGTCTTGATTCATATTTAGTAGTGTCACAGCTTAATGGTTTGCACCATGTTAGAGATTTGACATTATTAAGAAGATTCTTACGTGTGAACGACAATTTGACAATATAACATACATACATGTTGCAAGAATTAATAATCAAGTTGCTGACTCATATGCTAACTACATGTTAGATTTGCATTTGTTTCATACATAATAAGCTCATCACAAACATAAATTTTCACACATGTAAATAAATAAACAGATCATCATAAAAGTTGTTATAAACATCCAAAATGTGGTAATACATAGTGTCATGATACAAAAATGGGGCTCTCGAGCCACCAAAATATAATACACAGTGATACAAAATGTATCACTCCTAGGTATCTAAGCCTGGGGAGGAGGAGGGGGGTTGTGATCGTGGAATGTCACTACGGCTCTAACTAGCCGTCGAAATAGCCGCACCCATGGTCGTGGTACACCCACCACCTGGCGCTGCATGGCCTTAGGCAAGTCCTCGACTTGCGCCATGGGTACTATGTGTGTTAGTCTCACAAAGTTGGTATTGGAGCGTCCGCTCCGCATCCACACCCGTGATATCGTCTCCTCTTCTCCTCCGTCTATGACGAGGGAAGCCTTCAGGCCGTCGTGGTCCCACATCTGCATGCATATGGTAGATGTCACTATGTATTGTCACCCAAAAACATGTCTTTTGATTCCACATAATTAGAAAACACAAAAAATTAAATAACTCAAAATTTTTAAAGAGAGGGTCGAGATTCGTTACCTATGTCACCGTATGTCGATCCTGGTGGTAGCGGCATGTCCGGGTCTTGCCCCCTTGTGGCTTCCAGGGCGGGGCGAGGGCAGCGCCCTCGTTTTTTTTTTTTTTTTTGTAAAACTATGATTTTCGTGCAATCTGGCGCATTAGCTCGCTGCCATTTTTCTCCTTCTCAGCCCTGAAATTCACTGAAAAACAGCCGCAGAATCGGCCCTCGGGACCCTTATCCCGTCCGCTGAATCGGCTCTCCAACCAATCTCCCTTCCGCCGTATCGGCTCTCGGACCATTCTCCCTTCCGCCGAATCGGCTCTCTGGAAGCTCTAACCTTCCTCAACGGCGGCTCTCCGGGAGTTTCAACCCTTCCACAACTGCGGCTCCCCGGAAGCTCCAACCTCCCGCAACGTCGGCTGACTTCACATCGGATGCTGAACCGCTTTTCATCTGCAACGGCGGACGTCTACTTCGTCAACTCTTCCGATCGGCGAACTATCTTTGAGCCTTAACCCTTTTTTACGTGTCGACGATCGGGGGAATCTCCCATCGGAAGACTTAATCGTTTGGGCTTCCGCAACAGCGGACAAAAAACTTCATCAGTTCACCCGCAACGGCGAACGCCCACTTCGCTAGCCCTTCCGATTTGCACTTACGTCGGACGTCGGCGGACTCTCGGAACATTGGACGCCAGCTGACTCTCAGAACATCGGACGTCGGACAACTCTCCCTTCCGATTTCTCCAACACTTAGACAAATTTTCGAATTTCCTAAATTTCTTCTTCGTCGGCAATCGGATGACTCTTGGATCGGACGTGGGATCGCTTCACCATCCGCAACGGCGGACGGAAGACTTTACCAATCCTTCAGTAATGGCGAAAGTTTACTTCCTCCAATGGCCCGACCGTTCCATACTTAGCCAGATTTTGAAATCTTTCTGCGGCGTCGGCGATCGGACGGATCTCGAGTCGGATGCGAGATTGCTTCGCTGTCCGCAACGGCGGATGGAAAGATCGTTGTCTCACCCGCAACGACGGAGGTTAACTCCGTGAACCCTTCCGCAACGGTCGGATGGGAAACTTCACCCATTCGCCCGCAACGGCGGATGTTAACTTTGCCAGTCCCTCCGCAACGACGGAATTCCGCTTCCTCCAGTGGTCCGACTACTCACACTTAGATTGTTTTTCTGAATTTGTTTGCTCACTGTTGTTCTGCTGGATAGAGAAGGTAATTCTACCTTCTATCATTGCACCTTCTTGGCCCATAGAGGCCCATTGGTGCAACCTAGAAGCTCTGATACCACTCTGTCACGTCCCCATGCCTCCGACCGGCGAAGAGGACGCGACGAACACATCAACACAGCCGGGCAAATGGCCCCATGAACATAATCAAAGAAATCAAATGCTAAAATTAAAACTTACAAGCATACAGAGATGCAAAACTCTTCAATCGTACAGCGGAAGCAACACAAATACATTCCAGCATTTAACGTCAATATAAATTACAGAGATGCAGTAAACAGCAGTACTTATCTTTCAATGAAGAATTCACCCGCAACCAGCTACGTCGCTGCAACGTTCCACCCAACCATAGGCCAACTTGCTCATCAAACTCTCAGCAACGCTGCCACCCCCGAGCTGGGCATGATTCCTCCGGAATAAGGGTTAATTGCAGGCTTATACATAGCCAAGGGGTACAAACAACAATTTAACACAGCTGGGTTTCACAGGCTTTCAACAGACAAGCTAAGCCAGCACAGTCCAAGGCTCAACCATTGCATACCAGCAGCAAAACAACTTCATTCACTGCTCTGTGATGAAGGCATAAACAACAGGGTGGCAACCCCAAACCAAAATGAGGCACAGCTCAGCCCGCTAAGCAACTCAGAGCTGGTTTTGGCCCTAACGTGGCCAAAACAACCCAGCTGCAACCCAAACAAGGTACTTCAGCCGCCCAACACACAATGAACAATAACACAAATCACAGACCACAACGGATAATCAACAGCACTCCCAGCATAGCCATGGGAACTCAACACGGACCACAATGGATAATCAACAGCTCACCCCAAATACCCAGTGGCCCGAAACGCAGTTGGACACCACAGCCAACAAAAACGCATTAGCATACACATTACTAGTGACGTGGGGAGCAACGACCCATTTTGCACAACCAAAGCTGCTAGGAAAATGTATGTGGACCATAATGCAGACGAATTCACAGTTTCCTGACCTGTGCGTGAGGAACAATAATGCGGAACCCCACCTTCAGCCCGTGAGGAAAAGATTTAGCTACTCCATTCACCAATCCGCAGAGGAAAACGACGTGGGTAAAAACCCAGGAAATTCCTGTGCGCGAAAATGAGAAACGAGAGGGAAATTCTCTGCGTGAGAATGCACAGCAGTCGGAAGGACGCGAATTGCAAGTGCCTGAGCGTTTAACAACTCGTGGAGAGAGGAAGAAAAATCTGCGTGAGACCAAAAACGCCCCCAAAACCTGTGCGTGAGGATAAACAACCAAAATCGTGGTAGAGTGAACTGACCAGGGAAGAGTGCGTGAGAGAGAAGAATGGCAAACGTGGGTGGAGTGGGCAAGTGGGCAAAGGACTGACAGTCCTGCCACCCCACTTCCAAAGGCATTAACTGCCTCAACCACCGACAACCATTACTCCTCAGCTGCCCAACAAAACATTAAAGAGGTTGACAAGGGAAAAATGGAAAATCAACAAGGTGACAAAACTTGGGTTTTCCCCCCATAACCAAGGTTTGACATTCCCCACCCCTTATCCTTTGGAACCATGCCCTTTTCATTCAACGTTGCACTGCCGTAGCTGGTTGTGGTTTATTTTAATTGATGTGCGGGTTTACATGATGCCGAATTAAAATGTGCCGAATAGCACGACATACCATCGGCAATTATCCCCCATTGCCGAAACATACACAACCAAATCGATGGTGGGGCTTTTGCCTTGAGCTCCTCACCACGATTAATTACAATATATACATCATGCAAATGGGGTCAAAACCGGGGACATTACAATTTGCAAGGTTATTTATCATTGTTTTTATTTTCCATCATGCAAATAACCTTACCATATTGTTTACTTTGTTGCAAGGTTATTACTCATGAACACCTTTGACATATAAACTTGCCAACTAAATTAGCAATGGTGGAACCAATAAAAGGACATACAATTTGCACTCAACACCTTGTGGATAACCTCCATCTACATAGAATACAATTCCAAATCCATGTTATTCATCTTCGAAGGGGTAATATTTCTAGGCCAGAGTTGAAAGAAGAACTTGCAAGGAAATTTCATGTTTAAGATACACAAACTATCTTCATTTCGGGTTTCCAACCAAAATGCCCATTCTCCAAAGGCTTTGGCATAATAGATGACAGCGTAGAAGACACACTGAAAAATGAACCAACACATCACTTATCTCAAAATTGCCTTAAAGCTCATGTTGACAATACTACCAAAAATAGTAGAAATAGAGAAAAAAATCAATGGCATTAAAACCACAAAAAAAATAAAAGCTTTAAATAAAGACATGTTTGAGTTACATGAATGTTTTGCAACATGCTTCGAGCATGTAGATTTAACTCAACCATATCCTATTAGTAATTTAGCTTGTACACAACTTTACATTTCTACTTGTAATCAAATATATACATCACTTATATATATTATTTTAAGAATTGTATATTTAATGTTTATAAAAAAAAATTTCAACGTTTTATCCACCTTTTTAACACTTTTTTTAGTTAATACTTTTTTTTTTAAAATTACTTTATTTATACTAATTCAACAATATGGTCTTTAAATTAAAATGCAAATTTTACGATTAAAGCATTCAAATTTTAGTTAAGTCCATATTTTAATATCTATTAAATAAATGTATAATGTATATAAATTCCATATTTTATTATCTAGTAAATAAATGTATAATGTATATAAATTGAAATTTTATAGTTCTCTTTAATTATAATCATTGCATATTTTTACAATGGTATTATTTGTAATATGCTATATATTTTTTCAACATATTATGGCTATTTATTTATTTAGTAATATATATATATTTCACCTTTTCTTTTAGGTCAATCCTTAAATTCTTCTCAAATATAAATACTATTATTGTTCCAATAATTATATAAATATTTCAATATATATATATAATTTTTAAATTACATTCATATTTTGGATGCAAAATTGTTTTTCTTATTCAATTCTTCTTAACTCTATACAAACTCTTCTTGTTCAAATAGTTATACACATACTTCAAAAAAACATTTATTACTTTGATATTATTTCTAAATTACACTCATATACATTATATAGACTTCGCCTAATACATTGATGTAATAATGTTTTTCCTTAGGTGTCTTTTTTCTACCCTTGTTCTAAACTTTCGTGAAACAACATACTTACAGTTATGACGTCAATTTTAACAATGGACTCTATTACGCGGATTGGAAATGGAGAGCTTCTTTGCAATCATATTCTACAAAATTTGGACTTCAATCCAGCTTGAGAAGATCGCTATTCTATACACCTATATGATGGAAGTAGTACAATACAAAACTTATTTGCCTAACCTTTCAGCTTGTTTTTCACATCATCATAGCTGGAAGTTGGATCCTTGGTTCAAATAGATAGCTTCATTGTAAATCAATCCATAATAGAAAGTATGTATTCAACCTATCTACTTTTTCATTTTTTTTCTCTTACACATCCCATTCCAAATCACATACATCATACACATTAAACGTACTTTACACTACCCACTATTTGCACAATAATTAATTGTACTTTTTTTTAACTTTTTTTTGCACGATTCTTATAGTTCAAGGAATACAAGTCCATACTTTGACTTTAGAGATTATCGATGAACCATTTTTTAGAAAAGATGTAAGTCATCCTATAAAAAAACAATAAAAACAAATAAAACACCCCCAAACATAACTCCTATTAAATCTTTGCATCCATACCTTCAAGAATGGATATTAAAAACTAGAGTCCTTACAAAAGCTGACCTTCGCACCTTCACCAAAGCCAAGGGGACTGACCATGTCTTTAGCTTTGATGTTATTGACATTGACGGAAGTGAGATACATATTACATGCTTCAACATCCAGGAAACACACTTCCATCCTTCCATAGATATTGGTAAACTTTACATAATCTCAAAAGGGATCATCAAGCCTAGAAAAAGGAATTCAATCATTTAAGAAATGACTTAGAAATAAATTTTAGCAGTACCTCCACAATAGAAGCTTGCTTACACAATGAACATTCAATAACAAACCATAAATTTGTTTTCACTTGTATTAATGAATTATCAACTCTAACCAACAAATCTATAGTTTATGTACTTGGAATTGTTATATTCATTATCCCTTTAGCAAATACCATGAGGAAAAATTGAACAGAGACACATAAGAGAACCCTTCAACTAAAGGACATGTCAAATTATAGCATAGAAGTCACACTATGGGGGGTCTTGTGCACTAAACATAATCTAGAGCAATATGTCATAACAAATAGCTTTCCAATAATTGCTATAAAGGATGGAAAAATAATAGACTTCAATCAACTATCAATTACTACAACATTTTCATCCCAAATTTACATCAATCCAAATCTCAAAGAAACTCGGGATTTGCGATCCTGGTTTGAGAAACTAGAAACATGCTGAGCCAATCCCATTCATTATCTGCACATGGTGCTTCCGGAAGCCATTCTTCCATACAAAAGAAACTGTCTGACATTAAAAATGAAGGAATCGGTATAGGACCAAAGCCTGCATACATTTTAGTTAAGGCAACTATTGCTTCAATGGATATAGATAATTGTTGGTATTCTGCATGTCCTCTTATATTTAAAGATCGTCTTTGCCAAAAAAACTCACACCTATTGAAGATGGTGTCTGGAATTGCCAAAGGTGCAATCAACATGTCTATGAATGTGAATACAAGTACATTTTCCAATTTAATATTGAAGACCAAACAAGAAAGATCAATGTAATTGCATTCCAAGATGTTGCAAAACAACTTATCAGAATACCTGCTCATAAGTTATTTGACTATGGCTATGAAGGAAATACCGAAGAGACCACAAACATATTTGCCAAGTTGTTCTTCAATAGTTATTTGTTCAAACTAGCAGTGCACGAAGAAACATTTGCCAATCAAAACCAAATCAAACATGATGTAATTGCATGTGATAAAATGGATTGCATGAAAAAACCAAAAGGAAACAAGCCTACCCCTACAATGTTGCCTAAATAGTGAAGGCATGTGTTAGGGTTTTTTCTTCGAAGCAATAAGTTGTACCTTTTTTCCTGCTTTTTACAGTTACAAATTAAATGTTTCCTAAAGAGTGAAGGCATGCGCTAGGGTGCTTTTCTTTGAAGCCAACACTTGTATTTTGTCCTAGCTTGTAGATTTACATCTTAAATGTTGCCTAAATAATGAAGGCATGTGTTATGGTTTTTCCATCGAAGCAAGAAGTTGTGTTTTTTCCTATTATGTACATTTACATATTAAATAAAACATGGATTTTATAAAGTTAGCATGTTGATTTCACAACATCTGCATCCATATCCAACATATCATAAAACTAAATTTTCATCTTCTTAAAATAATACTCCTATATATATATATATAATTAGATGTTATCAAACAACTTATATGCAATAAATAATTTAATAATATATATTTACAAATCGTTCATTACTTTTCTTACAGGCACCTTCACATATTGCAATAGAAAGCATGGACATTGATTTTCATGCTAAAGAGCATGCCCTTCTGCTCCGAATGAAACCGACATTCACACAATCACTACAAATGCCTACTATATTCCAACAACATATTCCAACATGTCTAGCAAGTATATCGTCTCAAGAATACGAGGTTCATAGTAAGAATCAATACAATAGTCATCAACATAAAGTCCAAGCTACATAAATAAACAAGAGAATAAGAGATAAATGAAACAAAGAAAGTGCCACAATCAAATATGTTGACCCAAATAATACAAAATCATCTACATCTAAGGTCTAACAAAATGAACATCGCACGGGAAGATATACCAAAAAGAAAGATGCAACAAATAGAATTCGAGAGACTACAATGCGCACTAATAAATAACCTCTTTTGAATTTTCCAATAGAAACTCTTCAACATCATGGCCATCCAAATGCTACTCATGTTTTTCGCAAATAGATTAATGTATTGTCTAGCATGCATACATGTACTACTTGTATGGAATCATATCCAGGCATTACTACTCATATGTCCCTCAATGGACACATTTGCAATCGATGTCATTGAGAAATAGATGGTCAACGATTCTCAAAATGGAATAATATGGACCCCAGTGACCAACCCATTGTACTATCCATACTTTCTCAAATTAAAGAAATGCTCATTGCTCGTGTTAGCCAATTTTATAGCTTAGACATGCTCGTGGTGGAAAATACAAGTATAGTGGTCACACTATAAGTCCCCCAACAAATTGTGTAGATTGCAAGCTGCCTTCCATGCCCCCTTTCAACTATTGATATATTGGTTGCGAGGAGGCATGGAACCGAAGGTAAATGTTATGACTGTTATTTGAATAAATCACATGTCTTCAATGCATTTCTCTATAAAATACATAATGACAGATACTATAGTGATGTCCAACTCGACCACAATACATTAGAATCATTTCTAGAATCGTGCACCGATGTCTCCTCTCAACTGCATTCTATCTATACAGACTTTTGTATGTCGTCCTATACAGATTCAAATATACCCAATCTGGATAACCAATGTGTTACCTAACCAACACAAGAAATATCTTGTTTTTCCATCATATTACTTAATTCAGAACGAGAAATGGAAAAGATCAAATAATTTGTTCAGTTTACATCCAATGCTCCACCTACTATAATTGATTGGCCAACTATTGGATCATCACCAATCAATGATTACAACATAGAGGGGCTGATTGACATGGCTTTCCCAACTCTTTTCCCAAATGGAGATGCACTACCTCGCCAACCACGTATCAAGATCATTCTACTTGATATCTATGCAATACATTTAATGAGATACCATGACAATAGATTTGGTAGTCATCCCCGCTTCATATACTACTTGTACAACTTGATTATGCGCATCAGGAGTCAATCAACAACCAACTTCTTTGTGAATTAGAGCCAAGGACATAACACACCAACCACAATTGAGGAGTTACGTGCACATCTACAAGAAATGCCTACAGAAAACCTCCCAAAACATGCCATGCGCTTCAGAGCGCACCTTCGTGGGACTAGAGCATGCTGGACACTACGCAAGAGTGAGCTGACAAATACAATCACACACTTGCAATGCACTACCTTATTTTTCACTCTTAGTATAGTAGACACAAAATTGCCAGACCTACATGCACTTATGCAAGAAGATCGCCCTTATGACCCGGCAACACAACAACGTTGGCGTAATCGTAACCTCATTGACATTCCCCACACCGTGGCTGCATACATGCATAAAGTATTTTCAATCTTCCATGAGGAGATGCTTAAAAAGAACATGCATGCAACGTATCATTAGTATAGGTACACATTATATCCTACATGCATGTGTCTTTGCAACACCTTTACATATTTGTCAATTATTTTAATCATCTAACATTCCTTGTGTAGGTATGAATGACAACATCGTGGATCTGCACATATACATGGTTTTCTTTGGATTGGTGGAGCTCCTAACATGGAAACATTAGATTGGAAAGACTCGTATCAAATTAATGATGCAAAAAAAATCTTCGATAGCTATGTTACAACATGGAATCTAATAGAAAATCAATACACACATATTCATATGCACCAACACATTGATGACGACCCTTTCTTGCTATATACAGAGGATATACTTTCATCCAACCCACTTCATGACTATGAAAAACTCTTATGCATAGTACAAAGACATATAAAGTGCACTGAGAATTCATGTCTACGTAAAAAGGGACTACACTTAAATGCAGATATAAATTCCCTTAGAATGTACAACACGAATCATCCCTCTACATTGATGAAAAGGGTCAAAAACATATCACCCTGCACGCAATGATGCTCGTCTAAACATCCATAATCCTAGCGTACTTCAAACATGGCAAGCAAATGTGGATTTCCAACCAATACTCTCACGCTATGCTGTCTTGAAATACATAGCCAAATATGCTTCTAAAGTAGAAGGAAAATCGGATACCTACCATCATATGCTGACTAGAATCACAACTACATCATCTCCACATGACTCAACCTCATATGCCTACCTTCTCTTACACTCAGAAGCAATTGTTGACCGAGACATCAGTGCTCAAGAAATTTGTCATATGTTGCAAAAATTACCCCTTGTCACATGCAGTCGAGCCTTCACCAAACTAAATGTTGGTCGACAAATATTTCGTTGTGTATGTCTTGACTCAGACGATTACTTATCTGGATAAAGTTTCATATATGCATACTTGCAACATCCTCCAACAATGGATTATTTATGCCTTATAGACCTTGCACAAAATTGATCATATAACCAGGGACGTATAACTAAAAAGTGGAAAAAGAGAATTGTCCCTGCAATCGTCCATGTCTGGCCTCGCTCTACTTCAATTCCAACCAAAGATTCCAATGCCTTTCTTGATTTTTGTTGTAGTGAGATGCTTTAATATAAGCCTTTCATTCCTTCAATAAAGACATTGGCCTTATAGAACATGACATTGTCTCAAACTGGGAATGCATACGCAATACCTGTTGTACATGGCATGTTGATCACATCCATGCACCCAATATTTAGGATCCAACATCTGGAGATGATGATACCAATCAAAACATGCATCTCGACATGGACATGAATGAATGGAAAGTTTTGTCAAGGTTAGTACCTACAAGCAATATCCACATCAATGAGCTTGATAGGATTGACCTTCGATATTTTGACACCAACCATTCATGGAATCATCCAGAAGTGTCAACATATACATTGGAGATTGCACCAGACTACATTTACTACAATAGAAGGAGTGGGGAGGTAATACACGATAAAACTCCCCTGACTACTTCCACAAAGGAGTAGTCTAACGGGTCGACGATTTCACCCGGCGTTAGACTACTCCGTCTACCACCGTCACCGTCGAGAAAACCGTCGTCCGGAGTCCAAGCCTCAGCGAAATCACATCAGGGTCCATCAATTTGTCAGCTTTTCAGAGCTGTCGTGGATTTCCTGCCGATCGCCGTGACGCCGTCCCGTCGCCGCTGCAACGCCCCAGCATTTACGTCCTCACTCTGGTTCACGCCCTGGTTCACGTCCTCTGGTTCATTATGATGAGCGCCAGATCTGGATCGTACAGCACTGAAATCTCACCCGCTTTCTTCATCAAACCGTCACGATCTTCTTCTGAACCCTATTCTTGATCTCAGGTCCAAGTTCATTGCATCTCTAGTGGCTTCTTCCCTTTCGTGTATATCAACAATGTATATTCATCATGGAAATCCTTTCACGCATGGAGGATGACGAACGACCGCGGAGGGATTGCTTCCAATGCAGAATCCTTCTTGATCCAGATTTCCAAAGATTGCAGTGTCAATATAATTCGAAGCCAAAAGATAAAAGGTATTGTCGAAATTTCTGTTTATGCTCTGATATTTTGGGAGCTGAAGATTGTAAAAGAATACTTAAAAACTGGAATCTTAAGGTGTTTAAGTTCATATTTTCTAAGACGGTCTTAAATTCCGTAATCTCAAGGCGTTTAAGTTCATGATTCTTCATTGTCTCGGATTTCAGACTGTTTCCTGAATCTTTAGTTGATATTTTATGTTCTCTGGCCTGGAAAGACAGAGCATAAGATGTTTTGTTTCTCATGGCCGACTGATGCAAAGATTGTTAACGGCCCAGCGGCGTTTACTGCGCATAGGATTTTTTGCACCGGTATCGTTTCACACGTTTCAGTGAAATAGATTTTTATAAACAATGGAAATGACAGTCTGAGCCGAGTCGGAGCCCCTTTTTCAAAGAAAGCCTGATTACTCCGTGCTATCAGCAGAACATCATGTCGACTAATTGTCCTCAGGAAAAGCGGTCAAGTTTCTTGAAAACATAGGAAAAAACAGATCCATTTCATGCTCTGTACGTTGGAAGAAATGGGGAGGATAATCAATCAACAGCATCAGCATCAGCATCAACATCCCGTGTTGAAGATTTGGAGTGGGTTTGGTGTTTTGGGGACGGAGAAGGAGGATCATAAGAATAAGAATGGGAGCGTGGCAGTTGAGGTGAATCGAAAAGGAAATCGACTAAGAGTTTTTCAAGAGATGACTTCTGCTCCTAAAGAAGAAGTGTCATTTTAATGCAGTGTAGATTGGGGGATGTTTGTACAGGATGTTTGATCGATGGATCGATGGATTGGAAGATTTGAATACAGCTTATTTAGGTTGGCAAAGATATCCCTCTTGTCTCTTTCAGATTGACAGAGCTGCTTTGGGTAATTCCCTGTAAATCACCTTCTTCATTTTTCACCTTGATTATTGTAAATTACTAAATACAGCTTGGTTATTCACAACATACAGAGTAGCAAAACCCACTCATAATCAGAGCACATCAAGCAAAACCAATTACATGGCTTTGTCAATGGTCAATTTTATGGATCTTGGAATCAAATACAAATCTTTATTAATTATGAAAGGAAGTACACACATTGAACAATGATTTGGGAAGAAGAAGGACATCACATCTGTATTAATCATGAAAGGAAGTACAAATATACCTTCTCTACACAAGGAGATGATCACTAGGGAAAAGGTGGGGGGAATGAGAGTCCCAATTCCTCCACCATAACAATGCAAAGGTTCCAGTCTCCTCTCATGGACCTCCTACCTCTATTTATATGCTTCTGAAGAGATAGTGTCAAAGGAAAAGTAGTTACAACTGAAGGATTCAATTGCATAACCACCC
>LPNX010967630.1:48294-76372 GCA_001517045.1 Pseudotsuga menziesii | reverse complement strand
CACCCATTGTTTAGGAGAAGCAGCAGGCCCAAGTGGCCTTGTAAAAATTCACAATGTACATTAAATGTAATTCATCTCCACCCACCATACTTGGCAATGTTTGGGCAATGAGACATTGGGCACCTCGGGAAGCCATAATATGAGACATTGGGCACCTCAAGAAGCCATAACCAATAATTGGTCTGCTATTTTGGGGGCACTCACGCTACCAAGTTTCACAATCCTTCGAGTCGTTCTTCCTTCCAAGGTACTTAACCAACCAAACAGTGAGGACCACCCACCCAGCTAGTATGGTTTTCTACTAAACAACCCATTGAGGGCCACCCACCAAGCTAGGACGATTTTCTCACGGGATTGGAGTTAGTTAATCCTTCAAGCTTCCCCCCGCAAATCTCACAAGAATCCGACAGACGTTCCAGCATGAGCAGAAAGAGTAATTCTCTGAACCAAACCTTAGTGACTCTCAATTAATTCATTTAAGAAATTATTTCAAACTCTCTTTGTTTAATTAGCTTGTTTTTTTTAGTACTTAAGAGAAGAATGGTAATTATTTCAAGTTTTCTTTGTTTCCTTTATGGCTCTTCAACTTTCATCTGCTATTTTGCACATTAGGGTATGGTAGCTTTGTGTTCAAGTTTTTTTGTTTTGTTTTTTGCATAAGCCGACATTCATTTTTGAGTTGTGATGTCTTTTTATGTGATAGTTGATTCACAAATTCTCAACTTCAACAACCAATTCTCCAATGTGACAGTTTCAAATCTTTTCTCCATAAAAATTATATTAAAATACAATTCCTGAACTGTTAAAAAACCACAACTTATCCAACATTTGAACAACTTAACATGTTCAATATAGGAATCTCCAATTTTTAGAATGTTATTATCTGTGTTTTCTATTTATAAAAACAATTATAGAACTGATAAACGAGAAAGAAATGATAATTCTCATTTGCAATCACTGGCATTAATATTCACTTTATTGGAAAAAGATATTTAGAAAAGAATCCATAAAATGCCAACCCTAGGAAAAGAGACATGCCCTAATTTGAAGGCAATCAACATATTTAGTAAGTAATAGTAAAATACAAATTAAAGCTAAAAAGAATTAAACATCAAAACAAACTCTGTTTAAAGCGAGGACAGGGATCGAACCCTCCGCCTCTCACCAAGAGAAACCTTTACAGTGAAAGCGGACAGACTAAGAGAACAAACCTTCTCGGCTGATATCCCTAATTATCAGCCTCTGTATAATTTTAGGCTTTCTTTGGGATCCAACCGATGAGTGGTATCATTCACTTGATAAAGGAGATAATCGATGAGTGGTATCATACACGTGATATATAGGAGGACAAGTTTAACCAGGGATTTTTTTCGTTATGTTTTATTCCAATACAAATTTTGAAGAAATATATCCGCATAAAATCAAGAATTCTTGTTAACCACAGACATGTACCATCTAATTAACCATAGACTTCTCATGAAACCACTCCACAAATTCAAATTAAAAAATTTAAAGAAATTGCATGCACGCACATGGTGTATAGAATCAGGGTTTCGAGGGACGATAATCCTGCCTGGTTTGAGAACCCTCGCAAGCTCCAGCAGCCATTGTTGTGCATGAAGTCTAGATACCGAAAGAGACCCATCTAGAGATGAGGAATTCAAATTTAATACATGCAGTACTTGAGTAGTGAAAGCCTTAAAAAAACAAACAAAAAATCAAGATTCGAAGCAACGAGGACATAGTTATGGTTGAAATGTTAACTACTTACCCATTGCTTACCCATTAGAAGCAATGAAGAAGGATTGCATCACATATAGTTAGAGTGATCATGGTGCCTTCAGCTCGAGTCATGGAAAACTAGAACCAGACCTTCACGTACGTGTATGATAACGAAAAAAATCCATGGTTAAACTTGTCCTCCTATATATCACGTGTATGATTCCATCGTGCCATTAAACACAGTGACTGAATTCTTCACTCATTGGCCTTCCTTCCCTCTTCTTAGTCTGCAGGTAAAGAGCAAGCAAGCCAAAATACAAGTGTTAAAGCCCTGGATGCTTCCTCATGCTTCAATTTGCTGAAAAACTGCTTTGTTCGGGCTCCAATATTATTGCTCTAGGGTAGTGCTGGGCGAAGGTTGAAACATATTCATCGTTCTCATGTCGACCTAGGTTCCAGCTCAACGATATGACACCATCTTGTGAACTTAACTTTATGGAAATAAGTTTTTGTCACTTCTAAATATAAGTCCGGAAAGAGCTACAACCTTCTTTTGTTTCCCCCTTGACATCACATTTACCATCTTCTGCAGAATCCCTCATTCTTACAAGAGACCGGATTAGCTTCCTTCATATGACTTAGGCTTAGCGCTTTGGGCGCTTCATGTTAGACTGTGCATTGTTTGAATAATTGCTTGCTGCCTGAAAATTTGGTATTAGATGAAAATAAAAAACATACAGAGTCCTCCTCGTAAGGAATCACAAGATTATGCAGGCGCAGAACACCTCGGGATCTATGGATGATAATATCCATTGACATATTAAAAAAAAAAGAACATCTAAAAGTTGTGACTCTCCCATCCTGCCATAGAAACGTAGCTCCACAAGCCAGAATGATTCCTGTGTCATTCAGAACATATCCAGGAAGTACAGTTACGCTCTGAAACATTTGGTAGTCATTAGCCGATAGGTTTTTCCCTAGTGCAATACCATCCTGCATCACCTTATGCTCCTGGTGTATTCTTTCTCGTGGTCCTATGTCTTCAACCTGTCAAAAATTCCAAAAACGTAGAGATTTTCACCACAAGACACCTGCGTCGCAAAAGTCCTATCCAGAGATTAGGATGGTTACTATATTATAGAGATGTATCCTGGAGGTGGGAGGTGGCAAGTGCCAAGTGCAGGGCCGTGCAGGTGTGAGACTGAGTGTATGGTGGTATAGATGGCAGTCGGTGGCAGAGATAGCTAATGGTTGCAGATGGGGCATGTAATTCTGAGAAAGTCTCAGTAGGTGATAGAGTACGTGTCTATGCTTGCAACATAATGCATAGTTAACAACTTTTCTTTTTTCGCATTGTTATGTCCAATGCACAGTTAACAAATTTATAAAGAGATCAAAATTGATTTTCCAATTGAAACATCTATGCAACTTCAGCGAAATATCAAAGCAAGACTAATTCAATTCCTAGAATTCGATGTAGTTACTTTTGGGAGACAGCCAACAAGGAAGAAAGTACCTGGTTTGCGAACAGTCTGTAAGTATAGACGATAATTTCAAGCAAAGGATTTAGGTTAAATGCTTGGATTGCTTCACATGAAATAGCCTGCCCTCCAGTCTACTATGTCTGAAAGCACACAAGCTACAGTACCGAGAATTTCCAGGCTTTCAGCATAATTAGGCAAGTCCTTTACAGCTTTGAAAACCATTTGATTGCATCAGCAGCCCCTTCTGAAGATTTCAGAACAGGCATACCAGATAAGAATGTTATCCTCGAAACTGCCATCATAGATTTCTCGGGTAAAGTGGAAGTATCTATTTTTGATGAAAATATGGAGGCAGATATCTTCCACAGCTTCACTTCCCATACCTGCCATTGTGAAATTCAGTACTTTGATATAACTATTAATCGCCATTAATGATAACAATTATTGCATGAGCTACCAGTTATTGAACTAGACATAAGAAGAAAAGCTTAACAGAGAAAAACAAAGGATATAGTATATAGAGTATATCTGACTTTCCAGATTGGAGAAGCTTTACAGAATTTCACAAGCGACAAGGCTTTGTATGAATGGTTTAATAACTGGAAAAGAAAAAAGAATTGCTTAAATCAAAAGTTTAGATGCAAATATTCATCATTTATTTTATTTTCAAAATTCTCTGAGAAACAATATCATGAATGATGAAACTCACGCAATTACCGTTATACAACATTACCGACTGGATGTGCAACACCAGTACATGCAGAGATACCAAATTAGTCCACTAAGTTCTTGTAAAATTCTTTTTTTTATGGCCTTTGATAGTTAGGAGTGGTGATTAATGGACTAAGCTAATATTTTTTAATAAATTTGTTTTTATCACGGAATTTGAATCATGGATTTTGAATAGATTTGAATAGAATTCTACATGATTTAAGCTTCTCACATATGGAATCATTTGTAATGGATTTTACCCAAATCTAAATCAACCTATCAAAGTTACAAATTGCTATAGACTTTGAATTTCTATACAACTGTTTTTAAGCAGCATGAATAGAATTCTACCATGATGTTAATGGATTTTATCCAAATCTGAATAGATCCATCAAAGTTACCAATTTCTATGGGCTTTAAATTTCTGTATGGCTGCTAAAGTATGATAATTGAAGAGAATTTCACTACAAAATTAGTCTGCTTCAGCATTAATGCCTAAACACTTCAGAAAATTTACTACAAAATTACACAACTTCAACATTAATACAGACTTTTACCAGGACTTAACATACATACATGGAACAATTTTGTGATAAATTTTACCTCAACCCAAAACAGATCAAAGCTCTCAAAGGCTCAAACAATATCAATTGACTTTCCGATTTTTTATAGTATGACCTCTGATTTAACATATATGCATAAAACAATTTCGTAATAAATTTTGGCAATCCTAAATTGACCCAAAAGAGATTAATTTCTGTATTTTAAAAAATGACAAGCTAAAAAAAATTACTACAAAATGAGACAACTTCAACATTAATACCTAAATGGTTTGTCCTAATCCATTAAATCTTAAACATTTAAGACTCCAAAGACATCACACTAGTGCAACTTGTATAATATATTTCCTTCAGACCTTGGCTGTCTAGAGACTGCTCATTATTTCTTCATAAAATTTACACAATTTATGGCTTCCTTTTGGATAGAGCTTTAGTTTAGTGATTTATTTTGGGAATTTTTTTTTTCAATTGGTAAAGCTTAGGCTCATTTGATTTGGTAAAACTTAAGCTCAAAAGAAACACTTACAGTTGCCTATTGCTTCAGGTTTCTTGTGACTTCTGTTGTCTATTGTATATGATTTCTCTTATGGCCATCCTGGTGATTTAGCCATTTTCTAAATCCCCTCATTGAAATGATTCTAAAGGCAGGTTGAGGAGGGGTGGGGTTAAACTGTAAAAGCTCATTGGTTTGTCTAGCTTGGGCTTTCTTTTCACATTCCAATTTCAAACTTAAATGCATGTCGACTGAACCTATGGCAAAGAGCAATTCAGTTTGCAGTTGGAATTAAAATTTTGAGATGCATGATTTTGAAATATTCTGTCAAGCTCAGCATAACTTCCAAGACGTTCACGAGATTTCAGTGATTGGTAATATCCTCACAAATTAATGGTACATTTGTAATCATGAGTATAGACAATGAATTAAATTTACAAAAAATACCCAAGTACCTGGATTCTCTTGCCTACAATAATAGGCTTAGCCTGTGCATAGACATGCTCTCCAAGAGCTGCAGCTCTCAAATGGTTGATATTGAGTTCTAGGCTTGCAATTCTCTGAAATCCAGAAGCAGTATGTGCGCCCACGCTGGCTAGACTCTCTGAAATCAGCGCAGATACCCCTCCGTGCAACACCTTGAAGGGCTGTTCCAAACCTCAGAAAAAAAACCAAAAAAGGGTTAATAGAAAAATAAAATACCCAATGTTTCTGGATCATTAATCATGGAATCAAATGAAGCGAAAAATAGAAAAATTCCAGCACAAATATAAGAAAGAATTCTAGGGTTTAAATTGAAGGATATGAGATTCAACAGATGAAGAACCGAGCGAGCATTTATACCTGGCAGCATCTCTCCGTGATTGTAAGCCTTCCTGAAACGCATTCCCCGCTGACTGACTCAACCTGAAATCCAAATGCATCGAGCGCAGGATCTAGACTTGTCTTCGATTCCATTTGGGATTCTGGAATCGACGCCTTTTGGATTCACAGATTACACCTAACTCCAGATCCAGACTCCACATTTCTACACAGCAAAAGTATATCATTCTCATTTCAAAGACGACGGCGCTAGAATTGAAGTAGGTGGGCAGACCTGTATTTTCACTTGGACCCACACAAAGTTGCTGCAGAAAAACTGAATGTTCAAACAACTTGCTTCAAAACTGCATCACCTTATGCTCTTGGTGTATTCTTTCTCGTGGCCCTATGTCTTCAACCTGTCAAAAATTCCAAAAACGCAGAGATTTTCACCACAAGACACTGCGTCCCAAAAGTCCTATCTAGAGATTAGGATGGTCACTATATTATAGAGATGTATCCTGGAGGTGGGAGGTGGCAAGTGCCAAGTGGCAAGTGCAGGGCCGTGTAGGTGTGAGACTGAGTGTATGGTGGTATAGATGGCAGTCGGTGGCAGAGATAGCTAATGGTTGCAGATGGAGCATGTAATTCTGAGCAAGTCTCAGTAGGTGACAGAGTACATGTCTATGCTTGCAACATAATGCATAGTTAACAACTTTTCTTTTTTTGCATTGTTCTGTCCAATGCTCTGATTGTTGAAAAAACTAAGTTAATGCTGCTGACGTTAGCCCGCCGCCGGGTCTTGGGGCACAAAGTCCCACGCCTACGTCACCTATATAAACCAATAAAAAGCAAGATAAATCAATAGTTAAATAATTCCCAAAAAAAATTTAATACAAACTATAGGAAAAATTATATAATTTTGTTAAAGTTGTAACAAATTGCTTCAAATAATCGCCTTGAGCGATTCATATATATCCCCTCAGGCGGGGACATAATAATGAATTTAGTTCTAAAATTTTAAAATTAAACCATTCCAATAGCATATTAGTCATTTTTTAGATGGAAAAAGATTAAAATTTTTCAAGCTAGATGTATAACCATAACCCTATTTTATATAAATATAATCCTTATTATTAAAAAAAACAATATATACATTGAACACACCATTAGAAATAAGGATATTTATAATGACTTTATGTCCATTTTAAAAGTCACACACATACTTAATGGTTTCATTAGAGTGAGAGGTATCATCGGTATCTATATATAAATCACCACACCCACTTATATGGAGAATGTGGATACTTCATTCTACTCGTTAAGATTCTTCATAGCTTATGGATTACAATAGTTTTAGAATGCGAGAGATTTCACTCTTCTCTCCTAGAGCATTATGACTGTTATGACTATTATGAAATGGAATTTAAGATATTTTAGTGTGCCTTGAGAATGCCCCATAATGAGATTTACAAAGTACATTATGTTTATCTTGACACAAATAGTCATCTCTTCTTATATGTTATATAATATCAACATTTTGTATCCTCCTACTTAAAATAACATCCCATCCTTTATCTAGCTATCCTCAATATAGTAAACTTAGAAGGAATCTAGTAAGATAAAAAAGAAATAGATGGATAAGTAGAATTCCATGTGTCCATGCTTATCAACCAATGTGGCATCTAATGCAAACTAGAAACACTAGGATATACATTCTTATATTCTCTAGGGTTTTTAAGCTACTACCTTAGATAACCCAACAATATTAATGACTATAGGGTGAAAACGCGAAGTTTGGTAACACTTCCGTGAGAATCGAGTGCCCGAGCAACATAGCGGACATTATTCGGCCAAATAACTATATTTATTCGGTCGAATAATATTTTTATTTGGCCGAATAACGCATCCCTTATTCGGCCGAATAACGGATCCCTTATTCAGCCGAATACTTTTTAACGGTAACCGTTTAATTTGACGGAACACATAGCCAACCGGTAATTTTAACCGACAGTTCAATGTGTATTCAGTCAAACAGATGTTCGGCCGAACAATTATTCTGCATAAAAGGTCGGTTGCAGCCTCATTTTCATGGTTTTCGCCTGCTGTCGATTGTTTTCTTCCCGTCATGCATGTGTTGCCACCCCGTTGTAACGTCCTCGACCCTTCGACCGATGAAGAGGACGCTACGGTGCCATTAAACATCCGGGCTAAAATCCCCATGAACATGTACATACATATAAACTGAAATAAAAATGCTTAAAACATAAAACCTGCTAAGATGCATAATCATTCATATACACAACGGAAGCAAACATACATTTATTCAAGCATTCAACATGTTCATCATCATTCATTAAATAATAAATGTAAACATAGAGACGAAATGGTCAAGAATACTTATCTTATAAAGGATTCGTCCCGCAACCAGCTACGTTGCTGCAACGTTCCACCCAACCATAGGCCAGCGTGCTGCTTAATCTCTCAGCAACGTTGCCACCCCTGAGCTGGGCATGATTCCCTAAGGAATAAGGAACAAGCAGGCTTACACATAGCCAAGGATACACAAAACAACAGATCAGCCAAGTCAACACGGTTGGGTTTATCAGGCTATCCACAAATCAACCAAGCCAACGTAGTTGGGTTTATCAGGCCATCATGGAGCTGGGAAAGGCTAACTGCTAAGCTGGTGAGCTCATTGCAGAGCTAAGGACACCTACACTAGAACTAGCCTGACTTCTAGGACACTCACACACACCCAACACAAGGAAATCAGTCCCTTCTCTGCTACATAGTCCCTCAGGCCCTGACCTCCCTTCCAATGCTATTTAGGGGTCGTGGAGAAGAAAGCCAACCCTCTAGCTCTGTTTGTGTGGCTCCCAAACACACCAGGTTTATCAAGCAAACCAAGCCCCCGTCCCCACTCCAGCACAGTCTGAAGACCAACCACTGCATACACGCAACCAAACAAGCTATTCACAGCTTGGACAGGGGAAAACAACTCCTGAGTCGTTCTTGGCCCTAACGTGGCCAAAACGACTCCATAACAACCTATAGCAGCCCAAAACATAGAAACAACACAACCAACAAAATATGGGGAAACAACAACTACGAACAACGTGGGGAAGACCTCAGCTCCCGGCTCCACAATGGGATGAATCAACCGGAAAAATTACATAGTCTACATTGGGGAAAGAAATCGGACTCCCATCCTGTGCATGAGGAAAAACATACACGCAGACCACAAATCCGTATATGAACCACAGATACCTCCTTTGTAGAAAACATGAATGACAACAAAAAACGACTCTCCTCCTTGCTGCGTGAGACCAAACAGAAAGAATCCTCCGCGTGAGGAACAAGATGTCCCTCTGCGTGATGATGGACAACAATGGAGAATGGCGAGTGGGGAAGTGCAAAAGAGTGCCCCGCGCCGTCGTGGAGAGAGTGGAATGATGGGCATAGTCGTTTTCCAGCCCAACGTGGGGTTCGATTTGCTGGTGGAGTGTGTGTGTGGGCAAGGACTGACAGTCCTGCCACACTCCACTCCCTAGCAATAACTGCCCCAACTAATCAACAAAACATTTAAGGTGGTAGTTGGATGAGACAAGGCAAGGTGAGCAAAACAAAAAGGGTGGTGACACATGGCTTTTCCCCCATGGGCTCAAGGTTTAACATTCCCCCTCCTTATCCTTAAGAAAATCATGCCCCTTTCAATATGGTTGCAGTGACATAGATGGTTGGGGTTTATTTAATTAAAAAGCATATTTACATGATGCCAACTAATATGTGCCGTATACCACGATATACCATCGACAACGATTCCGTTCGTCGAAACATAACACAACCAAATTGATGGCGGGGCTTTTGTCTTTAGCTCCACACCATGATTCATTACAATATATACATCATGTACATTTAATGCAACGGGGTCAAAACCGGGGTGTTACACCCATCGTGCATGTCTCGCCACCCTACCGTGCTTGTTCTGCCACCCCATCGTGCTTGTCTGCTTGGTCGCTTGTTGTACCTATTCTGTCACCCGTTTTGTCGCTCGTCGTCCTCGTCCCCACCTCCGACTGCAGTACCGCCTTTTTTACGTTGATGTGTACGTCCACCACCCTGCCACTTGTCTGGCACCCTGTCGGCGTGGAGGTCTATTCGTGGAGGTCTATTCATGGAGGTCTGTTCGGCGTGGAGGTCTGTTCGTGGAGGTGTATTCGTGTTCTGTTCTTGGAGGGTTTGTTCGTGGCCTGTTCGTGCTCTGCTCTCTTCTTGTCAGGTATTCAGGTATTTTTTTTGCAATTTTTTTTATAATTCGAACGTTGAACAAGTGATTCATGGCTTGTCGTAGCCAATGGCTTAAATTTCTTTTTCGTCGTAGTTTTTTTTGATTTTATAGTTTTTTTTTATCTTAAATTTTGCATATGTTAATTAGTAGTGTAGATTTCTTTTAATTTTAATCTTAGTTCATAGGTATTATGAGGAAGTTATTGATGAACTCTGTCCAAATGGACAGAGTTGTTGAACTTTGTCCACATGGACAGAGTTCAACAACCCATGCAGAGTTCATCAACTTTGTCCCTGATCACTTTATTTAGCATAATGGATTTTAGTTGTTTTTATATAAATCATAAACAAAAAAAACATTATTACACAAAATACCAAATATTACCGATTACCGATCTGTTTGATCTATGTATTTTTAATATAAAATACCAAAAATTACAAATAACAATTATTATTACACTGAGGTTAGGATCATACCCACTAATTTTTGTCATAAAAGAATCATAAATAACCTGTATAATGCTTATTAGTTACAGTTTATACTTACCATTATATTAGGATATTGTAGATTTCTTTTAATTTTAATTTTAGTTCATATGTATTATGATGAAGATATTCATTCATGAACCTTGGACAGAGTTGATGAACTCTATCCACATGGACATAGTTCATCAACTCTGTCCATGCAGAGTTCATCAACTCCGTCCTTAATCACTTTACTTAGCATAAGGGATTTTAGTTGTTTTTAAATAAATCATAAACAAAAAAATATTATTACACATAAAATACCAAATATTACCGATTACTGATTGTTTGAACTATGAATTTTTAATATAAAATACCAAATATTACAAATAACAATTATTATTACATTGAGGTTAGTATCATTCCCATTAATATATGTCATAAAAGAATCCCAAATAACCTGTATAATGATTATTAGTTATAGTTTATACTTACCATTGTATTAGGATATTGTACTGATTGATCTGATTATTAAGTCTATAAATAGCCAAAGAACAACTCTGCATTCATAAAAGTAAGATCTGTTTGTGGTTAAGCTTTAACATATACTAAGGGTTATAGAAATAATATATATAAAGTAAACTACTTATACATAAGCTCTAAGTTGAACTGATTACAACCTATATTAATATGAAGTAATATGCAAATGCTAATAATTACACTTTCCATACTATAACTTTTTGTACATTGTTGGGAGGTATTGTTCATTTTTTTGGTGGTTGGTTTGTTTTGTTTCCTTCGTTGTCTGAGTTTATTTGTAGATAATGGTCACAATGTCATTTATATAAAGAAGGGTCATTTATCTTTATTTGTAGATATGGGTTGCAGAGTATTTGGAGTTATAGATATGATTGATCAAATCTATAACTCCAATTACTCCACGATTGATATCTACACATAAAATTTAGAGGAAGTGGAAGTAGTAATGTTTTTATTTGTTTCTTCTTCAAGCTATGTACTATTCCCAAATTTATCATTTGATAGTTAATGTTTGGACATAGTGCATGAACTATGTCTATGTGGACAGAGTGCATGAACTCTTATGAACTCTGTCCATGTGGACAAAGTTCATGCACTCTGTCCAAATGGATAGAATTCATGCGCTCTGTCCACATGGACAGAGTGCATGAATTCTGTCCATTTGGACAGAGTGCAACATCTTTTTGTTTGGAATTAAATTCTACCATTGCTTCCTATACTTTATTTTGTTATAACATGTCTTTGATTACGGTAAGTATTTATATTGCTAATAAGTGTACCTATAATGTCCCATGTAGTTAATACAAAATAAATATTTTTTTTTATCCCACTACTCCAAGATTAGCTCTATAATTACCATTGCTTACTTCTTGCTTTGTTTGTATTTGGGTGGCTTACTAGATAGATAAAGATGATTAGTATAATTTTAATTGTTTTTATTTTTGAGTGCTTACATTGTAACCACATATCGCAATAATTCAAATCGATAACAATTTTTTTTATGATTTTAGGGAATAATGAAAATATTTGTAGCTATATTCATTTTAAGAACTATTAGATAATAAATTAGCTATATTCATTTTAAAAACTATTAGATAATATTAGGGACATCTAGGTCCTTATTAAAAACTTAGTTTTTTTAGTAGCTAGGTCTTTGAAGTTGAGAAATTAACATGTAGAATTTGAATATGTTATGAGTTGATATATTAGATAATATTAGGGACATCTAGGTCCTTATTAAAAACTTAGTTTTTTTAGTAGCTAGCTCTTTGAAGTTGAGGAATTAACATGTAGAATTTGAATATGTTATGAGTTGATATTTGTGTAAACTTGTAGATATCATATCAAATGGAAATAGATAATAAATTAGCTATATTCATTTTAAGAACTATTAGATAATATTAGGGACATCTAGGTCCTTATTAAAATCTTAGTTTTTTTAGTAGCTAGGTCTTTGAAGTTGATTAATTAACATGTAGAATTTGAATATGTGATGAGTTGATATTTGTGTAAACTTGTAGATATCATATCAAATGGAAAGGGAGCAACATTTGAGACAGAAGCGTAGGAGGTCATCACATTCTTCGGGAGTTGGTGTCCCAAATGAAAATCGAAGATTGTCTACTTCACCTCAGGATTCAAGCTTATTGTATAGTTCACATTTGTCTGATCATCGACGTGGCGATAGTGATAGAGATGATTCCCCTTTATCCTCTATGGGTGAACGTGGATCTCGACCTTCTGTACGGGAGACAAGTGTGGATGCAGAGCAAGGTTTGCAAGAGGCTCGTCATCCTGCATAGGTTGGCGAAGGTTAAGCTAGGACGTAATATGTCCAACTAGCTGAGGGTTGTACACCCATTTCGACCTATCCATCAGATTTACCGGAGGAGCTTCCATGGAAAAATGGTCTTCAACAAACGACCCTTAAAAGTTGTAGGGCTCACTATGACAAGCTGCAAAACGATCTTTCTAGTTTGGATCTTGCTCCAGAGAACAAACAAAGTATAGAGATGGTTTTGTAATCATTGCAAAAATTCATTGAGGTATATGAAGATCTTGGACCAACAACAGACGATTTTGTTGCCTTGATGCAGAGAAGAAAGGCATAGGTGATGGGTCTAGACAAGTGGGCTGTTGTGAAAGAGAGAGCGACTAGAGAACATGCCAACTCAATGTTTAACTTCAAAGAGGGCCTAAAATGTAAAGCATTAAAAGTGCAATATTTTAAGCACCCTGAACTTGCACATTTTTTATATGATCGGTTCCTTACAGCCTATGGTCGGTTGCCATGGAACGATCAGGTTCCTAATTATTTTGCTAGGTTTTTTTATGCTAATTTTTTTTTAGGAATGAAGCCAGACTATACTGATATTCATTCCGAGTTTTATGGAGTTGGAAAGGGGAGGATATATAATCGAAAAGGTGCTCTTAGAGATCCCAGTACTCTTCGACCTCCATCTCAGATATCTCGTCCACCTAGGCTTGTGACTTACAAATTGGAGATGGATCCCATATCACAAGTTGGGACAACTGCAAGGCATAATGTTGCCGAAGGTTTGACTTCGGCATTTGTAGGAGTTGATGTTGGATTGAGTCGAGAGAGGGCTCGAGCCACTATTCGGCAAGATTTTGTTTACAAAACAAATGATGAGTTAGATTGTATGGAATTGAAGATCTAAAGGCCTATGCCGAGGTTTGTCGTGATATATCTTCAGATAGAATATCCAATGACATGTCAAGTATAGGAGATGTTTGTGTACTTTCAATCTATTAACTTTATTTATTTATTTTGAATTGAACCTACATTATATATATGTATGATAAATTATTTTTTGATGTATAGTAATAAATACGTTATGTAAATGTTTATTTTTTTCAGTTTTCTCAACTGTTAAATGAACATAATTTTAGAGTCTCCACTAGTCAAAATGCTGGAAATGTAGAAGAGCATTTTGGAGAGGTATATTTAATACTTACATATATTTATATTTATGTTTGAAAGATATTTTATTTTTTTGTTTTTAAATCTAACTATGTATCTTATTGTTAATTTGACTTATCCATGCGGGTTTCATTAGATTCGAACTTTTTAGATGATTTTCCATCTATTGTGAGCTAATAATTTTTTGTTTTGTTTCGGTTTTAAGTTAATTGCATAAGCTTATTTTTTTTCTTTTACTATGATTTATTTATTAACAAAATTTAAATTTTAAGGGAAGATAACATATTGAAATTGGCGGTGAAGATATAGGTTCTTTGATGGATGTGGATATTGGCACTGAGGTAATTTTGTTCATAATTGAATTGTTCTTGAATTGTTCTGTGATATATAAGTTTAAATGATTTAAATAATTTTTGACATTTATAAATTGCTTTTATATATGTTGAAGCTTGGGTCTCTTCGATCTTTTTGAGGCAAAGGAAAGACTCCATTGGAGGATAGTGGTGGAATTGTATTTTATTTTTTTGAATTTAGTTTAAAATAGTTTAAATAATTTATAAGATTTATAAATTGTTTTTATACATGTTGCAGCTTGGGTCTCCTCCACCTTTTAGAGGCAAAATGAAGACTCCATTGGATGATAGAGAATTTGAGGTAATTTTGTTAATAATTGTATTGTTCTTCGATATATTAGTTTAATGTTTTAATGTTTTAATTTTAGTTTAAAATTGTTTAAATAATTTATGATATTCATAATTTGTTTTTATACATGTTGCAGATTGTTATGAGTCTAAGGGAAGACCTTAGTGAAGGATAGTGGTGGACTTCCATTTAAAGAATTATTTATATTGTTCTTTTTTTGTTATACATATATTTTAGTTGATTCGGACATCGAGGAGCTTAATTTTTAGATAATACACATGTTCATGATAGTTTTTTTGGATTATATACATGTACATTGACCTTAGATATATTTTTTGGATTATATACATGTATATGTAAAGGTTATGAATGCCAGGAAGTTTTGATAGGTGCAAATATATGAATGTATGTATTATTAAATTTATGTATGTTTGTTGTTGAGAAGTTGAGAATGATAAAAATGTTAGGAAGTTTTGATTGGTGCAATTCAATGTTAAGAATGAATATATGAGGAATGCTAATGTTAAGAATGAATATGGAGAATGTTAACGTTAAGAATGAACATGGGGAATGTTAGGAGTGAATGTGAGAATGAGGAATGCTAATGTTAGTGTTGAGAAGTTGAGAATTTTATGAATGTTGGAAAGTTTTGATAGGTGCAATCTAATGTTAAGAATCAACGTGGGGAATGTTAGGAATCAATGTGGAGAATGCTAGAAATGAATGTTATAAAATGTTAGGAATGTTAGGAAGTTTTGATAGGTGCAAATATATGAATGTTAGGAATGAATGTTGGGAAATGTTAGGAAGTTTTGATAGGTGCAAATATATGAATGTTAGGAATGAATGTTAACATTTATTCCTAACATATGTTTGTAGATGTAAAATATATGAATGTTATGAATGAATGCCATTCCTAACATATCTTATTTGCACCTCTTTGATAGTTGCAAATATATGAATGTATGTATTATTAAATTTATGTATGTTTGTAGATGTAAAATGTTTTTAGTGTTGAGAAGTTGAGAATTTTAGGAATGCTAGGAAGTTTTGATAGGTGTAATCTAATGTTAAGAATCAATGTGGAGAATGTTAGGAATTAATGTGGGGAATGTTAGAAATCAATGTTAGGAAATGTTAGGAAGTTTTGATAGGTGCAAATATATGAATGTTAGGAAATGTTAGAAAGTTTTGATAGGTTCAATCTAATGTTAAGAATCAATGTGGGGAATGTTAGGAATCAATGAGGGGAATGCTAGAAATGAATGTTAGGAAATGTTAGGAAGGTTATGAAGTTTTGATAGGTGCAAATATATGAATGTATGAATGAATGTTAGAAAATGTTAGGAATGTTACGAAGTTTTGATAGGGCAAATCCAGGCACAGGTAAAATTAGCAACTTGATTTTAAATTCTAATAAATTAAAGCTGAATCCATGAATTTTCTAAGGTAACATTAGCAACTTGATTCTGAATTATTATATTTTTTATTAATAAGGTAACATTAGCAACCTAATTCTGAATTCTATTATTTTTTTATTTCTAAGGTAACATTAACAACTTGATTCTGAATTTTAATATTTTTTATTACTAAGGTAACATTAGTAATTTGATTCTGTTTTCTAATAAATTGAAGTTCAATCCATGAAGTTTCTAAGGTAACATTAGCAACTTGATTCTGAATTCTAATAAATTAAAGTTCAGTCCATGACTTCAAAGGTAAAATTAACAACTTGATTATGAATTATAATAAATTAAAGTTCAATGACTTCTAATGTAACATTAAAATGACTTCTAATAAGGTAACATACTCAATGACTAAGTACACAATTATTCTGAATTCTAAAACATCAATCCATCTTTAAGCATGATAGCCAATCTTAACATAAAACAATAAATGATATAGTTAAAAACATCGCAATGGAATGCCGTCCTCAATTATCTGTTCATGGTCATATTTTGACAGTTTCCATTTTTTATTTTTTTAAGTTTTTTTCGATGGAACTTGTACCAATTTTATTTGAGATGCACATACTAAATGACTATACTGACAACATATAACATCAGGTTCATAATCCTAAAAGTAGACATAATTTTCAGTCATACAAGTCTGCTGCAAAAAATAGCCTTCTAAAATGATGGATCCTCTCTCGTATGTAAATCCATTATCATTGTAGTCCTCCAATAACTTCATTTTTCCTTCAATGCACCGCATCAAATAATATTTTACATTTTTGTTGTTGTCTAAAGGTGCAATCATAGCGAAAACATCTCCTGTGCAAATTACAATTGGTGTTAGAGTTTTTAAGTGAATTAAATTGACTATATACACATAAGGTGATGGATAATATTGAATAATCAACAACATCATTACCTTCTCTAACAAGATCTAAAATTCTATCGCCATCAGATGATATTTCTACTTCTTATGATTCCAATTCTTCTATGCTTACTAGTGGCATTTTCCCTTTTGGATTAATCTCTGTGTGTTTCCAATGTTTTACGTAGTTGTTTGTTATGTTTTCACAAACTTCTGTAGATTCAAGATTTTCAGTGCAAATATGACAAAAACATGATTGCTTTCTACTGTCAAATGCAAACACGTTTAGGAAGGATTTTGTTTGAATAGAGTGGAGTTCTCTAGTCCCATGTATGGTGCTAGCCTCGTATGGTATTGATCTATCTATATCTTGGACCCCAACAAGCCAAAAAAACCTACACAATAAATGATAAATCACAAATGACAACTTTTAATGTTAGTGTACAAATACTTCAATGTTAGTACATACATTTTTTAAAATTGACAATTAATATAAAGTAAAAAATTCATGTACATACCTGCGCACATCTTTTGATTGTTGACTACAATCATGGCCTATATGTGATTTACACCACTGGACATCCTCTACAACTGAAAGGAATCGTCTAGAAGAATGGTTCATTTGCCATCTTCGAAGTGCTCTTTTTACGCATGCTTTTGCACCATCATGTTCACCTTTTCCATGTTCAGTTTCAAAGAAATTCCAGCGATGTTTAATGTTCAGTGCTTTATGAAGTCGACATAACCAAAAAAAAGATCATGAAGATTTAAATTGTCCTGCACATCCATCCGACCATATCCAATATTCATTGAATTTAACTTTACGACTTTTTAGTGAATCATAGAAAATTTTTTCAATACAATGTTGAACAAAATGTGTATCATGTGTATGATCATCGTTGATATAAAAGTGATATTCTTTAATCACATCTCGATTGTCACACGTGCTTTCAATGCCATCAACATCTTGTTGAGAATGTTTATATAGAACATGGACAAATATTGAAACTTGGTCAGAATCATAGTATTCACTTTGAATCTCTTTTTGTGCAGCAAATGTGTAGTTTTCTGCAAAATCAACCACAAACAAAATTGTTCCAGCTGAAAAAATTTCATGGAAATGTTTGAATTGAAGGTCTTTCCATCGTGCTATATGTGAATGCTTGGTGTATTTATAAGTTTCACTTTCAAATTTCTTGAGAAAATTCGTCACACATATTTTATCTTCTCACAAATCAATTCTTTTGGAATGTGCATCACTAGAACTTGTAGAATAATTGCTGTATTCATATCTTCTCCAATCAATGGTTACATTTGAAAGCAACTGATCATTATCGATAGGGTATTTATTGTGAAATAAAACAAGATTCCATAACCATGACAATGTTTTCCATTGACACATTTCTTATTATAAAATACTTCATCGTGATTTCTCTCACATAGAGTTTGAGATATGAATTCACATACTGTGGGCGGAGGTGGTGAATTTGTCCAAAACATTTTACCAAATTCAAGAAACGTGTCGTAATATAATTGAAATTACACATGATAACGACAACAACATGTGTCACGTATAGTAATAGGTCTAACATACCATGGTTTTTGTTGCACAAATGTAGTGATTGACATATTAATTCCACGATGATCCTCCTTGAATTTATTGAACAATTGTACTTGTGTCATTTCCATTTTATGTTTTGGACGGCTTTCATATACATTTCATGATACTCTTTGTCGTATCACATCCCTTGAATTTGGTGAAACTCGAGCATGTTCCAATCAATATTTCTGTACAATATCTTTAGCACCTTCTCCCATTCTATCTTTGTAAGGTTGTCTAGAAATAATTGCCCAACAAGCAAGTTCATCATTTTCATCTATTTGCATTTTGAATTTGCTATGTTTGTATAATGTATTTCTTGAGGTTCCAATTGCTTATGCTAGTTGTGTTGTTAAACGTTTTTGTCTAGTACTAGCTGAAACAATTGCTGTCTGAATTGCTCTACGTGCGACACTGATATCTTTTTTTCTGGATTTTCCATTTTTTATTTATTGCATCACCTATATTTTCTATCACATTATGTTTCAGTTTCGACTCTTTTGTCGTCTTGTGAATACCCAACAATGACGTAGCACCTTCTAACTTCTTGGACACCAATAAACATCTCAAAAATTGCGTTTGTCCTGCTATTGAACAATCCTTGAGAATATCATCGTAAATTTTTGTAGCACGATATCGTGCAACATGTATGGGTAATTTTTCTCCATATTTGTCGCAATTAATGTCTTCTAATATTTCATCATCAATGGTGAAAGTACCTATACATCAAGTTAAATTTAATTTAACATATGTCCAAAAATACAATTCATTATAAAAAATGAATTTGGAAAATACATGATATATACATACCAGGTCCAATTTCTGGATCTTGATTTTGATCTTCAATATTGACTTCATCAACATTAACATGTGAATCACTATTTACATCTTCAACAATGGTCTCTTCAACTTCCATTTGTTCTTCTTGTACCCTATTTTCAATTTCCATTTCATCAATAGTGTCATGTAAATTTGTTCTTATATCTTCAATTATCTCTTCCGTTTCTACAACCCTTGCTCTTTTGGCTCTATTTCTGAGTTTTTGTTTTTCCCTATTAGCATCGTCATCACGTTTATGATCACTTTTTTTATACGGTTTCATTTATTTCCCATGATTGTTTAATCTCCTTTGGAAAAACCCTTGGAAAAAAACAAGAACACCTTGTAAAGAAATCTTCTTTGTAAAACAATTGGAAAAAAAGACCTCTTTGAAAAAAACCTTCTTTGAAAAAACAACATATATAAATATTTTAGAAAAAAAAACCTCCTTTGCAAAAAACTCTTTGGAAAAACCAATTGCAAAGAAATAACCTACTTTGCAAAAATACCTTGAAAAAAAAACTATTTGAAAAAACCCCTTGCAAAGAAATAACTCCTTTGCAAAAATACCTTGAAAAAGAAACCTCTTTGGAAAAACCCATTGCAAAGAAATAACCTACTTTGCAAAAATATCTTGGAAAAAAAACTCTATGAAAAAACTTCTTTGCAAAAATAATTTAGAACACAAAATCTTTGGCAAAAGTTCCTTGGGAAAAAACTCGTTCAATGTACCCCTTGGAAATAAATAAGAAGAAAAATACCTTGTAAAAAAACTCCTTTGGCAAAAAAAATCTCCTCTGAAAACCACTTCAAAAATATTTTTACTTATACAAAATGAAAAGGTGTGAAAATAATGAGTCTCTTTCATTTTATTTATACGAATATAGATAACATAATTTTTTTTCTTCTTCTGGTCGACGAATTTCTTTTTGCGATTAGTTTTTCGGCCGAGCAACCTTGCTTGTAATGGTTCCGTAATGGAAAAACATTATTCGTCTGAACAATTGTTCGGCCGAATAACCACTGAGACCTAAAACCTACATAGTTTTCATGTTTCTCCATTTTCGAAAGGTAAAATGGATGCCTTACACTACAAAGTGACTGTCGGACTTGATACCTTTAGTTTTATCATTAAATCTACTTTCCGTAGGTATAGATTTTGTTGTGTATAGGTGAGATCCTATATATATTTTTTGTTTCTTAACATGTGTCAAGTTTAGTTTCATCTCTTTCAAAATGCAGTGAAGTGAAAAATATATAACTTTAAAAATACACCACCTAAAAAATTGAAACAAATATGGTGCGGTTAATTGGAGTGTCTACTTCAGGGCATTCATAGTTTTTTAAGTTTTATAGTCAATTGAGAGAAACGTGTTGCAACCAAAAACATGTTTAAAACCGACAAGGTTTTCCCATTGATCGAATTCAAAAAAATATTAAAATTAGTATATAGATCTGTTGGTTACAAACTTATAGTCACCGCAATAGTATATTGTGTGTAGATTGTCGTAGCATATTTTTTTTTTTGCAAAACACAAGTTTAACAATGATTTTAGGGGCGCAACCAAACATGACTATTTTTTAGTCCTTTCATTTTATAAGGACACACTATCAAACATTTTCCAAAACGGCATATTAAATATCAATACAAAAAATTGAAAAAATTATGAATAGAAAGCCAACACAATTCTCTAAAAGTTTTGTTTTTACTTAAAAGTGAAATTCTAAACAAAAATATCATTTTCGTTCGCCCAAAGTTGAAAAACATGAAAAAATCAGATTGATTTTCTCATAAGACCCCCCAAAATAGACACCCATCTTCATGGATTCACCCTATAGTGTTATCATATCCTTAGATTAGGTATGCAATATACCCATACTAACAATTTTATGGACACCCAATGAATTTGATTGACCTAACATTCCCTAATCGTATAACCCCAACCTAGTGGACACATATCTTATCTTTATATGTGACCCTTTTGTCTTAGTTTACCACCTCACCATTAGTTGATGGTGATAAAACCATTCCTCTAGCCTTGTCCTTGGAGGAATAACCTTGGTCTACGACTCCTCCCATAATCTACACCCACATTACTCACTAGAGTTTGTGCCTTCTTCCCACACCACACCACATCTTTATCAACATCCCTTTGACATCTAGGTCAAGGATACCCACCATATCATCATGCTCCAAACACCTTATTTGTTAGGGTGGTACCCTAACCCACACACTTTATCAATGTACAAGACCACAAGGCCCATTAGTTAATTAGTGGGGTAGTGTCTTAATGTAAAAGGGCATTCCTTATTGAAAAAAGGACCCTAGGTGATTGACCCTCATAAATAATGGGACCATAAGAATTTATGCCTTTGGTTATTGAAGCACTATATATAGATTAGTAAGTTATGTAATGTGAGTCAATAATTGTCATTTTAGTGGGAGCTTTTCTCTTGTAGATTGCCCTTTTGAAGAGGCAAGTGAACATAACTTTCTATTTTATCTATTCACTCTTTTGTTTTTCTACATTTTATCTTGATTTCCATGTTTAAGTATATTACAAGTGGTATTAGATCTCTTTATTGGGAAAAAATGCAGAATTTTTAACACAAGGGTTTGGATCTTTCAAACGAGTCATCTTGGCATTTTCGCTCCAATGTTTTCGTTATGATGTTTTAGGGTCTAAAATTTTTCAAGGTACATAAAGGACATACATAAGTAATTTCTATCAATATTTTAGCCTCTGGTTCACTATAATTCCGTATATACACTCTTTGAAAGTTAGGGTTTTCTAAACTAATATGAAAGGTTTGGTTCCTTCAAACGAGTCAACTTGGAAATTTTGCTCAATTTTTTTAGTGAAGTTTAATGGTCTGAAATTTTTAGGTTACAAAGATAATATAATGAAGTATCTTTGTCCAAAATTTTAGGTTTTGGGTTACTATACATTCATAGGTAATCCTTGTGTAATTTAGGGTTTGTGACTAGCCCAAAAAATAACCCTAAATGGGTGTTTTGGGTAAAACTAATATATCTCAAGTTAAAAAAAATCCAAATTGGGTGCCACCAGTTGTATAGGAAATAAGATGGATCAAATTATTTTTGGTAAAATTTTTATTTTCAAACATGAAAAATTGGACATGTGGTAGGCCGTAAAAGTTCGTTCTTCTTAGAAGGTCAAAATCAATAAGTATTTGGGATATTACAATAACTTTTTCTTGGCACATTAGAAGTTAGTAAAACTTGTGGCATTGCAGAGTAGACATATTGGGATACCACATAACAAAATCCCATGCTTAAACATGCATTAATTTTAAAGTTACCAAAGCTTCATGGTGAGCTTATATGACCATTTACAAATTAGGGTTTTACAAGGAGTTGTGTTGTATTTCAAATTTTTGGCCTCAAACTCTTGTTAGAATATTGAGAATATGATAAAGTCATACAACAATGAAAAACATGCATAACATGAATGGGTCTATCCTTCTATCATAATAAGAAACAAATAACATGAACATCAATAAAAATGGAGACAAGAAAATAGGCAAGAGAACAATAGATATACGTGGTAAAACTGCAAATGGGGTAACATCCACGGGAAGGTTGAAATATTCCTAATCATCATTAATCTCCAATATTACAATAGAGCTCCCACACATGAGCATCACATCCCACTCCATAATCTCCCACACATGAGCATCACATCCCACTCCATAATCACATTACATAGCACATCCTTGTGTTCATGTGTGTTGTGCATGAATGAATTACAATGACTCATCACCTCATTTATACCAAGAGGTAATAGAGGAATTACATCCCATAACACGTGGGATAAATGTAATTTCAACTCTTTATATAATAAAATCCTAACAAGAGTATATTATTACAAAATACATGTGGGATAACTCTTTTGCATAAGATTGGACATTATTACCTTCCAAATACATTCAGTAAGCATTACATATTCCAACAACCCTACCTTGAAAGGTAAGTTATTTTCCATTGATTATAGAGATCTTTCTGGAGTTAACAATATTTTTAATTTATTTTCTAGAGATGTGTTATGGAATATTTAAATAACATAGATATTCCATTCAACAGGTAAACTTGTGGTTGGGGAAGCCACGGGAAGCATACACACATAAAATACAAGTGGTACTTAAATCACATTAATGTGCACCCTTGTAACCTTTATTGGTACCCATTTGAGTAGTACCACATTAGGTACCACCTATATACATCATTTCACTTCCACATACCCTTGGGTATGTCAGAGGTCCCCTACTCTTAGTATACCTAGAACTACCTTAGATAAAATGACTGACCGCATTGTTTATATAGTACACCGAGAATAACACTTGAGGAGATCAGGATCTAGTATTTGGGTAGCTGAGTAGTATGATTAAGGGCACAATTGTGCCTCCTTAGTTAGTTCCTTAAGGAATTGGTTCAAGTATTATCTTTGAACCCCAAATGTATATTAGAGAGCTATAATGCCTAACACTCCCTTATCCTGAGGACTTAACAGATGCCACCCATGCTGGATCCCTATAAACCACCTCACACCAATAACCTAGACAATATGACCACTACTCTACTACCAATAGGTTGGAAAACCATGAATTTCAATACACAAATCTTAATATCCAATTTAATTACCCTCAACAGACCATCAATAATTGGGATCAGAACAGGGATAAGAAGTTGGAGAAAAAATAGATTGCTTTGAGAAGATATTAGATGAGAAGTTTACACATTTGAAAATTAATTGAATATAATAAAAATACCATAGGAATTTCTGAGTGGGCCTAATGGTTAATAACATGTGTTATCTCCTTGGAGGTCATAGGTTCAAAACCAACGGGGGGTAGGGTTGCTCATTGGACTGCTATGACAAGGCTTGAAGGGTAGGAGACCCCTGGGATAGAGGATCATCTCGATGGGATTCGGGACGTCTCGGTCCCTGCTAAGTCACAAGTTACTGGTATATATATCTTGCGGGTTGTTAGATATACTATTGGGAGGTTACTTTTCCCATGGTTAAAAAAAATACCATAGGAATGCACAAAAAAATGATCCACACTAAAAATAAACTTCACACTTGGGACTATCTAACCACCGACAACCCCTTCGGGTTATCATAGTGATAAACCACCCTTCATGGATAATAACACATGGAACTGTTTTCTTAAAATAGACCTAAACAAGTTTGATGGTTCTAACCCATCACATTTGTTACTCAAATGGAAAATCACTTCACCCTTCATGGTATTTTATTCATGAAACGATGAAACTTAGGGTGGGTGTCTTGTATCTAGATCCATAATGATGGAAATGGTGGGAGTGGCATAAAAAATCCTTATATGGGTTCTATATTCCTGGGATTCTATTTGTTAAAGATTTCTATGAGTGTTACGAGCGAGATCCTCACTATTTGAGGATGCTTACCAAGTTACACCAAATATGCGTATTTGTACACTTTATATCATCCTTTGAACAATTATCCCTTCGTACAAAGAACATAAAAAATTCTTTCTATAAAGAATGTTTCAATAGTGGCCTCAAGCAGTTGATTCGAGCACAAGTGATAATGCAACATTTTTTTACTTAGTTGGAGGCATCTCAGAGGGATCTAGAAGTGGAGACAATGGTCAATGCACAAACAACCAAACCATCTTTCAATCCCTATTCACCCCTTATAGAGGTCAATTCCTTAAGCAAAATTGCTTCTCCTCCATGAAAGTGCAAAGATTGTCTCTAATAGAAATGAAAGATTGACAGAGATCAAGACTTTGTTATAACCGCGATGAAAAGTATGCTCTAGGTCATAAATGCAAAGAGAAAGCGTTATTTCAAATTGATGTGGTTACTCACCATTATAGAGACATCATTAAGGAATATACCACTAAGTTGGAGAATGATGACCAATCTTATACCATACAAGAAGAAGTGGAAATTGAAGTTTATCAATAAGAACCCTTCATCACTCTTCATACTTTGTTTAGTATTTCAGCCCCATAAACCTTGAAAATTCAATTTGGGTTACATCAATCACCATAGAGTGGTAGTCTTGGTTGACAATGGAAACAACTGCAATTTTATTCATCGATGTTTGGATGAAGAAATACGCTGTTATTTCCAACCGGTGCCCGATTTTCAAATTATGACGACAATGAAGGAATGATGAAATGTGGGGGGATTATCATATCAAAAATTATTTGTTGGACATAGATATAGGTGGTTATGATATTTTTAGGAGTGGAATGGATACTCACATTATGGTCAGTTACCAGGGACTTCAAGGAATTATACATGAACTTTACTCAGGACTCTCATACTCACACACACAAAGGGATCTAGACAAGCTCCCTTAAAATAATAAGTTATCATTGGATGTAAAAGTTATTGAAGAAAATCCAGTCTGGAATTATTGCTCACTTCCATAAAGCACCACACTAGAAATGCACACTCACAAAATGTTTGGGGCAAACATCAACATGTTTTTGAGACACCAAAAGGTTTACCACCATATAGGGGAAAGCATGATCATGACATACCTTTGATTCTGGGTAGTAAACCATCAAATGTACACCTGTATAGGAACTCATTTACATAAAATAATGAAAATGAAAGGATTGCTCAGGAGCTACTAGAGGCGGGAGTCAATTTTCCTAACACTAGCCCATAAAGGAATGGGTGCATGCCCTGATTATTGTGTCTTTGCATGGAACAAAGAAACATCAAAAACATTTTAAATTTTAAAGGATGTCATGTGCATAACTCTAGTCTTAACCATGCCTTATTTTGCTAAGATCTTTGTATTGGAATGTGATGCTTCCATAAAAGGTTTTGATGCAATCTTAATGCAAGATGGACGACCCTTAACATTCCCCAATAAGAAGTGGGGTAATCAGGATATAAACAAGTTTACCTACAAGGAAGAAATTATGGCCATCCGACATTGTAACATACCCAAATTTACTTAATTAATATTTTTTTATTGTTATACTTTGTAGCGTCAATGTTTGTCTCACTAAAGGTTATTTCTCTTACCATTAATATTATTGGCAACATGTCCTATCTATAGAACCATACAAATCATTTCTTACTTCTGAGTTGACAACAAAAATTCATGTGACAAAGCTTAGTGGATGACTTAACCATTTTACAAGGTCTTCCTCCATTATTCAACATAGAATAATTATCATGTCTAGAAACATCTTTTCTTCGTACTCAATTTGTATTACCCTATCCACAACTATGCATTATTATGGGTTGTTGGCCCTTGGTGATAACTTTATCTATACATCTCAACTCCCATATATATAAACCATCCTTAAAATCCTAACTATATCAAATCGATGTTCTTATAAGTTCCAAACCTAAGCACTAAGTCTCAACACCAACATTATAGCCCACGTATGAGCCTAAGGGTGATATATCTACTATGCATTAAACTTTGGTTACCCATGCTATGACAAGCTAAGCAGAATTGTCACCTTTTGATCCCATTGAATGTCATAAGGCATGGCAATAGTGTGGCTTTGGTGACTCCCTCATACACATAGTGAGTCGTATGGTGTATCAACTTGCCCTTGTGGCTTTCAACATAAGTGATTTGGATCTAGGTTTATACGATGCAGAGTTTAATGCATGCATACTCAATATTTTATTTTTGTTTAGCAATTGTGCATTGAGATTATGGCTAATGATGGGTCCCTAACTTGTTACGAGGGAATCCCATTAGGTGGCAAGCTCACTCCTGCGTCGTCTCCTTCATCTGTCTATTTCGTCTTGGATGATGATATGTAGTGACTACTGTGGATTTTGCATACGAATTTTGTTATATGTTAAATATTTTACACCAGGTATTGAATCTCATTAGGGTTTGTTCACTTGGAAAGTACCCATGCAATGGAGAGTCTACAAGTACCTTCTCGCTGAGTCTCCATCGTGTCCTTGCGACAACTATTAAGTAAGAACACTTCAATTATTGCATTAATATTCCAATGTTAATTGTTTATGCTCTTTCTATCTTCCAGGAATGTGCTTGCAGGACCCTTCATCCATTGGCATGCTTGGTTGGGTTCCCTCTTGTCATTAATGTTTTTCATATCTTGAACTCTTATACTCGGCTTGAACTAATTAGTTAAGTTGTATTTGGGTTCTACTCCCACTCCTTTGAGTCTCTTGCTTCGTTAAAGGATCAGTCGAGCTCATTGTCATTCGTTTAAACAAACAATTGTGAGGGCTAGTCTCCCCTCCTTGCATTGTTCTTATTTTTTACTTAATAAAATCATGTGTTTAAATTAAGTTTTTTGTATGATATTGATAAATAGTGTGATACTAGATTTGAAGTCGGGATTATTCCCATCAACTGATATCACTTCTTTGATTCTTTTAAACTTAATGTTTATACAATATGTTTGTGCATAGTTTATAATTTTCAACTGTGATGCCATGGTTATGTTGTTTATTACTACATTTTTTATTATTGTTAGTTGATGCTTCTATTCCACAGAGAGTGTGAATGCAGGTATTTACCATACTCAGCTTCACACACTTTTGATGACAATATGATTAGCTTCGTTTTCTTGGAATCCTAGGTGTAATGTTGTTAACTAGTTAAAAACTTTTTTTTTGTTATACTGGCTCGACTCATCCTCTTGCATGCAAATTGAGTT
>LPNX010967630.1:12889-47129 GCA_001517045.1 Pseudotsuga menziesii | reverse complement strand
AGTTCTGTCTGCAGGAGTTGTGTTGTAGCTTACAGGTTTGCCATGGCTGGAAGATCTATGGTTCAGGTTTGATTCCATTGATTTCCAGCAGAGATTGCTAATATCGTGCCCCTCGGTGCTTCTCTACCAAGTTCCCTCAGCAGATTTGCTTCAACAACAAGCACCTCTCTTCCCCTTTCTCTCCTTTAAAAATTATTAAACTTTCCTCAAACTGGTTACTTTAAAGGCTTCTTATTAATATGATCCATCTCATCAGGAAAAACACACATAGATCTAATTATCAATATCCCTTCCAATTTCTAGATCTTAGCTTCATTTTGCATATAAAGTTCAATCTTAAGAGATCTAGCCTAAAGTACCTTACTTTTGCAAGTAATTTAGTGAAAATTCATAGCTTGCTGTTAAGGTAGTTTCATTTGTTGTTCAATAAGTTTAATATTCTGCAATATCAGTGCATTTTAATTGGCTGCACAAACAACAAGCCAAGATCCCAAGGAAAACTTGCTTTCCTTGGTTCCTTTTTTCGTCGGTTTAGCTAGTTTAATTTCATTATTTTTTGAGATGAAGTAGGCTGACCCAAAGGTACTCTTAAAGTACTTTTGGGAATTTGTTAATATAACACGCTCACTATCCTTTAGCAGGTCTGACAGAGAAGAGAGGAAGCTGCTGTCCAAAGTGGCTTTTGGAGCGCTCAAATCCCCCCAGGGGTCTCTCTTTTGTCACAAAATTTGTAAAATTTTTGTATAACTGTAAGATCTTGGTTCCAGCCTATATAAGGACCAAGAAAGCACTGATTTATCAGTGCTTTGATATTGTAACCGCTGTAATAAAATCATTCTTTGAATAGGCTCTTTCGAGCCCATTCCCCATCCCCCCTGGGGGGATTCGCGTCGGTGCCATTTTCGTCATTTTCTGCTTATTCCATTTTTACTAGAATTGATCTAATTTGCAGGGTAGTATACTTAATCTCGTTATTAATTCCATACTCCATATCTCACATTTCAAAGTAATCGTAATACTTACCCCACGATTTCCCGATTGACCCGAAAGGGGAAAGAGATTCGTGGTAGGATTAATTAAGAAATCTGAATTGTGTATCTTTTTGCTTTCTTCTACTTTTTGTTTATAAGTAACTATAAAATTTATCCCTCCTCGATTCCCCGATTGAGATCCACTTGGATCGAAAGAGGTTCTTGGAGGGTTTTCTTTTAAACAAGAACACCTAGTTAAAACTTATTAAAATTTACAAGACTCCAGTGTGTATGCTCTGCACTTGGATGCGGTTCATCCGATTATTCAAGCTGTATCAAAAGCACTTGGGTGAATAGCATAATTAGGACTCACTCTCCCCAATTGACAAACCATCAGGTGAAAATCCAACACCTCGATCGAACCTCTACGGTGGAAAAATACCCAAAGGAAGCGAGAACTTACTGAAAAGTGACCTCGGGGCGCCGATCTCTGTCACATCCTAACGGGTGCGTTACGAACAATAGCCCCAGAGACTCCATTTCAGCCCACATATTCCTTGCGGGTAGCCGTAAAGGTTTTGTTTTGGACATACTCCAAGTACTCTCGGGTATATCTGGAGTCCCCCCTTAGCCTAATTTAATCAATTCATACTTCAATTTTAACTTAAAACATACCAAGATGCAATCACAAAACATTCACTCCAAGCACATGCAAGCACATTGATCTCTTTGATTTGACTCCATTATTAAGGCACTGGTAATTTTTGCTTCATATATATATTGTTTATCAGCTTTGTGCTTTCGTGTGTTTATTTTCATATCTTGTCATCTTCAATTGTCAATAGTTAAAATATTCGAACTCCTAAGTAACTGATTCAGTTTAACATCACCACACTAAGTAATCATCCTTAGTAACTTAATAGGGTCTACCCCCCTTGGCTTCATTAGGAGTTGAGCCTAAACGGAGGAGTCAAGAACAAGGTGACAGCCTTGACTCGAGACTTGCCCCCAAGGACACACCGAGTGGCTTGAAGATTTCTGCCACGTGACCCAGGTGTGTGAAAAGGCGGCAACACAAATAAAACAATACATAAATAGAAGCTCTTTTCCCTGCAAATTTATAAGAGTAGAGCAATTTACAAAATAATATAAATAATTCCTTATCGCTACTTTATGCTAGTTAACTTGAAATATTTACTAGGATAAGAAGTTATATAGTCTTCTATTAATATGCAAGATTTCCAATATATACGTAACTTAAACAAAATAGTAAAAATAATAGAGAACAAGAGAGAGTACAAATTAGGAATACAATAACTACCTTCAAATGAGTAAAATGATAGAAAGTAAACATATTTCCTAATACATATCTAGACTACAACCTTGTTGTATAAAATACAGTTGGAATGACCACATTTCACCCAATCATACATTTATGAATAACTAATCTTCTTGCTCAAAAATTGCCCCCTAGCATAACCATGACACCATAGGGGATAATACCCTACTCTCAGTTGCAACAAATCTCTTTCCAAGACAAATCTATTTCTCACTCAACTGGAACCAACTCTTTCTTAACTCAACAAAGCTCACAACTCAAGGAAAATGCATAACATATCAAAGATGCTCACACAACAAGTTCCCATGCATACTAGGTAGCATCTTTCCCTCACACATATGCATATAAATAGTTATTTGCCTAGTTATTCCTCAAGGCCCAAATTTTCCTCCTTGGGAATTGGTTTGCCCTGGAATCCCTCCTATATTTTACGGGGGTGGTTCCTCAAAACCGTCTCTTAACATTTTCCATTCTCATATCTTGAGCAACTAGTCTATGTTCCCCACGTATGGGGTCATGGTTTATCTAATTCTAACATTGCCATTCTGACTATGCAACATCTTATTAATAATGCTCAACATTGTCTTTTACATTTTCCTTCTCATAAGGCCAAATGGCATGCTGTTAACTTGCACAATTTTCAAAATAATAATAACATTTTTTCCACTTATCCTTCAAATTCAAATTTCAACTTTAGTAAAAATAAAATAGAAACATGGGGGACATTAATTTCTCCAAAGCTTAACACCGTCCTGAGTGTTCAATATAGATCTTATATAAGATCCAAAATAGAGATGGATATGCCTCTCTCATTGCATCCTCCATCACCCAAGTTGCCTCCTCATGGCTATAGTGCTTCCATTACATTGTCACTTGAGAAATGGCTCTATTTCATAGCAATTTCTCCTTCTTGTTGAGAATGAAAGAAGGTTCCACCTGGAACTCACCCTACGGTTCTATATATATCACATTCCAATCAATAACTTGAGAAGCATCATGAACATATTTCTTTAACAAAGATACATGAAAAACATTATGAAATTTATTCCAGGTGGTACTACAAGTTGATAGGTTCGATTGGCTCGATCCTTGCTCACACTTGAAATGGCCCACACAATTTGGGTTCAAGTTTGGAGTAGTTCCCTGACTTTAATGAGATCTTCTTTGGTTTCATTTTTAGGTATACATGGTCACCCACATTGAAATATTTTTGAGTCTGCTGCTGATCTGCATAACTCTTTTTCCTATTTTGAACTGCCTTTAAGTTCTCTAGCTCTTTGCACCACTTGTTCCATTTCCTTAAGCATATTTCTAAAATCAATTTGTCCATTGGTCTATCCTAGCTTACTAGAGTGGTACTTTTTTAGACATACAATATTTTGAATGGGTTCATCAACGATGATTTATGATATCCATTGTTGTAAGCAAATCCCACTAAGTGGATATAGTCCTCCCACTTAGTGGATTGGTTCGTAACATACATGCATAACATGTCCTCCAATATTTGATTTTTCCTTTCTATTTCATGTCCATTATTTTGTGGATGGTAAATTGTATTGAAATTAAGCTATGTATCCAATCCTTCAAACAAGACCTTCCAAAAACTGGAAGTGAACTTTGCATCCATGTCAGAAATCACCATTTTTGGGATATCATATAACCTGCAAATTTCTCGCATGAATAATTCTTCTATGTTAATTGCTTTAAAAGTAGACTTGGCATGAATAAAATATTTTGCTTTACTTAATTTATCAACACATTCATTATTGCATCATAATGCCTCCTATATTTAGGAAGCCTTGTAAAAAAATCCATAGATATTACCTCCCATTTCCATTCCACAATGGGTAAAGTGTGTAACAACCCTGCTTGGTGTTGATGTTTCTCCTTAACCTATTGACATTCCAAACACTATTTTTTTATGCTGTTATCATTTTCCGATAACCTGGGTGGCCTGAATAAGGCTTCTTATGGTACTCATCCATAATTATGAGTTTCAAATCTGTTGAATTTGGAATGTACATCCTATTTTTAAATAGTATTAAGTCTTCTTGGTTGAGGATGAAATTATGTTGTTGTTTTCTACGTTGTTTTTTCTGCACTAGTTCATAATTTTTTGCATAATCTTCATCCATAACTAATGCATATTTAATCCTGGTCTTTAAATCATATTCACAACTACTAGCATGTAATGCATAAACCTTTTTGTTGAGCGCATTAGCCAGCTTATTCTCTTTACCTTTAATATGTTTTATCTTGAAATCATATTCGCTAAGGAAAACTAGCCATCTAGCTTTCCAAACATTTAAGTTGTGTGTTAAAAAATATACTTACAGCTAGTTTTATCCGTCATCAATATGAATTTTCTGCCAATTAGATAATGTCACCATATCCTTAGCACATGTATTATTGTTTCCAAGTCAAGGTCGTGTGTTGCATAGTTATTTTCGTGCTCTTTTAATTTTTGGGACTCATAAAAGACTACATGGTCCTCTTGCAACATTACCCCCCCTAGTCCTTTCTTGTTGGCATCCATGCATACAACTAAGTCCTTGTAGGGGTCTATTATATTTTATATGAGTGCCATTGTGAGTAAATGTTTCAGTTTATTGAAATTCTCTTAAGAATTTTGCGACCATGTAAATGTAGTCCCCTTTTATGTAATGATGTGATGGGGTATGCAAGTTTAGAAAAACCCTCTATAAATTTTTTGTAGTATACGATGATGCCTAAGGATGATCTAATGTCATTCACAACCTTGGGAATGGGCCAATCCATCATGGCCTTGGTTTTATCCAGGTCCACTTCTATTCCATTTTCTAAAATTATGTGGCCGAGATATTGTACTTGTTTATGGTATAAATCACATTTACTGAATTTGGAGTATAGTTGATGTTCTATAAGTACTTGAAAGGGTATTTTTAGATGTTCATGTTCCAACTCATCTTTCGAGTAGATAAGTATATCATCGAAGAATACTAAGAAAAACTTATCTAAGTACTCGCTAAATATGTTGTTCATTAGGCACATAAAAGTAGTCGGTGCATTGGTGCGTCCGAATGATATCAACACAAATTCATAATTCCCACAGTTGGTCCAAAATGTTGTTTTGTGTATGATATCATCCTTTATCCTCGATGATATTCAAATCTTAAATCTACTTTTGAGAACAATTTCCCCCTCTAACTTGGTTGAATAAATCATCTATTCATGGTAGGGGATATTTATTCTTGATTGTCATTTTGTTCACTTGTCTATAGTCAATGCATAGTCTGAAAGTACCATACTTCCTTTTAACGAACAAAACAAGTGCTCCCCATGGGGACACAATTGGTTGTATTTAATTTTGATCCAGTAATTCTTGTAATTGCATCATAAGTTCAATTAAGTTTAGGGTTACTCATCATGTAAGGGGTTTTTAATACTAGTGTGTATCTTGACACTAAGTCATTTTATATCTCTTTTCGGTGGAAGTACCAGAATTTCCTCGAGAAACACATGTCGATACTCCCTGAGGATTGCATAGTCATCTAGAGATGGTTTGTTGACTTCTTCATAATTTCATCCTATCTACACTGCATACAGTTTGTATTCCTTCCATGCACATTTCTTTAGTTGAAGTGATGATATCTATCTTATTGTTACCATTCAAGGAATTCCATGAATTGTCCTAGGTTGGTTGTTATCATCCAAACATTCAAATGTCTTGTTGTAGCAAGTTAAAATGACTCAATGGCCCTCCAACGAGTCCATTCCTCTAAGGATGTCATATGATACTAAAGGACTAATGTTTAGATTCACTTTAGTATCCATCCTATTCATTCCTATAGAAAATTGTTAGTAGTTCAGTTACGTTTCTTTTGGTTCATGTAGATATTTGTACTAGCTAGGACTTATCATGCTTAGTTATTTTCAAATTACATGTTTCAACAACATTAGGTAAAATATAGCTCAAATAGGAACCTGGATAAATTAAAATAGACATTGCTTTATTACATATTTTACCTTCTATTTCCACCATCGAAGACTGGTGGTATACTTTCCAATTGTCGAGCACAAGGCTTATCCTATGTATACTCCTATCTATATCATTTATTATTGTTGCTTCTTGTAAGTTCTAGACTATTTTGGCACTTCTATTTTGATTTGGGTAGTTTTGAAACATATGTGTTTCACCACATCCCCAACACTTTAACAAATCCTTGTTTGTTTCATTGGTTTTATTATTCTGATGCTTTAATGATTTTGTACCATTTTTTGTTGGTTGTCTTAATTTTTTGTTGAAATTGTTTGCTATAAAATTTTCGTTCATATTCTTGTATGGTGGTAGTTTGAATCCCTTTTGTCTTTGATTGCAATTTTCGTGTCTCATGTTTTTCCAATCTCTTGGAGTTTCATTTCTATGTTTATATTGATTATAACATAGCCTTGCCTCCTCATAGTCTCTTCCAAAGTCTTGGGGTCATCAAATTTTATTCTATCTTTATAGGCATGTGGTAGACAAGTTAAAAACCTTTGTATTTTTGCATTTTCTTCTTTAATGTAGAGAACATATCTTAGCAATTCTAAAAACTTATTTATCATGTCATCCATGGACATGATGCCAAGTTTTAACCCATAAAATGATTTCCTCTTCCCTTCATAATACTATTTTGATAAGTATTTATTTATCATGTCATCCATGGACATGATGCCAAGTTTTAACCCATAAAATGATTTCCTCTTCCCTTCATAATACCATTTTGATAAGTATTTATGTTTAAAGTATTTCTTGAATGATATTCAATCGATCTGCTTTTCTTTAAATCCCTTCTCTATTTTTAAATATTTCCATCAGATGATGGCTTTACTGTTCAAGTTATAATAGACATTCTTGATTTCATATTATTGGAATATTACGTAAATGTCAATCGTTTAGCTTGCACTATCTGACATTATACACATTTCTAGGCATTGAAACTAACCAGGAAATGAGTGCAAATTGTTGTTTAGTTGACACCATCTGCCAATATTAAATAGATATGGATCGAAAAATCCCGTCAGCCAGAATTTTGTCTACCGAAAAATCTCGCCATTCGAAATTTCGTGTAATATATATTTTGTTTTTTTATTAATACAATGAAGATTTACGGTGAAGTTGGTGCTGTGTGAGTACTAGGTTAAGTATCAGAGCCACCTTTCCACTTCCCTCCCCTTGCATATGAGTTTAATAGTTAAGTTGAGTTCAAAGAGCCAAAACTATTGGCAATTTTGATGTTTAAACTTCTCTTTAAACTCTGCATTTAGTTGAGGGGAACGATCGTGCAAGAAGAGAGAGATAGCCATGATTGGAAGTGGTGAGGGTGAGTGAGCACAAGCTGCATGAGCATTGAGAGGGAAGCTCTTCAAATACCATGCACTAGTGCTTCAACAATACAAATAACTTGATACGGTATTCTCTTTTTTCCTTTGGAAGTATTGTGAAAATGTGAAATGTATTCTATGAAAAACATGATATTACGACAAAGTATAACAAAATGTATAATCTACTATCCAAATTCATCTCTTTTAAATTAACATGAACAAATCATATCCAAATTATCAGCTCTTTTAAATTAACACCAACAAACCATATAAGAATTCCAGGAACTTGAGAATGACTTGACTAGAGGTCGTTGAGGAGTTTGAAGGGGAGGTAAGGACATGTCTTTGGCCTTTGGCTTGGTGGCTGAACTATACCTTTGAAGGGATGGTTGGAACCTTGGCCATGCTATACTTATTCCTGTTAAAGATTGAGCTTTGCGATTGATGGAAAAATAAGAGTATAGTAAAGGATTTACCTATGCCTCATGTCTTGTGGTGGGTGTGGGGCACCTAGGGGTATAATGGTAGTAGGAATGGATCCCTGGACCCCGTGTCATGTGAGTACCAGCCCAGCTCCAGTTGCCGATTCCTTTAGTTACAAAAAAAAAAAAAATTAAAAAAATCAAATAACAAAACAAATATAAATAAACAAATAAAAAGAGCCCAAAATAGGGAAAAGATAATAAGCAAAAAAATATGTAAATTTAAAATAGATTAAGAGAGAAAAGAGGAGAAAATAAATGAAAATAGAGCATTTCTTATTAGCCACGGGTGAAGTTGATTTCGTTCTTGAAGTGCATATCCCTCAAGCGAGGTCCAAAATCAATGATTTAGTTATTAAATCAATAAGTGTAGAGACTGTGATCTTAATTTGTGCCTTGGAGTAGCCTGTAATCACCATTTAGTATTCATTTTAAGGAAAAAAAGAATAAGCATTGTAAGTAGGGTAAATTGGCCAATAACAGGAAAACAAGAAACATATTCAAATACAAGGATTTAGTCATTCTCTAAAAAATCCAGAAGATTAGTATCGTTCTATGCTGAAGAGATCATTTAACTCTCCATTGCACCAAATGGTATGCCTCCTATCTTGGAGTGATGTTTTTTTAAGCTTGTGGTGATGTTGTAAGGTCCATATTCACGGTTTGAAATGGAAATATTTGTTTCTCTCAACTCTAGTCCTTTCATGTATTTGCATTCTACTTGGTTCCTGTAAAGTGAAGGCTTGAATATGTTATTCCTATTAAGGTTGGGATATCATTGACATGAGTCTTTACATGCAGGTGAGGCATCACTTGATTTTGGTTTGTTTCAAGTTTTCTTTTCCGCGCTTGTTGATCTTGTTTTGAGGCTCCAAACATATGAACTAAAAATATAGTTGACACCAAAACTGTGTCCCAATCTTAACAAGTGTCTCTTAGTCAATGGCTATCCTTAGTGTCATAATGGCTATCCTTGGTGTCATTGGTGAGTTCTTTTATATATGTTAGAGTAAAATGTGTATTAGAGTAATGGTGTATAATTTTCCTACCCCCCTCTATTTTAATTTTATGTATACTGTCTGATTGTTATGTTCCCCAATTCATGGTCTATTATCTCACACATGTGCTCCTAAATTCATGTATTTGGTTCTCAAACCATTTTACTCTTTCAATATTTTTGTGTCATGTACAAACATCGGGAATCACCATTTTGTTTTGGTTGCGTGATAATTGAGCATTTTTACTTCGACCTTAGGCCATGGTGTAAACTATGTTCTCTACATATAATAGAAGTAAAACCAATATGCCTAACTTTTGTAGGATGAGAAGAGGAGTTTGGTGGAATGATGAAATTCAACTAGTTTCTCACAACGTTTTTAAGGGGAGGGATATGCTTTATTCATTTATGTTTTTTGTTTGCATTGTGGCAAGTTGAAATAGGGATTTAATGCACAAGGATGCTACGATGTTTACTTGAGTCAATTTTTAGGCATTTATCCTACACATTATATGCTTCAATTTATGTTAATTTTCTTGCTTTATACCTATGTGTAGGATCTTCAAAATAATCAAAGCATGTTTAGTCCCATATTGTCGAGTGCACTAGCCCCACCATTCCACTCCAACAAAGCTAATATCCCACATTGTAGGATGTACTCTATCAATTCTTCAATGACAACAAGCAGTAATGAAAGATCTGAGTAGGGTGCTACAAGTGTTGCATAAGATACTAAAGGTAGTGATCGTGATCAAGATGATGTAGGGAAGGAGTGCGGTAGAAGCTTGTTTCTGCATGTTAAATAGGAATATTTTTCCATTGATAGTATGTAGGTAAAAATTTAAGATTCCGAAGCTAGGAATCAACCAAAAAGTCTCGAATCTAATGGTGTTGAGAATATGTAAAGTACCACATATATCCAACTTCATGCATAAGATAATTGTGACATTTCTGAAGTGAGGTTAGGAAATTTAGATACTTAGAACAATGGCAAGGTGCTTGTATATATAAGTGGAAACAACATACCTATTGTTATGGATGATAATAGTTCTGACTATTGTCAAAATTTCAATGTTAGATACACTCAGACTAATGATCCTTTGGTTGGAATGGTTGAAGTTAGGGTCATTGATTTAGATTCTCCAAGTAAAGAAGTTCCCCTAATTGGAAATGATAACTCAACACATAGTTTTTTTGTGGATATTCATGAGGATTTTCCACCAAAAATTCCCATCCCCAACAACAATAGTGATGGAACCAGAATATCATCAGGCTACTCTACTAAGTACTTAAAAAATGAAAATAAGCAGAAACTCAATTGTAGCTTAAGTCAAAATGTGTTTATGTCTAAATATACTGAAATTAAAGACATTCAAACTAGTTCAATTCCAATGGATCAACTAAAATGTACTAAAAACAAGTTATTCAAAGTACTTCAGCTATAATACAATGATTAATAGAGTGTGAATTAAGGTGCATGCAGGACAACAACCTTGCAGTATCTGTTGCGGGGATCAGAAAATAAGGAATATGCCAATGACATTAAGCATGGTTATGTGGCATCTAATTCCAAGAATGAACCAACTAAGGAATCTACCAAATTTACCGCTCAAGTTATTATTATGAATCATCCATGATAGATTGGAAACGATTATGCCCCCTTGTTAGATTTCCACACTTCCCACATTGTCCTAAAGTTTGTTGAGATCTTGACCAAGGTTGACTGGCATTTTGGAAAGGAATTGGAGAAGGAGGCCATGTCTCCTTAGAACAAATATTCTTGGTTTGTCCAAGTTTCAATGTGAATTCCATTATATTGTTGGCATCGATGTGATTTTCATTTTTAGCTTTACAACTACCTAATCGATAAGATTAATAAATTTATCAGGAAGGAAACGGTCATTGATGTATAGGTCTGAAAGAATTGTTGCTTCCATGAGAGAACTGTTAGAGATCCAAAACCCAAGATGCAAATCATATCTTTCACGCAGACCACGGGGTACAGAGATTGTATCCTCCATTGATAGTTGATCAACATAGACTTGTTGGAAACAACGTTTTGAAAATGGATTCTCTATATATTTTTGATACTCATCAAAAGTGGTTACTCCATGCAACCCAACTCTTTGTAACCTTCTCTCTTTAGTGTCATCATATATCTACCAAAAAATGAAACTTGTATTGATAGTCTCGTGAAAATTTCATTGGATCACATGTCTCTAATCAAAACTACCTTGGAACAATAGTGCAAAAGGTTGTTAATAAAGACCTGCAGTATTACCTTTGGCCTCATCCATCGAAGATTTTCCATTTGGATCATAACATTCTACCCTCTTCTACAATGCATCATAAATAAGAAAAAAGGTAGAGAGAGTGTTGTAAAGGAAAGTTTCCTATGGCTAGGGTTTAAGAGGCCATCAACGTATTGGGGTTGAAAGAGAGATGCATATAGTTCTGCAAGTAAATACAAGCAAGATCGGAGATTATAATGGGTCATACCTTATCCAAATGAAGGTTGATCCAAGCAGCCCTTTAATCCTCTTCTTGCTCCTCTCGCTCCTCTTGCTCAAATAGACCTGCAAAACGAATTATACCTTTCTCAAACCATGGCCTGGATTGTACTAGTTCTTTTGGATTTTGATGAAGACCTTAGGTTCACATCTATAACCTAAGTTGCGCAAGATTGTGTTGTGTTCACCTACACATCTTCCATATTTTGAAGACTCATAATTGTATATTGTGGCTTCGATCCACCTTTGTAATATACGTGGTCTTGTACCCATATCATATGATGTAATCAAATATTGTAAAGGAGCTAGTGTTCTAGTATATTGAACATGGCATCCTCAGATATGATTTTGTGTATGACATTGATACGTATTTGTTTCAAGTACTTCCTCTGCTTCCTTGGACTTTTGAGTTCTTCCAGACTAAGATTGTAATGTATTTCAGCCATCTCTTCCCTCTGACCTCACACATTAGGGGGCATCTGCTATCAGCCAAAATGGCACTTCTCCGTCAAAGTGCTGACATTCATCATGTCAGTACACAAAAGGACAATTTGGATTGAAGTGGCCAAAACACTATACATGTGCATGACCTTTGATGCATTATCCTCAAACTAGACTTATATATTTTTATTTTGAGTTTTGGGTTGCATACACGACTATGTGCATTGTAACTCGCGTATCATACGCGAGTATATGCATTGCAACCTGCGTATACCTTGCATACACGAGTTCCCTTTGAGCAATACACGTACCATACGCGACTTGCCTATATTAATACTCACGTATACCTTAATTCAACCTTAAAAAATATAAATCATGATTAGAGGAGATTAGTTGGGCCCTAATCCATAACTATCCTAACTGTCTCAACCATCCTAACCTTTGAAACCTCTCTATTTCCCAAAGTATAAATAGAGGCCTTGGGATGGGGCTAATCAATCAATTTTTGGAGAGCAAAGTTATGCTGGTGGTATACCTTCAGAGTTTTGGAGCAGCATAACTCAGAGTCCTCGGTTGTAGAGGAGTCCTTGTGTCAAAAGTTGGGTTGTATTCTTACTTATTCACCTTTTGTTAATAAAGAGAATTGTTCTTCCTGTCTTGTATTGTGCTCGTCTCATGTATATTGGTTTAATGAATATGCTCAATGATGTTATTAATATGCTTTTCATCTAACCTCTCATTTATATATATATATGAGATATTGCTTGAATAATTGGCTCTTTGCAGGTGAAGAGAAGCATCCCTAGAAGCTTTGGAGGAGACTGGAGCGAGAGAAGACCAAGCTTGGATCAATCGTCATAAACCGGGTAAGCTAAGATATCTTCCTATTCTCATTCCAATTTCTATAAAAGTTGATTGTCTGCAAGTCTAATAGTAAGTTGGTAACCCCAGACCCTAGGTTGCAAGGGTGAAATGTCCTGTACAACAGAGAGATACGCAAAAATGAGAGAGAAAAAAAGAGAATATTATGGTATTGTTATGATAATTTTTGATCCCAAATTTGGATTGGGGTGCTCTTGGTACTGTTGGAAATATATCGTCGAGGGCTACAACTTTCATGTTTTGATCTTTGCAGGATTCCTCACAGTTAGGTCGGAGCATGCATTTCTGTAAATATGAGAACGAGGAATCTCGAAAAACATCTTTACAAATATGTTTTATGAAAAACATCTTTTAAGTAACTTTGATAAGATGCTTTAAAAGCTGTTTTTCATAAAGCATCTTTGAAAAGATGTTTTTTGAGATTCTTCATGCCTATATTTACAAACATGAACTCCCCGTCCAAACCATAAGGAATATCACAAATCTCAAAACATAAAAGTTTTAGCCCTTGATGAGACCTTTCCAATGGTACCAAGTACTCCCCAATCCGACTTTGTAATCAAAAGTTATTGCAAAAATATCATAATATTCTCTTTTTTCATCTTATTTTTGCTTCTCTCTCTACCTTTTTCTTATTTAGGATACATTTTGGGCTTGGTAATTTCATTTGATCAAATTCCAATACAAAGTTATATTTTTCCTCATCCTCAAAGTTCTAAAAGACCTCAATACATTTGGTTTATTGGAAAACTGTGCCAATCACTGCATGCTCTATATTAGAAAACATCATCATACAATGCTTCCCTCTTAACATGTTACAATATACATACACACTCACCTGCTATTATGACAAAGTGTAATCTACTACCCAAATTATCAACCCTTTTAAATTAACACCAACAAATCATATCCAAATTATTATCTCTTTTAAATTAACACCAACAAATCATATAAGAATTCCGAGAACTTGAGAATGACTTGGTTGTAGGTGGTTGAGGAATCTAAATGGAAGGGAAGGACAAGTCTTTGGCCTTTTGCTTGGAGGCTGAACTATACCTTTGAAGGGAAGGTCATACATTCTAGATAGGCTAGATAAAAAATTGTGATTAGACAATTGTCAGTATTAGATGATGTTTATACAACTGTTAGTATTAGATGTCGAACTTAGCTTTTGAGTCATTCGATCTAGAATAAATGTTAGTTAGCTTATCTATTTTGGGTCATTTAGATCCATAAAATATGGATCTCAAACTATGTCAGTTTTAAAATATTTTTGTATAGATAGATGTAACGGTGAACAATGTAAAGGTATTAGGAAATGGTGGAGATCAGACTTCTATATTAGTTTGTAGGCACGTATTTCATTTTTCAGTTTTTATAAAGATTTATTTGAAATGATTATATTCGAGATGAGCCAGTGTTTGTTTTAATATTTATCATGGTAAATGTCATGTTTAGTTTAAACCTTTTATTCATAATTTTGTTCCTTGAATAGATGTTACCTATACTTGGAATTCTTATGAATATTTTGTATGCTTATCATAGATCTGAACTAAACTTGTCCACTCTTTATATAAATTCATCATTCACAATCTTTCTATCCTTAATTATGATGTTTATACATCTATTGTTTCATCATTTGGAATATTTTAGCATGATATCCATTTCACTTATATTTTAATAAGCTTACAAACTTAGTCATCCATTAAGCAACTTTAAGATCCTCTATACTTTGAACCTTAGTAGTCTAGGTGCAAACTCTAGTGATAATAGGAGTTGTGTAACCATCTTGTACATATATACATGGATGAGCAGAGTTGCCAACATATTTATTAAGCCTCTGTCTAGAACAAGCTTGTTATAGTATAAAAAGACTTCTATAGTTGAAGAGGGAGTATTGATATATCTTCACATGTAGCAGCAGTTAAAAGTCCCCAAACTAGTTAGTCATGACACATGACTAAGGAAACCAGGGGATGTGATATCTTGTGGAGAAAATCCACTTGAGAAGAGACATGGTCAAAATCTTGGAAACTATTGGATACCCAAGAAGAGTTATAGTCTGAACTGTTACAGAACAATTAAATCTCTTGGAGAGGTTAAATAACCATACAGTTGGATACGTGGGGTACTGTGATATGAAATCACTACAAAAGTTATCAAGCCTTGAAGAACATCACAGAGAATGGAAAGCTCACTAAGAACTTTTTTAGATGATAGAATATTCTTGAAGTCAACAAATATTAAAGATTGAAATAAAATATAAGATTTTCTTTCTACATGATATTACACATTTAATGTGTTGTATATGATAGATATGAAATCCATTGTTTTTAGACTAGCACAGTCGTGACCCCCCAACTGATGAACGCTGATAGGAATCACTTGGAAAGTTGACCTTTCGCTCCTTGTGTGGCAAGAGATTTGTATTAAAAAACGATGGATAAGGGATCAACATTTTCTCAACAAACCTAGCTTGTGGGATATACCAAATCAAAGCGTCCCTGTTACAACCAAAATTAACACTTCTCTGTCTATGATGACACTTACATGTTTTGGTCGCATGACGACTCTTCATGAACTTATTGTCACTCACCAAAAGGATATTTCATGGATGGAAGAGCCATATTTGGGAATTATGTAGTATTCCCTTGCCTCTTTCTTGGTTCATTGGATAGTTAGGAAGTTGATGAACAATCTTGTAGACCAAATCATCTCCCGAAAACCCCTAGAAAAACCTAAAAAATGGCATTTTTTTCCCAAAACACCCCTTTCATATGGTCCACTAGCGTTTTTCCTTTGCACATGCTAGTTTCTAGTGTTCCACTAGCATGCATATTCAAAATGCTAAAAAAATATATAAAATCTTGAAATTAGGTGGTTTGGGTGGTTTTTGAACTGCCTTCTCAGTTGTAACCACTTCCTCCTTGACCCTATTCTCTTCCATTTTCTATATAAGAGAGGGAGAGGGGACTATGAAGGGGACTTATCCTTTAGTACCGTATGTTGGGAAAATTTGGACTCTCATTCCCCTTACCTATTCTTGAGTTTCCATCTACCCTGATTATAGAGCTTGGAGGTTGGGATTCTTGGAGGAGAGAAGCAAGTGAATTGAAGGTTTCTTGAGGTGCCTTGATTGATGAGAAGGTATATATTTGTACTTGTTTCATTTATCAATAAATACATGACATTATTCCCTTTCCAAATCAATGTATGCAGATTTCAGTTTTTGATTATATGTTGATGTTTATGAGATCATGGTTTCATGTTCTTTTGAATATCAATATTTTATATGTGGTCAAATTGGTTTGAGGAAGGATTGAAGTGGTTTTGCAGGTTCCTTGTTTGGAGAGAAAAAGTAGGGAATAAGTGCAAACTTGGATCAACCTTCTATTTGTAAGGAACACATCCTCTTAACCCTTGAAATTTTGCTTAAATTTGTACTTGTAGAGCTTTATATGTCTGTCTGTAGACCCCAGTATGTTGGTGATCTCAAACCCCAATCATAGGAATAATTATGAACAATAGAAATGGAGAACATATTGGGGAGGATACTATATTCTTTGGGGTCTCCAAGGTCTATTTTTCCAAAGTCTTGGTTACAAGTTAGGAACAATCTTTGTGTCTTTGTAGACACTTTCCTTGTATTTTGGGAGTTGGATTCTTCCTTTTTAAACCTTTAGGTACCCACACGCTTGTGCTAGTTATACAGTTTCATTTTCCGCTCATACACACTACTGGAGAGTGATTCCACATGATTTTCATATGCTACTATTAGCGTTTTTCACCAGGATTTCCCTTCTGTAAGTGGTTTTTTCACTTTTAGGGTTGTTTTGGAAGGGTTTGGCTACAGGCTTTGGAGTCACTGTTGTTCCCAAGTCTATGTAGAACCCTTTGGTAGTGGTGTATTCTCTTATGATTGATATTAACTTGATGTTAGAATCCTTTTTGAAGCATTTGGGCTTGTGTTTAACTTTGTGCTTGATCTCCTTGCTTGGCATGGATTTGGTTTGTATGGTGTTTTGATCAGCCTCTATCAGTATGTATAAACTAAACTTGTGAGCCATTTGATCCTTGTCTTACTAAGTTTTATTGGTCAAAATATTTGTTTCAAAGTGGTTTACTTGGTCTCTTATGCAAATTTTCCTCCCAAGTTAGGTCTTGTCAGACCTTAGATTAGTCTAGGGTTCTGTTTTTGTGGACATAGTGCAGAAGTTCAATTGCTTTTCCTTTACATCAGATTCATGTACTTGTTTATAGCTCACTTTCTTTTTTCATTTTGAAAGAAAAAGTAAAAATAACAAGTCTTTTCTTTGTATGCATTTAGGCTAGTGTCATTAGTCTTAAGTGCATTTGCATATCTTTGTTTTTGTGAAGAGAAAAAGAGATCTTTCATTTGTGGCCTGCATATTTAGTTTTGAAAGGAAAAAGAGAAGTAAAAACTTTGTATTTTGAATCTCTTTTTGCATTTGCCATGTTGTTTCCGTTTTTGAGTCAAGAAACATCATTAGTTTCACGACTAATTCTCATTTGAGTAATCAAGAGCCTTTAAAAATAACGATGATAATTAAAATATACTAGTGAGGTTTCTTTTTAGGGACGACACATACTAGTCGAGGCTAGTGGGGATCACATTTAAACTGTCCAAAAAAATTTAAAATCAAAACATAGTGGCCATTCTTCAGGGAAACCCAAGCTTGCAAAAAGGTGAAATAGAAATATCCTCTTACACAAGAGTTAAACATGAGGTCATGTGAGATTGAGATGCGGAGATAGCCCTCCAATACTCAATTGAGAATACAATAGAGTTTTTGTGCATTCAGGGATTCATTAAGTACCTCCCTTGGCCCCGTGTAGTGTTGGTGTTGCTTGAATTTTGGGCTTAGCTACCCTGCCCATGTGCATCGACTAGACTGACGATTGTTTCGTCGGACCCTTTTTGTGAGTTTGGTAGCCTTAGTATCTTGACCTCTAGGGCTCTACACACATGATAGTGGAAGGTTATTTCCACTATATCTAGGACATACATGGGAGGAAACCTCATGCAATCATTTGGAAAAGTGATTGATGTTCAAAAACTAAAGTGATTGTATTGTGGACCCCAGGTAACTGTCCTTCACCCTTCCCAGGTTATTTTTGGTCCCTCATTATCCCAGACTCCCCTTTGGAAGGTATCTTTGTTCACTTGGTATGAATACTTAAGAATTTTTTCTAGTGGTGCGCTCTCTGTGTTGTTGGTTGTTAGTGTTCCTTAGAGTTTTTTCCTCTTTTGAGTCGAAAACTATGGCTAGTATCCCTATGGACACCAACCAAGGGACCCCTGTTCAAGGGGCTTCTTGTGCTTTTCCTTTTGTTGGGAATGTTGGTTTTCCATTGATGGCCACTCAGAGTCTTCTTGGATTCACCCTTGGGATACTAGTTTAGTTATTTTCCACTCTGACTATACCGAATGCTCCTGATGCTTCTTAGGAAAGAACCTTATATCAAGGAAATCAAAACATTTCTCCCCTTCACCAGTAGCATTGTCTCCTGCTCCCTCCACCTCATGTGGTGAAAGTTTTGATACTAATAACCAACAGTCTAAAGCGAATAAAAGGAGGAAGAATAGGAAGAAGATGTGAAAACAAGGGATCAGCCACTCAGCTTATGCAAGTCATGTTGGGGGAAGTCACCTAACATATGGAGGTCATTCTGGGGGAATCCACCTAGCCTCTACAAGTCATGCAGGGGGAATTCACCCAGCCTTTGTGAGTCATGTTGGGCCTAGTATCTCATCCTCTGTGATTCATGCTGGGGGAATCCACCCAGCCTCTGCAAGTCATGCTGGGGGAAACTACCTATCCTCTAGAGTTCATGTTGGGGTAAAACAGTCAGCCAACACAAGTCATGTTGACACCTTTGAGAAATACAAACGCATAGGCTACAAGCCTAAGTTCCTTTGTAAGATTTGCAAGGGAGATCACCTTACTCATGTGTGCCGTGCTATTACAGAAATACAAAAAGTGTGGCCCAAGTCTGAAGCATCTTCTACTCCTGAACCACATGTGGTTTCCTAACAACTTATTTAGCCTTTGGTTGATTAAGTGGTTGAACCAATTCAATCTTTGGTCAATACCACTCTTCCTTTGGAGAGTGACCCACATCAAGTGGTTGAATTGATGCAATCTTTGATCAATCCCACTCTTCTTTTGGAGAGTGAGTTGTTTGCTAGTCATGTTTTCTTCACTGCTAGTTCATAACTTTCTGGATAAGGGAGCACTGAATTTGCTTCGAATGAACCCACACTAGGACCTTAAATTGCTTCCTTTAATTGGAATAGTCTATATGATTTGTGCCTTCCTTCTAATGCACCTTTTCAAATAAAGGTCCAAGTTAAACACTATATGGTTGCTCATTGTATTGTCGATGAAGGAGCCTTTGATAGTATTTTATCCGCGCATGCTTGGAGAGGTATCGGATCTCCCATCCTCGTGTCAATTGTTGATCAGTTGTTGGAATTTGATAGAAGACCTATTCAAACTTTGAGAGTTCTTACTTAAACACCTGTTACTTTAGGTTAGAATACTATCTTACTTTATTTTATGTTTATAGAGGATCCCTTGGACTTCAATATGCTCCTTGGGTGTGATTATGTATATGTTATGAATGTTGTGGTGTCTACATAATTCATGTCATGTATTTTCCTCACAACGAAAGCATCGTCACTGTTGATCAATTGGAATTTGTTGATCCCTATCATTAACTAAATTTAGACCAAGTCTATCCTATGTCAATTCCCAGTGTTTCAACAAACACTACCTTGCCACATGTGAATTATGTGGTCTCATATCCCTCGTGTACAATTTCTAATGAGAAGAAGCCTCTGTATGCATGCTTACCTTCTTGGGACTCTATCCCATTAGTTGACCAAGTGATCTATCCAATGGGGACACTGCAGCTCACTCTCTAACCTATTGATCCAACTGAATATTTGAACATGTGTTCCATATGGGATGATATACTTCCTTCAGATGAAGTCTTCCTAGTGTCTATGATATAATATGACATTATTTTGGATTTTGAATTGGTTTTCATTAGATCTATGCATGAATTTATTTTTGAGTCTGATATTTTTGATGATCAATCCTCAAACGTTGTCACTGTTGAGTCTTTGTACTCTCCCATCGAGCAGCAAGTCGATGATCTTGATGAGTTTGATTCTAGTTGTAGAATTTTCAACTCATGTGATGCTGAGTCTATTCCTGCAGACTCCAACACCTCAGTCAAATTTAGCTTTCCTCTTGAGCTTGATATTATTGATTGTAAATCCTTAGGCCTTGGCGCTATAGAGTCTTCCTTGGTTATATTTGTCTTGATTATGCATGTTCTTGAAGATAACTAAGTTACAAATGTTTCTACCAAAGTGACCTGTATCAAATCTCTTCTTCTTAATATGATCTTGGTACTGTTGTTTCTTGGAGACTAGATTCTTAGTTGGATTCATGGCTGCTTATTGGTCCCATTTTTATATTTAAGTTGTAACCTCATTTGCATATACCCTACTCAAACTTATGATCTTGATGCCGACCATGCTTTTAGGTCATTATATAATCCCTCCTGTCTGCTCTCATCGTCGCTTAGCCTTGTATCATTTTGTTGTTGCAACTTGAAACCATTTACCTAGAGGAGACGCCCCCCCGACTATCCTTATCTTGCGCATGTTCCTTGCACTATGCTTAGGTCTGTTCCTTGTGCTTGGAACTAGTTCCACATGCCCCTAACACTCATCTCCTCGCATTAAGAGCATTTTTCCAGATTTCCTTCGAGCTTGTTAAAAATAGTAAGGAGTCCATGAGTTGACTTTTTAGAGCTCAATAAAAATTTACGGGAAAGGTATATGGAGCTGTCTTTAAGCTCTTATTAGACTGCTTAAACTTGACACAATTGTTGAGTTAGCTTGTTCACTTCAAACTCATTAAAGGACTTGAAGGGACATCCACATAGGTATAAGTTTAAACTTTTTTTGGACCATGTGGATTACTTACGAAAAATGAATGCTCTAGTTCACTATGGCTAGAAGAGTATCCCAGGTATAGGGTTATCTCTTTTTCGATCCTGGAGGACTAAACTAATGAAAAAGGAGCCTATTTGAGCTGACTTTCATGTTTCAGATACACACACTATCTTCATTCGAGGTTTCTCGATATTTTGCAGTAGCAATTCAATCTTCTCGATCCTTTGCAGCAACACTTCTATATTTTTGATCCTTTGCAACAACACTTCGATCTTCTCAATCCTTTGTAGCAGCACTTCAATCTTCTCTATCCTTTGTAGCAACACTTCGATCTTCTTGATCCTTTGCAACAACACTTCAATATTTTCGATCCTTTGAAACAACACTTCAATCTTCTCGATCCTTTACAACTGCACCTCAATCTACTTGGATTCTTTGTCACCATACTTCGATCTACTTGATCCTTTGCCTCCATGCTACCCGCAATACACATGATCTCTTTGCAGGATGATAAATCCCTATCACTTTAGGACATAGGTTCAAGGATGATGCAATCCTCCATCAGCATGGTCCATAATATTGACTAGTTGAATAGTCTACAACTGAACGTAGATCTCATCTGCACCTAGATGTAGGCCTTGTCGTCTGTGAGGACTCATCGTATACCATCCATACCACTGAGGTTAGGACCACTCCCAAGTGAGTGTTATAATATGGTATCTACACTCATGTGTAGGCATACTCTTCCATGCAAGAGTATTGTTTGTAGAGCAGTTCTCGACCGCATACAAAATTTTGGCCCTCATCGTAGAACATCCTTACCACTGAGGTTAGGACCACTCCCAAGTGAGTGTTATACTACAACATCCGTGAGGACTCATCATAGAGAATCCATACCACTGAGGTTAGAACCACTCCCAAGTGAATGTTATTCTATGGCATCTACATATGAATGTAGGAATACTCTCCATACAAGAGTATTGTCTACAGATCCGATCTTGACTGCATACTAATGTTGGCCCTGTCATCCATGAGGACTCATCATGGAGAATTCATACCACTAAGGTTAGGACCACTCCTGAGTGAGTGTTATTCTACGGTATCCACAACTGAATGTGGGTACTATCCATGTGAGAGTAACATCTGCAGGGCCATCCTTAGCTAGTAAGGACAACTCTCATGAATAGAGTGTTATACCTGCCATCCTCAAGGGAGGATACTATTGTCCACAAGTGAATATCGGACCTTGTCAGCATCTTCAGGTGAACTTGGCCTATTTCATGTTGGAGAATCATTGTCATCCCATCATCGATGTCAGTCTCATCATCACTCCCCATTTTTTCGATAGGATCCATATTATCAACCTACTCCCCCTTTGTCCAAGGAGGGTTCATGTCTTCAACCTGTTCTTCCTTTCCAAGGAGATTCCATATATTCTACTTGTTCCTCCTTTTCAAAGAAGGTCCATATATTCGACGTGTTCTTACTTTCCAAAGAGAGTCTATATCTTCGACCTATTTCTCCTTTCTAAGAATGGTCCATATCTTTGACCTACTTCTCCTTTTCGAGAAGGGTCCATATCTTTGGCATGTTTCTCCTTTTTGAGAAGGTTCCATATCTTCGACCTATTTCTACTTTTTGAGAAGTGTCCATATCTTCATCGTTCATCCTTGTGAGGAAAGTCTTTTTGAACTACACCAAGCTCATCACAGAAGCTTGGTCAACATATCAACAACTTGCTCATCGGTACTCACATACTGGAGTTTTATATCTCCCTTAAGTACCATATCCCATAGGATTATTTGTCATCTTTATGCAACTATGGTTGTCACAAAGAATCACTGTGGTATCTAACTCCATGTCAAATAGTGTTGACATCAGTTTTCAAAGCCACATCGCTTCACAACAAGCAGAGCAAGTGGCAATGTACTCTGCTTCAGCTATACTAAGAGTAACACTGGACTATTTCTTACTAAACCATGAGATCATGGTGGATCCCAGAAAATAGCATCCACCTGAGAAGCTCTTTCCGTCTGCGACACTTCCTTCCCAATCTGAATCCGTATATCCATATAATATGTAGTCATGATCTCTACCATAGTAAAGTCCCAAGTCTATCTTACCTTTTAGGTACCTCATCACATGCTTTGCAACTATCAAGTGAACCCATCTAGGTTTAACTAGATATTGACTTAAGTTGTTCACATCAAAGCATATCTCTGGCCTCGCATTCGTCAGATACATTAATGACCCAATAATCTGTCTGTACTGAGTCATATCCACTAAATCTGATGTCTCATCAGGAAACATCTTCAGGTTGGTGTCCATGGGTGTGGCCATGTCTTTACAATCCAACATATCAAATCTTCTTAATATTTCCAGTACATACTTTACCTAGTTTGTAAAGATTCCTTCTGGGCTCTTCCACACTTCTAGTCCTAGGAAATAATGCATCAATCCAAGATCTTTCATATCGAATTCTTTGGCTAGCTTCTTCTTGCAATCTATGATCTATTTCTCATTTCTATTCAGAAATAGATCATCCACATACAATAATAGTATGACTGGTTCATCATCCATAATCTTCATATAAAGGTTGGGATCAACTTTACTCTTGGTAAATATCATGCTTATCAAGAAGCTATCTATTCTACCATACCAAGCTCTAGGAGCTTGCTTTAGTACATACATAGCTTTCTCAAACTTGCATACATAAGTCACTCTGTCTTCAAATTCAAATCCTTGTGGTTGTTCGATGCAAACCTATTCCTCAATCATACCATTAAGGAAGGTTGTATTTACATCCATCTGGTGTATATTCTACTTCATCATGGAAGCAAGTGCCATGATGGTTTTGATTGAAGTGTACTTTGATACTCGAGAAAATGTCTCTTTATAATCAATTCCCTCTCGCTGAGATAATATTCTAGCCACACATATTGTATTTTTCAAGACTTCCATCAACAGCATGTTTTATCTTACAAATCCACTTGGACAATACCACACTCTTGCTTTCTGTTTTGGGTACTATATCCCAAACATGACTGGTATTCTTCCATTATTGCTTCTACCATGAGTTCATCCCATCAGGTCATTGACATATCCCAGTCTTTCGCATTCAACCTTGAAGGTTGGAACCCAATTTACTCTTGGTAAAGTCTTAGTCCATTAGGAAGTTGTCCATACCGTCGTACCATGTCGAACTCAGATATCTTCTACAGTCACTCCCCCTGAACCGAAGAATCATCCTCCCTTTTCATTCTGTACTGGAGTGACAAGTATAATCCTATGCTATTGATATTATATGTATCCATCTCAGGTTACTAGATACCAAGATCCTTTTATCTTGAACTTTGTCGAAAAGTTCATATTGCTCCCATATGTGAGCTTGTTATCTTCTACAGGTTTCCATCTTCAACCTTATAGCAAAGGTTAATATATTCATTACTCTAGGTGATATTCAAGCTCCTAGATGTTCTTATCCATGGGTGCCTTCTAAGATCATACAAAGCCTATTATGCACAGGTGGTTCTTTGCTTGATATATACTTCTACTTCACTGGAGAAGTGTGTCTGGTCAATAGAGTATGTCATGCCATAGTATATTCTTTCCTAGACAAAGCACGAACCTTTCTTTGTGTACTTGTTCTTGTAGATTCATATGGAAGACACTACAGAATTCCCTTCAGGTCTTGGAACCATATCCTAGACATCATTCCCCATGATCAACTGGTACTCTTTTGATCAAAGCTTCTTTCATTGCTGGAAGGGTTTACATCAATGATGTCACTCAACTATGCCACAAAACTAGAGTGTATCTAAGGCCTATTACTTTTTTTTGGAAGTCCCATCATAACTTTCTTTATATTGATTTATCTTGGAAGTCCCATCATAACTTTCTTCATATTGAATTATCTCTCGTGCCCAATATGGTCTTCATCTCTCGAGGTGAATCTACCACTCTCTTGTATTCTTTTGAAGCTCTTTCTTTCGTCACGGTATCTCTGACCCTGGGAGCTTTAGGTTCATTTTTATTGGAGTGAATCTTGAATTGTCATCACTTGTTCTCCAAAAGAAGTCTTATCCTTATTTTATTGTAGGAGGTTGTACACAACCTTTCCTTCAAGTAAAATGCACTAGTTGCATGGTTAGAAAAATTTCATAGGACATATGCATAATGACAAATTCTTATGCATCATGCAACTATTTTAGCCAATACAACATTCATCCATATCTCATGAAAACTTTCCAGATGCCTTCCATCTTTACCATAATATCATTTAAGTTGTGCACTAATCCAATATGTCAGGAAAGTGGTTTCATTCTAGATAAGTAGCAATGGAGTGTTGTATAACACCATGGGCTACTTACCCATAACATGCACATTAGTAGTATACTATCATTAATGCGAACATTCTATCATGCATAATACACAGCATATACCAGAAAGAAAATTCAAATACTTATCTTTGTTTGTTTGGTAGATTCGTTCTTGTGCTTTGTCTTCATCTCCTTCTAGATTTGCATCTTCTTCTTTGACCAATGAGATTGCTTCAATCTAATTCTTGATTGAAAGCTTTTATGAAATGATGCTTCTGGTAGACCTAGGGTTTGATAGAGAAACCCTAATTTTTCAACTTAGGCATCTTTCATATATTATTGGATAGAAATACGTACCTACTCAAGGTGAGCTGAGCAACATATTCTTTTTCCCAAAACTATGATCATAACTACAAAATATTTGATGCCCTAGTTTTATTCATTTTCTTCTAAAGAATTCCTGATATTGTTTCTTTTGTATCCCTGAAATTCCCACTCCTCTGAGTATGAAAATTTATACTAAGGTATCTAGGTTTGTATTATTTCCAACTCCATAAGTTAGATTAGAACTGGTTTCACCAATTGGGACTTATGCGAATTTTCCCAAGGTGACGTATTTTAGGACTATTCAACATAGAGAGCTTGTACGGACTTACATGTGTTACTGTTTCACCTTCAGGGTCTGAAACTTTTACCCCATAAACTACATTCTATGACTTATCTGGAACATCTTGAGAAATTTCATTTGGACCTTCGTAGCCAGATATACAACAATTTTCCCTAGGTCACTTGTTTAAGGTTGAATCCTGGGATAGGCTAGAATCTTGAGATGGAGGAATCATATCTCCTAGATTACAGTGAATTTGAGGCTGAAAATTTTACACAGGGTACATAAGGATTTCATATTCGGGCTGTAAAAGTTTCTTCTCATGATCTTGCTCCAATATCGAGATATAACGAAAGTACCAACATGAATAGTTTTAGTCTTCTATGGTTTTCAAGCATGAAACCCTAATCTTCAATAGCTGTAGCTGTAGCAGTGTTTCAGCTGCACAAAGACTTCTTTAAGGGTGGATCTAATACCATGTTAATTTTTTAATGGTTATACTAGATCTGATAACATTTAGCATTATAACATCATAACCATATGCAAAAGGATTGCTGAAAGATAGATAAGTACAACCACACAAAAGAACACACAGATTTATCTTGGGAAACCCTCATGGAGACGGAAACCTAGCAAAAATTCCTCTACATAAGATGTATCAAAAGTATAAGACAAGAACCCAGACAATTGCATATCCTGCCAACAAATCTCTCTCTCTCTCTCTCTCTCTCTCTCTCTCTCTCTCTCTCCCCTATGTGCTATACACAAGTGAGTGTGTGTTCAAATGAGGAACACATCTCCTCTATTTATACTCTTTTTATCACTTGATATTTACCCTAACAAGTCGTCCCCACTTAACTGAATGGGCCGAATTTAATTAGAAAGACTCAATACAATATTATATTATATTCATTAGGGTACTATTGACCCTACTTACAATGGAGGCTTTACCTCATGACTCTATGATGACCAATTACAATAGTAACACCCCGACGGAGGAATAATAATATCTCCCTTGGGTTACATCAGTAAAATACATTTAGAATATCCTTTGAAGTTACAATATTCAACACCATAGATATTGTTAAACTTTACATAATCTCAAAAGGGATCATCAAACCTACAAAAATGAATTCAATCATTTAAGAAATGACTTATAAATAAATCTTAGCAGTACCTCCACCATAGAAGCTTGCTTACATGATGAACATTCAATAGCAAGCCATAATTTCGTTTTCACTCCTTTTAATGAATTATCAACTCTAACCAACAACTCTATAGTTGATATACTTGGAATTGTTATATTCATTAGCCCTTAGTAATTATCATGAGGAAAAATTGAACATAGACACATAAGATAACCCTTCAACTAAAGGACATGTCAAATTATAGTATAGAAGTCACACTATGGGGGTCTTGTGCACTAAACATAATCTAAAACAATATGCCATAACAAATAGCTTTCCAATAATTGCTATAAAGGATGGAAAAATAACAGACTTCAATCAACTATCAATTACTACAACCTTTTCATCCTAAATTTACATCAATCCAAATATCATAGAAACTCAGGATTTGTGATCTTGGTTTGAGAAACCAGAAACATGCCTCCAATCCCACTAATTATCTACACATGGTGCTTCCAGAGGCCATCCTTCCATCCTTCCATACGAAAGAAAATGTCTGACATTAAAAATGAAGGAATCGGTATAGGACCAGATCTTACATACATTTTAGTTGAGGCAACTATTGCTTCAATGGATACAAATAGTTGTTGGTATTCTGCATGTCCTCTTATATTTAAAGATCGTATTTGAAAAACAAAACTCACACCTATTGAAGATGGTGTCTAGAATTTCCAAAGGTGCAATCAACATGTTTATGAATGTGAATACATGTATATTTTCCAATTAAACATTGAATACCAAATAAGCAAGATCAATGTAACTGCATTCCAGGAAGTCACATAACAACTTATCGGAATACCTTCTCATAAGTTATTTGACTATGGCTAGGAAGGAAATACTAAAGAGACCATAAACATCTATGCCAAGTTGTTCTTCAATAGTTGCTTGTAAGAACTAGCAGTACACGAAGAAACATATGCCAATAAAAAACAAATCAAACACGTTGTAATTACATGTGATAAAATGGATTGCATGAAAAAACCAAAAGAAAACATGCCTACCCTACAATGTTGCCTAAATAGTGAAGGCATGTGTTAGTTTTCTTTATTCGAAGCAATAAGTTGTACCTTTTTTCCTGCTTTTTACAATTACAAATTAAATGTTGCGTAAAGAGTGAAGGCATGTGTTAGGGTGCTTTTCTTTGAAGCCAACACTTGTATTTTGTCCTAGCTTGTAGAGTTACATATTAAATGTTTCCTAAATAATGAAGGCATGTTTTAGGGTTTTTCCATCGAAGCAAGAAGTTGTATTTTTTCCTATTATGTACATTTACATATTAAATAAAACATGGATTTTATAGAGTTAGCATGTTTATTTCACAACATATGCATCCACATGTAACATGTCATAAAATTATTTTTTCATCTTCTTAAAATAATACTCCTATATATATTAAATTATATGTTATCAAACAACTTATATGCAATATATAGAATTTAATAATATATATTTACAAATCTTTCATTAGTTTTCTTACAGGCACCTTCACATATTGCAATAGAAAGCATGGGCATTGATTTTCATCCTAAAGAGCATGCCCTTTTGCTCCAAACGAAACGATATTTACACAATCACTACAAACTCCTAATATATTCCAACAGGTCTAACAAGTATATTGTCTCAAGAATATGAGGATCATATTAAGAATCAATACAATTGTCATTGACATAAAATCCAAGATACATAAATAAACAAGAATAGAAAAGATCAATGGAACAAATAAAGTGCCACAATCAAAGATGTTGACCCAAATAATACAAAATCATCTACATCTAAGGTCCAACAAAATGAACAATGCAGGAGAAGATATACTGAAAATAAATCCGCAACAAATAGAATTCGAGAGACTACAATGCGTACTAATAAATAACCTATTTTGAATTTTCCAATCGAAATTCTTCAACATCATGGCCATCCAAATGATACCCATGCTTTCTGCAAACATATTAATGCATTGTCTAACATGCATACATGTACTACTTGTATGGAATCATATCTAGGCATTACTACTCATATGTCCCTCAATGGACACATTTGCAATCGATGTCATCGAGAAATAGATGGTCATCGATTCTCAAAATGGAATAATATGGACCTCGGTGATCAACCCATTGTGCTATCCATACTTACTGAAATTGAATAAATGCTCATTACTCGTGTTAGTAATTTTACAGGTCAGAGATGCTCGTGGTGTACAATACAAGTATAGTGTTCACACTATAAGTTCCCCCAACAAATTGTGCAGATTGCAAGTTTCCTTCCACGCCCCCTTGTAGCTATTGATATATTGGATGCGAGGAGGAATGGAACCGAAGGTAAATTTCATGACTGTTATGTGACTAAATCACATGTTTTCAATGCATTTCTCTATAAAATACAGAATGCCAGTTACTATAGTGATGTTCAAGTTGAACACAATACAATAGAATAACTTCCAGAATCGTGCACCAATGTCTCCTCTCAACTACATTCTATTTCTACAGACTTTTGTATCCTGTCCTATACAGGTTCAAATATACTTGATCTGGATAAACAATGTGTTACCCAACTAACACAAGAAATATCTTCTTTTTCCTTCAGATTACCTAATGCAAAATGAGAAATGGAAAAGATCAAAGAATTTGTTCAGTTTACATCCAATGCTCCACCTAGTATAATTGATTGGCCAACTATTGGATAATCACCAATCAATGAGTACAACACAGAGGGTTTATTTGACATGGAATTCCTAACCCTTTTCCCAAATGGAGATGCACTACCTCGCCAACCACGTATCAAGAGAATTCCACATGATATCTATGCAATACATTTAATGAGATACCATGACAACAGATTTGGTAGTCATCCCCGCTTCATATACTACTTGTACAAATTGATTATGCACCATAGGAGTCAATAAACAACCAACTTCTTTGTGAAGCAGAGCCAAGAACATAACACACCAACCACAATTGAGGAGTTACATGCACATCTACAAGAAATGCCTATAGACAACCTCCCAGAACATGTCATGCGCTTCAGAGCGCACCTTCGTGGGACTAGAGCATACTGGAAACTACGCAGGCATAAGCTGAAAAATATGATCACACAATTGCAATGCCCTACCTTATTCTTCACTCTTAGTGTAGCAGACACAAAATGGCCAGACCTACATGCACTTATGCAAGAAGATCTCCCTTCTGACCCGACAACACGACAACGTTGGCGTAATCATAACATCATTGACAGGCCCCACACCGTGGATGTATACATGAATAAAATATTTTCAATCTTCCATGAAGAGATGCTTAAAAATAATATGCACGTAATAAATCATTGGTACAGGTACACATTATATCCTAGCTACATGTGTCTTTGCAACACCTTTACATATTTGTCAATTATTTTAATTATCTAACATTCTTTGTGTAGGTATGAATGGAAACATCATGGATCTACACATATACATGGTTTTCTTTGGATTGATGGAGCTCCTAACATGGAAACATTAGATTGGCAAGACCTGGATCAAATTAATGATGCAAAAAAATTATTCAATAGCTATGTTACAACATGGAATCCAAGAGAAAATCAAGACACACAGATTCATATGCACCAACACATTGAGGACGAACATTGCTTGCTAGATGCAAAGGATATGCTTTCATCCAACACAATTCATGACTATGAACAACTCTTAAACATAGTACAATGGCATACAAAGTGCATAGAGAATTCATGTCTACGAAAAAAAGGGACTACACTTGAATGCAGATATAAATTCCCTTGGAGTGCACAACATGAATCATCACTCTACATTGATGAAAAGGGTCAAAAACCATATCACCTTGCACACAATGATGCTCGTCTAAACATCCATAATCCTAGCATATTTCAAACAGGGTGAGCAAATGTGGATTGCCAACCAGTACTCTCATGTTATGTTGTCTTGAAATACATAGCCAAATATGCTTCTAAAGCAGAAGGAAAATAATATACCTACCATCATATGCTGACTAGAATCACAACTACATCATCTCCATAGGACTCAGCCTCATATGCATACCGTTTCTTACACTCAGAAGCAATTGTTGACCGAGACATCAGTGCTCAAGAAACTTGCCATATGTTGCAAAAATTACCCATTGTCACATGCAGTCGATCCTTCACCAAACTAAATGTTGGTCAAAAAATATTTCACCGTGTATGTCTTGACACAGACGATTGCTTATATGTATACAATTTCATAGATGCATACTTGCAACGTCCTCCAACATTGGATCATTTATGCCTTATAGACCTTGCACAACAATGGTCATATAACCAGGGACGTAAAAGTGAAAAGTGGAAAAAGAGAATTGTCCCTGCAATCGTCCATGTCTAGCACTGGTTTACTTCAATTACAGCCAAATATTCCAATGCCTCTCTTGATTTTTGTTGGAGTGAGATGCTTTTATATAAGCCCTTCCATTCCTTCAACAAAGACATCGGCCTTATAGAAAATGACATTGTTTCAAACTGGGAATGCATATAAAATACCTACTGTGCACGGCATGTTGATCACATCCTTGCACCCAACATCGAGGAGCCAACATCTGGAGATGATGCTACCAATCAAAACATACATCTCTACATGGACATGAATGAATGACAAGTTTTGTCAAGGTTAGTACCTACAAGCAATATCCACATCAATGAGCTTGGCATGCTTGGCCTTCGAGATTTTGACACCAACCATTCATGGAATCATCCAGAAGTGTCAACATATACATTGGAGACTGCACCAAACTACATTACTATAACATAAGTAGTGGGGAGTAATACACGATAACACTCCCCTGCCTATTTCCACAAATACATTATCTCATAGTCAACAAATTGCGTTTGACATAGTCCTACAACATTCACAAGTACAAGGAAGTGAAGAGCCATTGAGGATGATCGTCCAAGGAACTGCAGGAACAGGTAAATCCTACCTTATAAGCACCATAAAAAAACATTATCTTCTCAAGAAACATTTGTCCATAGCCCACTACTTCTCCTCGCCCCTATTGGAGTTGGAGCTTTTAACATACATGCAATCACTATACATGCAGGGCTATGTATTCCTATAAAGGACATGAAGCCTTTATAGGGTCAATCCCTATTAGTGTTCCAAGAAGAGATGAAAAATATTCAATACATTCTCATTGATGAGATGATCTTCATAGGACCTAAAATGTTTGTTCAAATTGAGTGTCGCTTGCGTGAATGTTTTCTAGAGAAAAATAATTGCTCATTCAAAAACCCTTCAATAATTCTTGTCGGTGATTTGGGCCAACTCCCATCTGTGACAGGAAAACCTCTATATGCAGGAGCAACACTAGGGAAGTGTTTGTGGACAAACTTTACCATTGTCATCATTTTGGAAACAATATTCCATCAAAGGGGCACTGATGCCACCCAACTTCGTTTCCACCAGCTATTGACAAACATCCACAATGCTACACCAACCTTGGAAGATTGGAGCCTCCTCCAATCTAGGATTAATAGATTATTGTCAATAGAGGAGCTATCAAAATTTGACACAACAATCCATCTCTTTGAAATGAACATTCTTTCAAACACTCACAACAAGTACATGCTCCAAGCAGTGACTATGCCTATTGCATGCTCAATCACATATTTCACCAATGGTTCAGATACAAAACAAGATGATGACCATCAACTAGAAAAATAAATATTGTTGAGTGTGGGGAAATGAGTCATGCTATCTTGTAATTTATGGGTCAATAAGGGCTATTCAATGGTGCACTTGAAGTCGTCATGCAAATTCTATACATGCCTGGATGTTTCCCTCCTAAGTTGTCAGCCTATGTTGTTGTGAAATTTGATAAATACATTGGCCTTCCATGGGACCAATCTCAACCAAAGTACATACCAATTCCACCCATAAATCGAAGTAACAGGAAACAAATCCCCTCAATATGGCTTGGGAATTGATTATCCATTAATCCCAGGGAATGATATTAATAAGATCAACGTTGATATTGGTAACATAGAATGTCAAGGCTTGACCTTCACAGCAATGTCACGCACTACAACATTAGGAGGAATGTGAATTGCACCATCATTCTCCTTCGACCGCTATGCAAAGATGAAAGACACTCCATATGTCACACTTTGCAATAAGGAAGAGGAACGCCTTCATTCTCTGTCACTTTCACACTTCAAATTGTATTCGTCAATCCCTGCACTCCCCGTACCAAATGAAAATACCAATGTTGCTTTCCAATATAATTAGTGTCAAACTTGATAAATCTAATTATATTACATATGTATATTTCTCTTATGACAATTTTATGGACATTTCATTTTACTTTTCATCTATTACATTGGTTTCAATTTATTGCATGTGTTGCTATTTATTGTTTCCTATTAGTATTTGCACTATAATTTCCAAAACATACTATATCAACACCTTGTAATTCAAATTCATATAATTCAACAATGTGGTCTTATATTAAAACACAAACTTTACTATTCAATCATTCAACTTTTAGTTTAAGTCCATATTTAATATTCAATAAATAAATGTACATTGTTTTATAAATTGAAATTTCATGCTTTTTTCTCCTTCTCTTTATATATGCATCATCATCATTACATATTTTTACAATAGCAGTATTTGTAACATACTATACATTTTTTAAACATATTATGGCCATTCGTTTATTTACACAGTAAAATATATATATATTTTTTTTCACCTTTCCTTTTCTACAATGTCAATTCTTAAATTCTTCTTAAATATACAAACTATTGTTGTTCCAATAATCATATAAACATTTCAAAAATATAAATATTCTTTATTTATTTATTTTCCTTTTCTACAATGTCAATTCTTAAATTCTTCTTAAATATACAAACTATTGTTGTTCCAATAATCATATAAACATTTAGGGGTGGCAGGTGCGGGGGGGATCCTCTTGGATCCCGGAGGACAAATGGTAGAGACTTTCGCCTGGGGATTGGGAGTGCGAACCAATAATGAAGCAGAATGGTTAGCCCTCCTACAAGGTTTGCAGATGCTTCAGGAGAAACCCTATCCAAAGGTCTTAATCTTTGGCGATTCTAAACACGTTATTTCTAAACTACTCAATGGTTACCCCAAGGGAGCAGTAAAATGCCGGCGATTATATCAAAAGGCC
>LPNX010967602.1:85214-261450 GCA_001517045.1 Pseudotsuga menziesii | reverse complement strand
AGTTTCTATGCCTTCAAATTCCTTCTTTACTTTCCTTTTCTATCTAAGGATTTGGTATTGGATGGCACTACTCATAAACTTTTTTGCTTTTGTCTGAGCATATATTCTATATGGGGCAATGCTTATAAGGATGATGAGAAAGAGGTATTTTTTCTATAATCTTTGTCTTGTTTTCTTTTCATGCTTTATTTCTTAGAGTATAAAGATGCCTGTGAATATGTATCTTGGGCGAAACTATCAATTTTTATCGATTGGAAACATTCCAACTGCAAATAAAGTGGATCACTTAGTCTGCATTGTAAAGAGGCATTTCTTAGACATTGCTCTCATATGTTTGTCACATATTGCAACGCAAATTAGGGGTCGTCTCTATTGCAACGAAATTGTTTCCACGGGAAAAAGAACACTTAGACGTGGCAATATCCACGCTTTTCCGTGGATATTGCCACGTTTTTGCCGTGGCAAAATTGATCACTTGTACTAGTGTCTCCACGTCTAGGCCAGGTCTCAGTTTCAAAGGTATTTTCTTGCAAATTTCAATAGGAATAATGCCATCAACCAACTAAATATCTACACCTTCAAGAATAACTATAGATCAAAATACGTGGGGTGCCACAGTTGACTTTCAAAGCCCTTGTCTTTAACGTCCATTGCAATGGACTAAAACTATTTTAAAAATATCTATGCAAATTATTTAAAATATTCCATGGGTTTGAACCTCATGTAATGAATTTTGGACTTGCCTCACTTTACACCAACTCTTCATGGAAATCCTTGTTCAACGATGAATTTGCATAATAGAAATAGTATTTTCAGGCCAAAATGGTAAGACAATATGGCCATGTTCCATACCTTGTAACAAGGTCATCAACAATCACATGTATAAAATCAAGATCTCCTCACCCTTTGACATTTTATATCTCTGCTCTTGTAACAACGTCCATACCTTTTTCATATGATGCAGAGGTAGGGCTCCTTGCTATTAAATTTTTAACATGGATTCAATTTAATAGTAGTAACAGTCCTTTTTAAATTTAGCACACTTCAAGAAATGTAAATTTGAGATTGTAGCAGTAATAAAGTAGATAGTAGCTAATAAATAGTAGAAGCAAGAGCACAAATATTTTTACGGGGAAACCTTTCAAGGAATAAAACCCTAAATAATGAATAATTCTTCTTCTAAATGAGTTGACTGAGTTTGTACATGAGTAGATAATGAGTAGAATTTTACATGACAATCATGTTGCCTCTAGGGAACACATACGAAGAGAAAAAAACCCATACAAGATGACTCTCCTGAACAAGTGAGCTACTGCCACTGTTCCAAACCCAAAACTAAGGCTTCCATTAACCAAGGAGAAGCCTATTGTTGACGAGATTGAGTGGGTTGTTGACAGTTTGAAGCTTACAAGACTATGTTGTTTGACTACTTGACTTCCCAGCAGATTCAATGGCTGACTATTAGCCCTTACAAGGCTTTAGCTCGATGGGACAAGCCATAAACAAAGATAGAATTCTTTGAGAAGGCCCTAGACAGGGCTTGACAACTGTAAAACTCTTGTTGCTTAAATGATCTAGGTTTAAGATGGATCTATGCTAGCATTTTTTGTTTTTTGGGTGATTGTAATTAATAAATGGTCAACTCTTAGTATGATATTAGTTATTAATAAATGGTCAACTCTTATTGTAATTAATCCATAATTTATTCTTTATGGCCTTTTAGTGCCCAAACCTACTTCTACAAAGAGACCAACTTGTTGCTTGACGAATAAACCTGTTCCTAAAGTGAGGACCTCCAAGACGGTCTGCTACAGGTTTTAAACTCTCCATTCCATTTGTTAATTCCATGGACATAGTAATTTGATATGAAATCTGTTGAAAGGAAAGCCAGTTGCTACAAATGTATAAATGGTTGCTGACAACCTGAACATGATTTTTATCAAATTCCCTTAAGATCCATTATTCGCATGTATGAAGGATTGTTTTGATGAGAAAATTGTTTATAATACACCCAAAAATAATTTTACTCCTATTTAGATTGCCCCAAATCACTATTTTCAAGCATCAACTATGCTTTGAGATACTCCAAGAAAGCACTATAAAATATCTCATCCAAGATATTTGACACATTCAATGCACATGTGTACTATTGTTTGTTGAAAAAGAATTCCCTGGAATAGGGTTGTTTCACCCTTGCAATAACCTTTATTACATATGTAGATGATGATCTCATAAATTTCTTTGTCTTGCTTACAATTCTCAAAGGCATGCTTATAGCTGCAATGATCTAAAAAAGTGCCATGAACAACCTAGGACAGTTGTATGTGCTCATATTTACTTTTAATGTTGTTGTCAATGCTTGCTACATGGATGCTCCTTTCCAATAATTAGTGCTTACTGTTGTTGCTTCAAAGAGATACTACCCGACATACTTCTTAATGATTGTTTGAAATGCCCAGAATCACTTTTTAATGGCCAAACACGCTATATTGTAACATACAAATTGTGTCTAGTATATTGTAACATACAGATAGTGTGTTAGTTAGCTTGTTCAATCGATTTTGATATTTGTGAGAAAATGAACCTCATCCTATACTCTATGGCCCCATGAATATGCTTATATCCAATGTTGTTGGGGATCATGTAGATCTCCTAGTGCAAGCACTGCAACATCACCTTGCGAAGCGAATAAACATTATGAATTGGCATCACAATATATCCTAACCATTTGTTCTTGTGTATACTCATTAGATTGATGGAAGAAGGAACATTTCTCATCCCATGGTGGATAAGATCCATGTGAAACACCAACTATTTGGTTGATCATCCTCTTTTGATTCTCCTTATTGCACCACTTATACATGGCTCTAGGATGATCATGCTTATCTACTATATCCACACTAAGATAATTTTTGTTGATAGGTCTCATATAGTGGTACGCTTACAGTTGCTAGGGAATAGTGATTTTTGCAACCCCATTAAGCCAATTTCTTGAGTTTTGTTCAAAATTCCTAGGAAAGGTTTATGGATTTCATAACCTACTTGATCATATATTGTGAACTTATACAATCTATCATCCTTTGCCAACCATTAGATACTCAAAGTTGTGTATTGATCCTTTTTACCAATATAGAGGACTCTTCAAGTTAGGTTCTCAAATCCTTAAAGGGTGCTAGCTCATTGGAAGAGCGCCTGCCTTACAAGTAGGAGGTTGGTGGTTCGATTCCTCTATTCCCTAATGATATTATAATATCAGTTAAAAAGAACTAAATTAAGCAACAAATAAGAGATAAGTGACCAAACAATTAGAGATAAGCGACCAAACAAAATGACCAAAATTCGTATATAAAACTATTAAAAACAACTAAATTGGTGACCAAAAAATGAGAGATGTGAAATTAAGCATAAAAAAGGATGCAACACGTGGCGCTAATGATGAAGCCAAACATGGCATTGATATGGGAGCAAAATAAGACACAAAACTAGGCATTAAAAATGATGCAACACGTGGTGCTAATGATGAAGCCAAACATGGTGTTGATATGGTAGAAAAATACGATTTTACTTTGGATGCAAAACATGGCACTACATAGGAAGCAAAATATGGTGCAACAATAGAAGAAATATTTGGCGTCATTTTCGTAGCAAAACAAGATGCAAAAAAGGAAGCAAAAATACGTGCAAATTTGGAAGCGAAAATTGGCACATATTTGGAAGTAAAACATGGTGCAAAATGGGATGCTAAAGTGGTAGCAAAAATGGTTGCAATATTGGATGCTAATTTGGATGCTAACATGGTGCTATTCAGGATGCAAATATGGCGTTAACGGGGATGTCATTCAAGAAGCAAAATCAGACACTTGCTAGGAAGCAAAACCTGACATTATTTAGGAAGCAAACCTCGACGTTGTTTAGGAAGCAAGGTTGGGCGTTATTTTGGAAGCAAAAAAATAGATGTTATTTTGGACGTCATAAAGGATGCTATCTAGGAAGAAAAAAAAGACGTTTTTTGAGACGCTTTAAGTTTTGTCCATGAGGAGTCCCATTTAGCGTCTAGTTTGACCACTCAATGTAAAAAAAAGTTACACTAAAAAGGGACGCTAAATGGAACGCTAATTCCAGGATTTGTTGTAGTGAAAGTCGTAGACATGCTTTCAGTCGACCAAGCTTATGTTAGATTATAGAAGTATCTATAATAGTTAATTTTGTTTATAGAATTATTCTTTTAACTTTTTTAAAGCTTAGTATGTAGCTTACATGTTTAGATTTATAATTTTTATTTATAGTAGTAATATGTATATTGAGTGGTGGTTGCAGAAGTTGTGTCCCGATGGCAAAAACACATTGGGATAACTCTCGGAAGACATTATAGAGTAAATCAGCTGTATATGTGCATACTTTTTGGTTAGTTTTTTTTACCATCTAAAGTATATCTAACCTTGTTGTTTGATCTACTCAAGAGACTCATGTGTCATCTCTGATGGTTGCACCCAGGAATACAAGTACATGTATGGTACCTTGTATGAAGGGTGTTAACTATGATTAGAAGAAAAGGTTAATGTCTAATCATTATCTCATTCAAAGGATAGTCTCGCGACTAATGTGACGGTTGTATCTTATTATACTCTCATTCCTAGATTTCATTCCACTCTTCTTCTAAATTTCATTCCTAGATTCGCTTTCCCTTTTCCATTTAGGTTTTAGCACTTTCTTCTCGTATTCATTTTTATTTTCTTTTATTCTTTTCATAATTTAATATTTTATCTTTTAGATTAACTTCTTATTTCATTTATTTTTTATTTTTCTAGTCATTTTTTTCTTTTATTTATTTTTCATTTTCATTTTTTATTCATGTTTAGCAATTTCTTCTTGCTTTTCTAATTTCTAATTTTCTCTTCCATTATTGTTACCAATTTCCTATTCCACTTATATTTTGATTTATAGTTTTTGTAACAATTTTATATTGCCTTTTATTTTTTTATTTAAGTCTTTATATCTATTTCTTGTTACATTATTTTTTTCCTCCCATTAATATATATTTAATGAAAGAATAGGTCAAAGGAGATCAATTTAATATTAGAGAGTTGAAGAAATTTAGAATTATAAATATATGTGCATGTAGATGATTACTTACCATGATTTTATTTCTTTTTTTTATTCTCCAATATGTCATAAATCTTTTATGTGTTTTAAAAAACAATTAAATACAAGTTGGTGGTAAAAAAAATATAGTCATTTAAAAAGAATTGACCATTGACTTATTTTTATTTTTTCTTATTTATTTAATAAAATTTGTATGTATTTTAGAAAATAATTAAGTAAAATATGAAAAATAAAGAAATCATAACCATTTCAAAAGAAATTAACAATTAGTATTGTTTATTAGTATTGATTTTTGAAATCAAAACTTTATTCAATTTAGTCTTGATTTTATCAAAACTCTATCCAAATTTTGTTTTAATTCTAAATATAATTTTACAAACCTTCCACTAACATCGAGGTTCCATAATAGTTTTTCACATATATATTAAATTCATTGTAGGCTATCATAGATGTAATTGTTTATAAACATTCCCAAGAAAATACATGTTTTAAACTCTTTAACTTTATAAAAAAATAATTATGAGAAAATTTAATTATTTAATTAAATTATTACTCTTTTTTAATAAATAATATGTCTTTCTATATTGGTGTTTGACATTATATTTGACATTAATTATTTAATTAAATTATTACTCTTTTTTAATAAATAATATGTCTTTCTATATTGGTGTTTGACATTATATTTGACATTAATTATTTAATTAAATTATTACTCTTTTTTAATAAATAATATGTCTTTCTATATTGGTGTTTGACATTATATTTGACATTACATTTTGAGTGATTACACATATATTAATTTAAATCAAGGAAAATAATATACCACAAGTATTAATTTAAATTAAAGAAAATAATATAAGATTATTTTCTAAAGTAAAACTTATTCATATTTTTTATATTGTTTATGGATGAATGTCTATGTTTTTATTTTTCCATTAGGGGTGAGATAAGATTAAGTGTTTATATTGTTTATGGAAGACCTTCTATGTTCGTAAAAAATAGTAGCATTGATCGCTCTTTGAAACAACCAACCTTTATTTCCTAGCGTTATTTGACACAACTATGCCTATTCGAAATGACACAACTATGCTTATTTGACACAAATTTCCATCCTCGATTGCTATTCGAAATGACCATTTTCACATTATTTGAAAAAGCACTTATGGAATAGACGTTAAGGATGGCATCAATTATCAAATTTGAAGGGTGGGCCTTAATTTGAATTTAAAGGGGATAGACTTTTTTATCACTTCAAAGACAAAGCACTAGATAAATAATTGTACTTTAATTGTAAGTATAATTGTACTTCAAAGAAAAATGAAAAAAAAAAATTTCCCTTTCAAATTTTTTTAATCTTACACAATTAAACACTCATTACATGAAAAAGGGATAATTTTCTATTAAATGTAAGAGATAAATAACATTTTTTAATTTACTATGATGCACAAATTTTTTATTATTTTACTTAAAAATCCGACAAAAATAACAGAACTTTTATGATTTTCTATGTGTATATTGGTTTCTTCAGCACGGTAGAAGACAAAGACAAATCAAAAAGAAAATCATGTTTTCAATTCATTTTGACATAAATTATGATGAGTTTAATGATGGAATATAAAGGGACACTTATTTATGGGTGGACTGGAAACATGGACAGAGATAGAAATGGATAATTACAAATCATGGCGTGTGGAGCAGTTACAAATAGTTCAATTACATAATAGCCAAATTGATTTGTTAATAAACATTAGCGATGGTTTAGTTAATATTAACAATAGATATTATTGACTTTTCTAACCCTCTCATCTAATCTTAATTGTTAAATTACACCCCTTTAATATCAACTATTTAAATTGTGATTAGGTGTGCTAATATGTCATCAGGAAAAAATGTTGGATAACTTCCATAACATTGTCATTCTGCTCCGCAATAACGTGGAGAATGGACATCACTTGACTAAGAGAATAGACGTCAGATTTATGTCCAAAGAAGGAAGATATAGAAAACGGGTTCTTGGGCTACATAGCGTATGCCACATGGCTGAATAGTTAAAGCATCCAAGCACTGGAGGTAAAAGATGTCCTCCAAAAATATAAGTAAATTGAAATTACTTATGAATTCTTCTTGAGAGTAATACTGTATTAGGTTTTCTTATGAGGATAAAAGCACAAACAAAAGCTAAAATATGTTTCATGAATTAAAAATGTTGTGTTGCAGAAACTTACTTGTTGTTTATGTTCTAAGTTGGATTATGAATTAATGACATGTTTACTGAATAAATTTTGGAAGACCTGGTTTTGTTGCACAAAAGTGCAGGTTATGAAGGATAAAAGCTTGCGGGAATCATGAAAGATTGAAGATGATCAAGGAAAAGATGAAATACATTGCGAGGGATGTGGAAGCAAGCAATAAGAACCTAAAGAGAAATGAGCACAAAACTTTGATGAATAGTAACACCGAGGACAATGTTAATTCTATGGGGGAAAAGATGTAACACCCCCTGAGTACGCGGAAATGAAAAAGTGTAAGTAAAAACCACTGTAAGTACTATTCCTAGCCTCATCAAGGTATAGATGAAATTGAAAATGATAGGAGACTGAAAGCATGCACGACTAAATTGATTATTGGAGACAAATCCACTAGGAGAAGAGGTTGATGGCTAGGAAGCCATATGAATCTAGTTTCTAATAACATATCGATGCTTCATATACTTGAAGAAAACTATTTCTTTAATAACGACCTAGAACTTTTAAAAGTTGTCCTTAGTTGAGTACACTAACATTTAGCCGCAATATTCTAGTAAAACCCATGACTTGTATTTTACCACACATCCAATTATTATTACTTATTACTTGATTTAATGATATTTCCAATTATTCGAATCATCAGCATCTTTTGCCAAAGGTTTTTCGCTAAAACTTCTAGTGAAGATAATATTTTCTTATTGTCATAATTATTTGTCGCTAGATTGTTTGAAATAAGTACGGACTCCATTTCCCGTACGATTTTAAGGGAAATATATTTTAGTTGGAGAATATTGGTGGATATTTTCTCACGAGGATGACTCCTAGTTTCAAAGGAGCGCCGACTCCATTTGTCATCACATTTCTGCACTATAAGCGATAGACTGCCATTTCTCATAGTTTCTTGGGTAACCTATGGCTTTTGTTATAAAGAAAGCTGAAGGTTTCATGAGGGAAGAAGATTGGATACATAGGGGAAAGAAAGCTGGCAGTACTGAACAAAAATTCCAAATCAATTACATTACGCCTGGATGGGAAAACAATTTTTCCTGGTAAGAACTATGATATACTGTAAATAGTTTCAAGAATCGTTTCATTGTTTGTTACAACTTTGTTATTGTTATATGTATATCCAAATATTCCATTCCTAGATCTGAATGCCAACGTTTGGATTTATTTTTTTGTTGGTATGGATCCATTCCAGATCTGAGTACGATATGGCTATCAACTTGTTGGTTGTTTTGTTACCATATTAAATTAAACAATTGTTTTCTTTGAAAATCATTGTTTATTGTGAAGAACGATTACGATTTGATTTTGATTTGAACATATCCAGTTGGGATCTCAGCGTTTTGGAATTCGTTGTTTATTTCTTAAATTTTTTATTTCGATTCGAACCAATCTAGTTTGGGATCCTTTGCATTTGTAATCGTTGTTTGTTTTGCTGATATTTGATATTTGTGAGCAAGTGATATCCACGTAACTCATTTAGCTCTGTATTATCCATGTATTCAGATTTATCTGTAGATTGTAGATGAGAAAATTATATCTGAAAGATGGTATAGATATCCACATTTTTGTATATACGTTTTCCTTGTTTGTTCCTCCTCAGACGTTTTGACCTAGCAGATTCGAGAAGACCACAACTCTGTATATGCGTTTTAATCTGGGCCATTTGTTTGATCAAGATCTGTATCATGTATTTTATTGCTTGTGTTTTAGATATGGAGCGGGTAACGATTGACTGCGTTTGATGAGCTCAGTATGGATTGGTTTATCATATTGGATCATGTATTGTTGCCTGCATTATGATAAACTTAGAATATAATTATTGATCATATCTGATTGTGTGGTATTTATGTATTAAATCGATTCCATTTTCTTGACTGTGTTGAAAACCTGAAGATTCAGATCGAATCCTCTGGCTGCTAGTTTACTCTGGCTATTAGTTTCCCTTTGATTTCGATTATGACTATAGATCCAAGTTCGGCATTGATCCAGATAGATCACAGTGTGTGGATATTTTGGTGTAAAAATGAAGCACATACTCCATGTTGTATTCGATTGTTTTAATTGGCACCAATTGAGAGAAAAACTATGGCAAATTTTGTTTTAATTGGCACCAATTGAGAGAAAAACTATAGCAAATTTGGAATGGTAGATTCCTAAATATTAAATGTCGATGAAATCATTTGGCGACTAGGATTGTTGGAGGATTGTTACTGATAATTTTAACACCCCAAAATTTATATGTATAATAAATTGGCGAATCTCTCAAACATATAGGAAAATTTAAAGGCTATTTTATCAAAAATATAATATGTATACATAATGTTTTGGGTAATCCTTCATTCTAAATTATAAGATATTGTAAAATATTGGCGAATATTTCATTGAATTAAAAAATATTCTAAAAACTTATGAATCTTTAATCGAATTATAAAACCTTGTAATGTCTTGGTGAATATTTTGCCATGAAGACTCAAATTTTGATTCTACAGATTACTAAGATAGTGTAATAGAATAACATATACAAGAGCTTGATTCTCTAAACTCCCAAAACCTTAAATTAACAAACGCATAAATGCGCAGAGAAGGAATTTATTTATACATTTCACAAGCAGTATTGGAGTCACTCACAACTAGAGGTGTTGGTGAAACACAACTACACTAACTTGATTTAGGGCAAGTGGGGAATCCACTTTTTATTTCGTCCCTTAATGGTCCAACAAACATGCGGGGACCCAAATCTTGACATACCAACAAACTGATAGAATTGAACACTTTTAACTATGGAGTGATTATGGCAGCCACAAACCATTATCACAACGTGGATTATTATTGAGACCCATAATCTTAATATAGTGTATGAATTCTCAATTAGCTTATTTTCCAAATCTCTCATTTTTAAGATGCCCTCTAATAAAAGAATAAATTGCTTATCTATTTATATATACATATGCCACTTTTTCCTTTCTTTTGTTGACAATCCAAATATAAATTATGTCGTTTGATTTAGAATTTTTATAGTTAAAAAATTGCAACGGTTATTAGAAATAATAATATATGCTAACAAGAATAGAAAGCACATTACTTCATTATCTCACATATCATTATAACTACTCTATTAAAGGCTACATTTCTCAGATAAATTGAGGAGGTGTTTGTATCCATGTGTTTCAAACTTTTGAAAGCATGCAAAATGTGGTAAAATATTTTTAGCACCCTCATTGAATGCAAAAGGCTAGATATAAAATTGCATAATGTCTACATCTCATATCAAACATGCCTTGTACATATTATATACAATCACGATGGAAATGAAATATTTGTGTTCCAACTAAATTATATATTTATCATACATAAATAGATCCATTTTTGGATGATGACAAAAATTATACACATTAAAACAAATCAGCAAAAAATATTTTACTTCTGAACGACCCTTACAAAAACAAAATGTCATAAAACAAGTATGGAACCCAACAAATTTAGGTCACAAATAAAATTGACAAACTTGTCAATGTGAATAAAAAAATCTATGAGCCACAAACTTATAAATAGAAATAAAAGAATATATCAGAACGCTTTATACAACTCTTCAAGAAAACAACCAAAATAATGACGATCTCATTGTAGCCCCACCATTATAATCAATGTGCATTCATTTATATTACAAACATCCCAAACATCAATAATAATAGACACAAAATATGAACATATACACCATCATTAATGCCTTAGATCCAATAATAATTGCATAGCAAGATCCTATTAAAAGAACATTTTAAACAACTAGGTCAATTTCAGTTTAAATATATAAAAGCCATGTGGTGTCTCTTCATCAAGAGTACCATCCACTAACAACATATAAATTTTAGTCGATAGTTTAAACATGCCAACACATAAAATAAATCTTATTCTTTGAGTTCTATAACACTTTCATGGAACCAATACTCCTAGGATAGAATAAAACCCCAATTACACCAAATGAGCCCTAAAAATAAAAAGTACTGTAGAATTCAACACGACTCAAAAGGAATCCATGATAATAAAAAAAGCACGATAAAAGCTAAATTTACAATATAGTAATCTATTGTAGCTTTGGATAAAATGAATAAAACTGATGATAAAAAACATACCATGTTAATTATTGGATAGAACGACTAATTTAAGTTTGTATTCTCTGATAAATTGCACCTGCAGCTTGCCCCTTCTAGAACCGAGCTTTTGATAATGGAGATGTTATGCGAAATTAAAAATGTTGAGACAACTAAGAATGAAAACTGGAATCACGTCAACCAAAACCTTCACCCTGCAAGTGCAATCTAATGTGGGTGATCCATGAATCACTGTAACCTTTATATAAAACAATATAGCCCCAGATTCTCCCTCCAATATTGGAAATTGAGGGATTAAATAAAGTATCACATGAAATTGACTAAAAATATAGGTTCAAATGCAACCATATCCCTAAATTAGAATGAAAACGAAGGGAGAAATAACCCTTGGGAGCCTCCATACTAAAAATTAGGGGTGAAAGAATGATTTCACTAGAATTTCTCTAGAAATTTAAGGCAAAATATAGATTAGAAGAAGATTTTGCTAGGGCATAAAATAGTTTTTTTTCATTTTACTCGTCAATATATGGGAGGCTATTCGTTTTGGATTTATTTTTTTTCTTATAAATATTGGGCGAATATATTTTAGTTGAAAAAACCCTTTCCATATAAGAAAATAGCCCACTAAATTGTAGCCCCCTTAATATATCCCATGGGCTATATATAGCCCTAAAATTATCCATGGTGTTGGTTGTGGCGTCTATGGCATGCTACCAGATTATGCATTTGAACCACAAATGGATTTTCGTCATAGAGATGGGTATTATCTAAAGGAATGCAACTTTAGCTTTAAACCTCTTGGTCGCTACATGAGCGTGCCCTGCTCAAAAGGTCAACTAAGGTATACGGTTTGCTTCTCTCGAATTTATTCATGGAGGGAATAAATTATATTATTTAAATAATTATAAAATGAACCCAGCTGATCACTTCTCTTTTATTTATTATGTTTCTATCACTACCCCTTAGGGACTACGTCAGTTTCCATAGTTTCTGAACCCTAAGGGGATGTTTGAGGTTATTTCTCAACCAGCTCATTCATGAAAATATTCTTCATGTATATAAGTTAGTTTTACAAGGTAAAAACGAAGTACATAAGAACAAAGAAGCTCCTACTAGTTTCTAGATAATATCCACAATTTAGGGGCTAGCGCATGAATTTAATGATGAATTGATATGTGTATTCATAGTCGTGATCTCTAGTTGTTGCATTTTGGTTATGGGAGGTATTTTTGACTCATTTCCCAAATCTTCCTACATTGGAAGGATATCCATATCTGTGAGATGTGGATTGCGAGACAACCCCATGTTAGAGTTTTGTGGATAACTTTGAAAAACCCATGGTATTCATGTACCTAGCTTAAATATATAATTTCCTACCAGACTGAATACGATCTGAGTTGTACTGCCACCATTGTATTTAGTATCTTCCAATCTATAAATCAAGGAAAGGTTTTAACAAATTACATGTGTAAATATATAATTCCCTATCAGACGGAATACGATCTGAGTCGTATTGTCGCCATTGTATTTAGTAGCTTTAGATCTATAAAAACAAGGCTGAGGTTTATCAGTTTACATAATAACTAAATACAATTTCAGATCACCTACTGAAACTCACTCCAAGATAGATCTAAAGCGCGCATAATTGTCAATACATATAGAGGGTAAATTATACCAAGATATGAGTTAATAACCAACTCGAAGACAATACTTCAATGCAAAAATGGGTCTTTCACATGAAGCCTGGGAATACTAAAATGCATATTTCCATACAGAAATGCATACCTTACTCAATACGAACCATGGTGAATTCCCGACCGAGGCCATCCAATGCAGTGTAGTCCCAGCCAAGGCCATCCAACGTAGCAAGGAAGGAGCTTCCTAAAAACTCAGTGTTATCCCTCCACGATATAAGCCATTTCCCTGGTAGTGTCGATCAGAGTTTTCATAAGACTGAGTGTTATCCCTCTGTGATACAAGATATTTCTCTGGTAGTGTCTGATTGATGTTTTCTTAATACTGAGTGTATTGTGTATATATATATATATATATATTGTATGGTCTCTCTCACCATAATTTGGCGACTACACAATCTACCATTATTTATGGTAGGTGGATTCCTTCCGCTACATCATCGAAATTGTAAAGAACCCAGGTTGAACTTTACTATATCTCCAAGGCCTTGTCAAAACAACTTAAAACTCATCGTAGTCACCTAAATTCATTAAGGATCCAATTAGCGTTATTTATATTTCAACTAAAAAGGAGTTCCCTAAGAGTACGTGACTAAATTACTTTGTCCCACTTAGGATAGACTCAAGTGAACACTCATTCATTAATGCCATAAGGATGACACCTATCATCAGGGTCTTGGACCACCTAGACATCCATTCTCTCCCCCTAGTGGATTCCATTTCCTATCGTTAAGTTGTGCCAAAGTCTTAAGTCTCTTAATCTATAGCTTAGGAAATTAATCACCTAAGTTGCAAGGTTTTACTGGTGGGGCCTTGGCCTTGAGTTCCTCACCAGAAAACAACTACAATAAAAATTCGAAATTACAAAATATTTAGGGGTAGATAAGAGAGATATTACATCCTTTCCCCCTTAAAAATAACACTATCCTCAGTATTATTTTTTTTTCAACAAATTTCCTTCCTCTCCTGAGTCCTCTTTTCTTGCTTCGTCTTTTTTGTTCTGATATCCTTCAATCTTTCCTAATTTTTGCAGGTTGTTATTGTTCAAGACCTGTAGTTTCCTGTAATAAGATCGGGTCTACCCAAAATTTATTCAGTAAAACATGCCATAATTTTATAATTCAACTTAAAACATACACAATGGATCCTTGTGCAACACCATAATTTTAATTTATGGAACATCTTCTAGTATTTATTCGCATCATAATACATAATTATTTTTCAATAATATAATTAATTTATAAGTAATCCATATTCACTTATCTTTTGGGAGGACTTATTTTATCTCCAACGTTTGGATACTTAACTAGTCCTCAACTTGAGGTAAAATTTTCTTTCATTCACAAGTTAATATCATCCATTTCTCATAATTTTCAAAAACTGTAAACTTTCTCATTCCTCCTCTCCTTTGAGAGAATGTTTCCTACTCAGGTTTTTCTTCACATTCAACAGTTTAATTACTTAGAAAACAATTAACACATTTTCCGTTCGTTATATCATGGAGATGAAAAATATTCTCCAACACTTTTGTTGATCGTCCAACTCTCCCTTGAGTTCTTTTACAATTCTTGTGTGGACTTACATGGTATATTTGAGGTTACTCTCCCTTTTGATTGCTAATAAAAAGTTTTCTTCTGAATGACATCAAACAACATCCTGTCTTCTAAATGCCGAGATTTCGCCTAGGTCTTTCTATTGATATCATAGCTCCCTCACGATTACCCTCAAGCCTCCTCGCTTGAATCCAGGAATTCCTTTCCACCCAGCCTCCTGCTTGAGTCCACAAAAATAAAGGTAGAGTTAGATCATCAATTTTCTTGCCACTTCATTTGCCTAACACCAATGTGCTCACACAACAATAATTTTCCTAACACCATGGTGCTCCCACAACATATATTTTCCCTTGTTTGTATTTAATGTTAATCACAACCTTTGACTATTTGTGATGCACATTCTTTAGTGCTTATCGTGATTTTACTGTCATTGCCCCGTTTCGTGAATCAGCTTCACGGTTAGTTGTAATATAATGATCATCTATCGATAAACAATAATTTCATCAATTTAATTATCAACATTTCATGATTTGTAATGATTTGTACCTCTACTATCATTCGCAATTCATATAATCCTGTAAACCATCCAAAAATAACTCCTTACTCATTTTTGAGTAATTGAGCACAACTTATTTACGCAAGTGAATTTATATTCCATATTATACATTGATTGTGACATTGGTTATAATCATGGTAAAATCCCTGCAATGTCAGTACATAAATAATGTAATCCCCAGTTAGTCCCTGGTTCATAAAAACCTTGAAATCCGACAATTTATAATAAAATAAAGTAAAACATCACTCATTCTTAACTTTATTATTTAAGCCAATGAGTATTTTAACTAACAGTCAATTTTGATTGGTAGTGCTCCTAGAATAATCCTACAATGTTAGTACATAACATTATACGACGTTCATTCACTTATCATTTTCAAATAATAATAGCAATTAAACATCTTTACTCATCCGTATTTGGATAGTTACGAGTGAAGGGACATTCCAATTCTACACAACAATAATGAGTGGTAAGCTAGAGATGTAGAAATCCCAAGTGATATATAGTTCTATTTTCCTATTAGTTTCTTGAGAGGAAAAAATATACTCTTTGATGGGACTCTTGTACTTTGAGCAAAACCCCCTTTTAACAAGGCGACGCAAGCTACGAATACACACATGTTAAATTTTTTATTAAAACCATAATGGATAATGTTCATCAATGGTAACCGTAGGTTTAGAATATTATTTCTCCTATATCAACCCACTCTTTTCACAAGAATTCTAACGTTGGTGCAACACAATTGTAACCAACATGCTTCAAATAGTCAAAATCATAAAATAATGCATATTCCACTTTGCGTAATTTTCCCAATCCTCAAATTTCATTAGGAGATACTACATTTGTGTTATCACACATTACATGGAATACACCAATACCCTAAGGGGTATGTTTTGCTAGGTTTCGCACTCTACTTCTACTAGTAACAATTTTAGCATTTAGGTTTGGCCTAAAGTTAGCTTTTAATTTAGAATTCCCTTTAAATTATAGTGTGTGTGTAAGAATACATTGATCAATTAGTCTGAACCAAATCTTATGATAAGCCTACCATTCTTATGCCTGCAACCTTCTTTACATAAGAGCGGTGTCTTCAAATTTTTCTCAAGGAGTGATGATTTCTACTTTACCCAATACTTAGGGTTTTGGGATTCTTTGTAAATATTTTACGACATCCAATACTCTTTATAAAGCATAGTAGACACATGGGTTCCATTATTTCCTAATAATAATTATTACCATTTATTCCTTATATTTTTATTGCTAGCAACCCATGCATTCTCTTTTCCTAAGGGACCCATAGTTCATTACCCATCTATTTGATGCCCTATGTTTAAAAGGTCTCTGTTAGTATGCATCTATAATTTCCATATATATATATATATATATATATATATATATATAGAGAGAGAGAGAGAGAGAGAGAGAGAGAGAGAGAGAGAGAGAGAGTTCTAAGAAAATGTCTACAAACTGATAGAATTGAACACTTTTAACTATGGAGTGATTATGGCAGCCACAAACCATTATCACAAAGTGGATTATAATTGAGACTCATAACCTTAATATAGTGTATGAATTCCCAATTAGCTTATTTTCCAAATCTCTCATTTTTAAGATGCCCTCTAAAAAAAGAATAAATTGCTTATCTGTTTATATATACATATGCCACTTTTTCCTTTCTTTTGTTGACAATCAAAATATAAATTATGTCGTTTGATTTAGAATTTTTATGGTTAAAAAATTGCAATGGTTATTAGAAATATCAACATATGCTAACAAGAATAGAAACCACATTATTTCATTATCTCACATATCATTATAACTACTCTATTAAATGCTACATTTCTCAGATAAACTGAGGAGGTGTTTGCATCCATGTCTTTCATAATTTTGAAAGCATGCAAAATGTGGTAAAATATTTTTAGCATCTTCATTGAATGCAAAAGACTAGATATAAAATAGCATAATGTCTACATCTCATATCAAACATGCCTTGTACATATTATATACAATCACGATGGAAATGAAATATTTGTGTTCCAACTAAATCATATATTTATCATATATAACTAGATCCATTTTTGGATGATGATAGAAATTATACACATCAAAACAAATCAGCAAAAAATATTTTACTTCTGAACGACCCTTACAAAAACAAAATGTCATAAAACAAGTATGGAACCCAACAAATTTAGGTCACAAATAAAATTGACAAACTTGTCAATGTGAATAAAAAAATCTACCAATCACGAACTTATAAATAGAAATAAAAGAATAAATCATAACGCTTTGTACAACTCTTCAAGAAAAAAACCAAAATAATGACGATCCCATTGCAACCCCACCATTATAGTCAATGTGCATTCATTTATATTACAAACATCCCAAACATCAATAATAATAGACATAAAATATGAACATATACGCCATCATTAATGCCTTAGATCCAATAATAATTGCATAGCAAGATCCTATTAAAAGAACATTTTAAACAACTAGGTCAATTTCAGTTTAAATATATAAAAACCATGTGGTGTCTCTCCATCAAGAGTACCATCCACTAACAACATATAAATTTTAGTCGATAATTTAAACATGCCAACACATAAAATAAATCTTATCTTTTGAGTTCTATAACACTTTCATGAAACCAATACTCCTAGGATAGAATAAAAACCCAGTTACACCAAATGAGCCCTAAAAATCAAGAGTGCTGTAGAATTCAACACAACCCAAAAGGAATCCATGATAAAAAAAAGCATGATAAAAGCTAAATTTACAATATAGTAATCTATTGTAGCTTTGGATAAAATGAATAAAACTAATGATAAAAAAACATACCACGTTAATTATTGGATATAAAGACTAATTTAAGTTTGTATTCTCTGATAAATTGCACCTGCAGCATGCCCCTTCGAGATCCGAGCTTTCAACAATGGAGATGTTATGCGAAGATAAAAATGTTGAGACAACTAAGAATGAAAAGTGGAATCATGTCAACCAAAACCTTCACCTTGCAAGTGCAATCTGATGTGGGTGAACCATGAATCACTATAACCTTTATATAAAACAATATAGCCCTAGATTTTCCCTCCAATATTGGAAATTGAGGGATTAAATAAAGTATCACATGAAATTGACTAAAAGTATAGGTGAATGCAACCATATCCCTAAATTACAATGAAAATGGAGGGATAAATAACCCTTGGGAGCCTCGATACTAAAAATTAGGGGCGAATGAATGATTTCACTAGAATTTCTCTAGAAATTTAAGGCGAAATATAGGTTAGAAGAAGATTTTTCTAGGGACAAATATAGATTAGAAGAAGATTTTGCTAGGGCATAAAATAGTTTTTTTTTTCATTTTACTCGTCAATATATGGGAGGCTATTCATTTTGGATTTATATTTTTTCTTATAAATATTGGGCGAATATATTTTAGTTGAAAAAAACTTTTCCATATAAGAAAATAGCCAACTAAATTGTAGCCCCCTTAATATACCCCATGGGCTATATATAGCCCTAAAATTATCCATGGTGTTGGTTGTGGCATCTGTGGCATGCTGCCAGATTATGCATTTAAACCACATATGGAGTTTCGTCACAGAGATGGGTATTATCTAAAGGAATGCAACTTTAGCTTTAAACCTCTTGGTCGCTACATGAGCGTGGCCTGCTCAGAAGGTCAAATAAGGTATACGGATTTCTTCTCTCGAACTTAATCATGGAGGGAATAAACTATATTATTTAAATAATTATACAATGAACCCAGCTGATCACTTCTCTTTTATTTATTATGTTTCTATCACTACCCCTTAGGGACTACGTCAGTTTCCATAGGTTCTGAACCCTAAGGGGATGTTTGAGGTTATTTCTCAACCAGTTCATTCATGAAAATATTCTTCATGTATATAAGTTAGTTTTACAAGGTAAAAATGAAGTACATACGAACAAACAAGATCTTACTAGTTTCTAGATAATATCCACAATTTAGGGGTTAGAGCATGAATTTAATGATGAATTGATATGTGTATTCATAGTCATGATCTCTAGTTGTTGCATTTTGGTTATGGGAGGTATTTTTGACTCATTTGCCAAATATTCCTACGTTGGAAGGATATCCATATATGTGAGATGTGGATTGCGAGACAGCCCCATGTTTGAGTTTTGTGGATAACCTTCAAAAACCCATGGTATTCATGTACCTAGCTTAAATATATAATTTCCTACCAGACTGAATACGATCTGAGTTGTACTGCCACCATTGTATTTAGTAGCTTCCAATCTATAAATCAAGGAAAGGTTTTAACAAATTACATGTGTAAATATATAATTCCCTATCAGACGGAATACAATCTGAGTCATATTGTCGCCATTGTATTTAGTAGCTTTAGATCTATAAAAACAAGGCTGAGGTTTATTGGTTTACATAATAACTAAATACAATTTCAGATCACCTACTGAAACTCACTCCAAGATAGATCCAAAGCGCGCATAATTGTCAATGCATACAGAGGGTAAATTATACCAAGATATGAGTTAATAACCAACTCGAAGACAATACTTCAATGCAAAAAGGGGTCTTTCACATGAAGCCTGGGAATACTAAAATGCATATTTCCATACAGAAATGCATACCTTACTAAATACGAACCATGGTGAGTTCCCAACCGAGGCCATCCAATGCAGTGTAGTCCTGGCCAAGGCCATCCAACGTAGCAAGGAAGGAGCTTCCTAAAAACTCAGTGTTATCCCTCCACGATATAAGCCATTTCCCTGGTAGTGCCGATCAGAGCTTTCATAAGACTGAGTGTTATCCCTCCATGATACAAGACATTTATCTGGTAGTGTCTAATTGATGTTTTCTTAAGACTGAGTGTATTGTGTATATATATATATATATATACACACACACACATATATTGTATTGTCTCTCTCACCATAATTTGGTGACTACGCAATCTACCATTATTTATGGTAGGTGGATTCCTTCCACTACATCATCGAAATTGTAAAGAACCCAGGTTGAACATTACTAGATCTCCAAGGCCTTGTCAAAACAACTTAAAACTCATCATAGTCACCTAAATTCATTTAGGATCCATTTAGCGTTATTTAGCTTTCGACCAAAAAGGAGTTCTCTAAGAGTACGTGACTAAATTACATTGTCCCACTTAGGATAGACTCAAGTGAACACTCATTCATTAATGCCATAAGGATGACACCTGTCATCAGGGTCCTGGACCACCTAGAAATCCATTCTCTCCCCCTAGTGAATTCCATTTCCTATCGTTAAGTTGCGCCAAAGTCTTAAGTCTGTTAATCTATAGCTTAGGAAATTAATCACTTAAGTTACAAGGTTTTACTGGTGGGGCCTTGGCCTTGAGTTCCTCACCAGAAAACAACTACAATAAAAATTCAAAATTACAAAATATTTAGGGGTAGATAAGAGGGATATTACATCCTTTCCCCCTTAAAAATAACACTATCCTTGGTGTTATTTTTTTTTCCAACAAATTTCCTTCCTCTCCTGAGTCCTCTTTTCTTGCTTCGTCTTTACTGTTATGATCTCCTTCGATCTTTCCTAATTTTTGCAGGTTGTTATTGTTTAAGACTTGTAGTTTCCTGTAATAAGATCGAGTCTACCCAAAATTTATTCAGTAAAACCTGCCATAATTTTATTATTCAACTTAAAACATACACAATGGATCCTTGCACAACACCACGATTTTAATTTATGGAACATCTTCTAGTATTTATTTGCATCATAATACATAATTATTTTTCAATAATGTAATTAATTTATGAGTAATCCATATTCACTTATCTTTTGGGAGGACGTCTTTTATCTCCAACGTTTGGATACTTAACTAGTCCTCAACTTGAGGTAAAATTTTCTTTCATTCACAAGTTAATATCATCCATTTCTCATAATTTTCAAAAACTATAAACTTTCTCATTCCTCCTCTCCTTTGAGAGAATTTTTCCTACTCGGGTTTTTCTTCACATTCAACAATTTTATTACTTAGAAAACAGTTAACACATTTTTCGTTCGTTATATCATGGAGATGAAAAATCTTCTCCAACACTTTTGTTGATCATCCAACTCTCCCTTGATTTCTTTTACAATTCCTGTGTGGACTTACGTGTTATATTTGAGGTTACTCTCCCTTTTGATTGCTAGTCAAAAATTTTCTTCTGAATGACATCAAACAGCGTCCTGTCTTCCAGATGTCGAGCTTTCGCCTAGGTCTTTCTATTGAAATCATAACTCCCTCACAATTACCCTCAAGCCTCCTCACTTGAGTCCAGGGATTCCTTTCCACCTAGCCTCCTGCTTGAGTCCACAAAAAGAAAGGTAGAGTTAGAGTCATCAATTCTCTTGCCACTTCATTTGCCTAACATCAATGTGTTCACACAACAATCATTTTCCTAACACCATGGTGCTCTTACAGCATATATTTTCCCTTATTTGTATTTAATGTTAATCACAACCTTTGACTATTTGTGACACACATTCTTTGGTGCTTATTGTGATTTCACTGTCATTGCCTTGTTCTATGAATCAGCTCCACGGTTAGTTGTAATATAATTATCATCTATTGATAAACAATAATTTCATCAATTTAATCATCAACATTTCATTATTTGTAATTATTTGTACCTCTACTATCATTCACGATTCATATAATCCTGTAAACCATCCAAAAATAACTCCTTACTCATTTTTGAGTAATTGAGTGCAACTTATTTACGCAAGTGAATTTATATTCCATATTGTGCGTTGATCGTGACAATGGTTATAATCATGGTAAAACCTGCAATGTTAGTACATAAATAATGTAATCCCCAGTTAGTCCCTGGTTCATAAAAACCTCGAAATCTAACAATTTATAATAAAGTAAAAGTAAAACATCACTCATTCTTAACTTTATTATTTAAGCCAGTGAGTATTTTAACTAACAGTCAATTTCGATTGGTAGTGCTCCTGGAATAATCCTGCAATGTTAGTACATGTTGTGCCCCTACCCAACAGCCTTTAAAAAACATTATTTCATCAAACAAAATTGTATTTTGTTTCGATGAAATGTTTGAATTTCATATAGAAAACCTAAAGAATTGATAGCTACTGAAATGGTGACATTCCAGAAGCTACTGAAACAATGAAATTAAATGTTTTTTAAAGAAAAACCTTTGCGAGCTATGGATTAGTTAACAAAATCACTACTTTGAAATTATTATTTTGAGTGGATTTGCATTGAAAATCAAGGGATAAGGGTTAATAATTTGTCATAACCTAATTTTGAAATCTTATCCAATTATTTATAATTTGATTTTATTATGTGATTTTGTTATCGTAAATATTGATAAGGTTTAAGGTTGATTATTTTATTTTTTGGCACCTTATCAAAGTTCATTCGAATTATATTTCCAAGGCTTTTCGTTCAATTTACGAATTACGCATAACACAACCTTATTATTTGATCTTGATCTTTATGGGATTCATATGTCATCTTTATTATTGCATGTAAAGGTCGAGGTTGATACTATGGGTTATCAAATTTGTATTTCGCATAGCATGTCTCCCATTCTTGAAGGTTGAAACTATTCTACAGTAAGGTTGATATGTTGGTCCTTTGTGTATGAAGGTCTTCTCCAAATTATTGATGGTCACATTTTTATAAGCTGGTTTAAATTACTTACATGAAATTATTCCTTATAATTCAAAGTAATTTTTGTGTTTCATTAATTATTTATGTTTCCAAAAATTAATTTATTCAAGGAATATATATTCATGATATATGGGGCCAAAGTGTATACATTTTTACGAAAGAAAAATTCCAACTCTTGAAATTGTTTTACCTTCCCGACAATATTACCATTATCATAATGTAATAATGATTTTTATAAATAAAATTTATGCATTTTTGTTATTGGTTTAAAGGGGACAGTTGATGCTGAAATGATTATGGGATGATTATCTTGCAATATTTTCTTCTATGAACGTGATCAGCAAGAGAAGCCAGCTCACCGATTTCTATAAACGAGGATACCTATTTTTATAATTTGCCAGCATTACTAAGAGAGAAAATGAATGAAACTGTCTGGATTATTACTATGAGAAACTAAAGCAAAATAACAGATCGAATATCACATTTGTTAGCATTCAGGTTACTAATGTATTCAATCGACGGTTCATTGGAAAAGGGAAGATACTTCATCTTTTAACCTGTCTATTACATATTTACGCAACTTTCATAAACTGCAGTTTAATAAATGTTTTCAATGTGCAGGTAAAAGATGAAGCATATGCACCAGCTTTTCCATAACAAAAATAGAGAAGCAGCTGGCGAGATCAAGGGATTGGTTCACTATCTAATTCAAGTTTATGGGCCATAAAACCGCCTGAGTTGTCCCTGAAGTGGAGGAGAGAAAGATTTGTTACTAAAATAACAATTCGATTGCCTAGCTCATGGATTGATTCATTATCACAACTATTTCTAGAGAATGTGGAGCATTCATGGCTGGATTGGAGGAGATTGTTGTGATTCTAGAATCGTTAGATGAAGAAAAAGCAGGCTACGAATTTTGTTCTGAGCTGTTAACAGAAAACGCGTTCTCAACTGATAGGCGTTTTTCTGGGCCAAATTGTGAGACAGATCTAAAAAATACGTCACATGGGTTTTCTTCAGAACAGACCCATTTAGTTTTATGTAGGGAGATTTCGCCAGAAAGTGATGGATTCTAGGAGATTTTTGGGATCCTCTGAACGCAATTTTGGCAGTTGCGTCCAGCAAAATTTCGCTTATGTAAAACTCAATTTGGATTCCATTTTTGTTTATTTAAGCAGACTGGAATTTGATGGTGAGGGGGGCTGCTACAACTTTAAATATTTCTCTTTTGAAAGCTCTAAAAACACTGCTGTCAGGGAGGAGCTCTGTTTGAAGAATTATTTCTTCAAGAAGATCTCAATGCCTGATTGCTGAAAGAGTTGGAGTGCTCAATAGTGCGAGGAGAGATTTATCTTCCAAAGAGATTTATCTTCTAGATCTGATGAGACACTGCCAGTGGGGGTCGATAGTTGGAGAAATGAGAGGACAAGACTGTGGTTTGATTTACCTGTGACTTTAGACAGTTTCATGTCTGCTGCTACGATATTTTGAACTGGTGATATTTAATATATGTTTATAGTTTGTATACTTGGCATATAGTTTATGATATCTATTAGTCTTGTCATCACTTTTTTATATTATCCATGTTTGTTACAAAATTCTTTAAAGAATTTTGCAAATATATGTCTTTTATGATTATCAACTTTTAAATGTCTCGATTTCGCTGATATATCATGTTGTGTATTTGATGATTGATATCATTGCTTATATGACATGTAATGATTACTGTATGGTTTTATTAAGGTTTAAATTTCTTTTAATATTTTCAAGGGTATTCATACAGTAGTTTTATCAACAGGATTCGATTACAGGTTAATGTTATTTAGCTCCTGATTGGGATTAGAATTAGAATAGATTTTATTTCTGTCAATTATCTTATTTAAAAAATCTATTCGAATCAGATTTTTGTATATGTAATACATTCGGATTATTTCTTGTAATTACTGTGCAAATGTATGAAATATATCCCTGTCAATACCCAGTTTTCTATTTTTGAATTTTGAATTAAATGCTTTAAGTAGATTTAATTTAATAGTTTGCTCTTGTAATATATAACATTAATTAATCTTTGTAATCATAAGTTTGGGTCTGATTAACAATTAATAGCATTAGTTTTAACAATTAGACTTTCAGGCTAACAGAGCCTTTAAAGCTGTCGGAAACAACTATCCCAAACAGCTTGGAACCTGCTCTAAGGATCCCGGTCTCGGTTGTCTTCCCCGTTACGTGCATAGTCACATATGCCCGTCAACAGTACATAACATTATACAACGTTCATTCACTTCTCATTTTCAAATAATAATAGCAATTAAACATCTTTACTCATCCGTATTTGGATAGTTATGAGTGAAGGGACATTCCAATTCTACACAACAATAATGAGTGGTAAGCTAGAGATGTATAAATCCCAAGTGATATATAGTTCTAATTGCCTATTAGTGTCTTGAGAGGAAAAAATATACTCTTTGATTGGACTCTTGTACTTTGAGCAAAACCCCCTTTTAACAAGGCGACGCAAGCTACGAAGACACACGTGTTAATTTTTTTTATCAAAACCATAATGGATAATGTTCATCAATGGTAACCGTAGTTTTAGAATATTATTTCTCCTATATCAATCCACTCTTTTCACAAGAATTTTAACGTTGGTGCAACACAATTGTAACCAACATGCTTCAAATAGTCAAAATGCATATTCCACTTTATGTAATTTTCCCAATCCTCAAATTTCATTAGGAGATACTACATTTGTGTTATCACACATTACATGGAATACACCAATACCCTAAGGGGTATGTTTTTCTAGGTTTCCCACTCTACTTATACTGGTAACATTTTTGGTATTTAGGTTTGGCCTAAAGTTAGCTTTTAATTTAGAATTCCCTTTAAATTATAGTGTGTGTGTAAGAATACATCGAGCAATTAGTCTGAACCAAATCTTATGATAATCCTACCATTCTTATGCCTGCAACCTTCTTTACATAAGAGTGGTGTCTTCAAATTTTTCTCAAGGAGTGATGATTTCTACTTTACCCAATACTTAGGGTTTGGGGATTCTTTGTAAATATTTTACAACATCCAATACTCTTTATAAAGCATAGTAGACACATGGGTTCCATTATTTCCTAGTAATAATTATTACCATTTATTCCTTATATTTTTATTGCTAGCAGCCCATGCATTCTCTTTTCCTAAGGAACCCATAGTTCGTTACCCATCTATTTGATGCCCTATGTTTAAAAGGTCCCTATTAGTATGCATCTATAATTTCCATATATATATATATATATATATATATATAGAGAGAGAGAGAGAGAGAGAGAGAGAGAGAGAGAGAGAGAGGCAATTCTAAGAAAATGTCTACAATTCTTCCTTAACGTGTCAAGAGTATAACTTACAGTCGAACCTCTCGTTCTAAGTGTGTAAACATAAACTTAACTTTTAAGACGAGATGAAAGAATCACTCACACACTTTTTATTTTTTAATGTGTCGATAATGTAATAACATACCTTTGCCATGGTATTTCATATCCTTATCCTCTTGGTTACCTCTTTCAATCTTTGAAGGCCCACTCGGATAACTTATTTCCTCATCCATCATTGCCATGCATCCATAAACAAAATCATTGGATTGGTTAGTTTTAACTATCTTTCCGCTTTATAACTTCATGTTGAGCCCAAATAGGCCTGAGTGTTGCCACTTTTTCTTTGATACCATTTATAACAAACCCAAAACACTAAAAGCAAAAATTACTTTTGAAAGACTACTAATACCTTAATAAAACCATTTCAATGCTTCATAAGGTTAATATCTTTATGATACTCAGTACATTAGAAAAGGACCTTAATCAATAACTCTAGCTTTCATTCCACAATAGCCCATATAACATATTATGATCATCAAATAAACAATCCTCTTTTAACATTTTAAACACTCAAGTATTTACATCATTATTATTAGTGAGCGTAGTGCATAAGAAGAACATCAAGAGAACATAAGATACATAGTATATCAAGAGCACATAAAAGCGAGACCAATGTACGTGGTTCACCCAATCCATGGGTTACGTCCACCAAACTATCACATCATGTAATATTTATCCAAATAAAATATTACAACTGACAACAACCTTGTAGCCTTACTTTTCTGTTACATCTCATCGACTCCCCCTCAGAAAGTATTTCTAAGCCAATGAAACACTATTGTTATCTATATCTTCCTATCATTTTGTTCTAATGGACATCTTCTAATGCAAGCTAGGATTAATCATGAGTCCAAATAGTCAATGGAAGCCTCGACACATGGCTAGACATACCCAATCAACATACATTGGGTCTATACAAATACATGCAATAAAATATATGTTCAAAACTAATTAGCAAAAAACACCGGCTCTCATGAATTCAGATCGACTCAATATAGCCAATTTTAACATCTATAATGCTAGCTTATGTATATGTCTTGGATCCGATCTATCGATGACTAACACTGTATACCAATGCTAACGCATACCTTGCATCAGCATATACGAGGGCCCAAACAACATGGAGCCAAAGGAACATACTTCAAATACAACTAAGAAGGATCCATAAAACGCATACGAAGGTTATCATATCCAAACAGTTGCGATCTAAGTCATACTGACATTCATTTTTTTCAAATAGAAATCAGATCTATAAAATAATGGCTAACTTTATCGATTTATATGTAGAATATATATATATGGTTTCAATATCCAAATTGCTATGATCTATCTCATTGACACCAAAAAGGAAGAATTTATCGATATACATATATAATATATGTTTTCAAATCCAAACAACTATGGTCTAAGTCATTGACACTCATTGCTTTCAAATAGAATCCAGATCTATAAAACATAGCATACTTATTGATTTACATATATAATATATGGTTTCAAATCCAAACAGCTATGATCTAAGTCGTTGACTCAACAAAGGCAGACTTTATCGATATACATATATAATATATAGTTACAAATCAAACAACTACGGTCTAAGTCATTGACACTCATAGAATTTAGTTCTATAAAACAAAGGAAGACCAATTTTTTTGAGTAGATTCATATCTACGTAACACAGGAAGAGGATAATAATTTTCAATATATGAATACATAATTTCATATCAAATCAATACAAGTTGAGTCATATGACGCCCAACTGTTTTCAGTAGATTCAAATCTACAAAAGCAATGCAGAGGGTATAAATTTACATTTATGAATATATAATTTCCTACCAGACTGAATACGATCTGAGTCATATTGCCACCATTTTATTTAGTAGCTTCAGATCTATAAATCAAGGCCAAGTTTTAACAAACTACATATGTAAATATATAATTTCCTACCAGACTGAATACGATCTGGGTCATATTGCTGCCATTGTATTTAGTAGCTTCAGATCTATAAATCAAGGCAATTTTTTTCACAAACTACATATGTAAGTATATAATTCCCTATGAGACTCAATACGGTCTGAGTCATACTTCCGCCATTGTATTTAGTAGCTTCCGATCTATAAATCAAGGCAAGGTTTTAACAAACTACATGTGTAAATATATAATTCCCTACCAGACTCAATATGATATGAGTCGTACTACCGCCATTGTATTTAGTAGCTTCCGATCTATAAATCAAGGCAAGGTTTTAACAAACTACATGTGTAAATATATAATTCCCTACCAGACTGAATATGATATGAGTCGTACTACCGCCATTGTATTTAGTAGCTTTCGATCTATAAATCAAGGACAGGTTTTAACAAACTACATGTGTAAATATATAATTCCATACCAGACTGAATAGGATCTGAGTCGTATTGACGCCATTGTATTTAGTAGATTTAGATCTATAAACACAAGGCTGAGGTTTATTGATTTACACAATAACTAAATACAATTTCAGATCACCTACTGAAACCCATTCCAAGAAAGATCCAAAGTGTGTATGACGGTTAACACATACAGAGGGTAAATTATACCGATATCTGAGTTTATAATCAACTCACAGAAAATCCTTCAACGCAAAAATGGGTCTTTAACATGAAGCTGAGGAATACTAAAATACATATTTCCATACCATTTGTACAAACCCAAAACACTAAAAGAAAAATTTACTTTTGAAAGACGACTTCTACCTTAATACAACCATTTCAATGCTTCGTAAGGTTAATATTTTTATGATACTGAGTACATTAGACAAGGAACTTAATCAATAACCCTAGATTTCATTCCATAATAGCCCATCTAACATATTATGATCATTGAATAAACAATCTTCTTTTAACATTTTTAACAATCAACCATTTACATCATTTACATCATCATTACTAGGGAGTGTAGTGCATAAGAAGAACATCAAGAGAACATAAGATACATAGTATATCAAGAGCACATAAGAGCGATACTAATGTATGTGGTTCACCCAATCCATGGTTTACATCGACCAAACTTTCACATCATGTAATATTTATCCAAATAAAGCTACAACTCGCAACAACCTTGTTTCCTTACTTTTATGTTACATTTCATCGACTCCCCCTGAGAGAGTATTTCTAAGCTAATGAAACACTATTGTTATCTATATCTTCCTATCATTTTGTTCTAATGAACATTTTCTAATGCAAGCTAGGATTAATCAAGAATCCAAATAGTCATTGGTAGCCTCGACACATCATGGTAGCTAGTGATGATGATGTCATCATCACATTTTTTCAGGTATTTCTTGTTTTTGGGGTAGTAGGGTTTGTCAAAAGTATGCAGTGTGGGTACTCATTGGATGCATAATCAAATTCTGCATCCAATGAGCTCTTCCGATCAAAATTTGAGTAATAACATAGGGAGACATGTCGAAAATACGAACACAAAAAGTAGTTTTTTTTTATGACAATTATGTCAATTCAACCATTATGGTTGACTCATTTTATTGGAATTCTATTGGTTCTTGAAGTCCAACTCACAAGAACTTATTGTTGGCGTGTTTTCTTATAAGGCCCATTTTAAACCCTAAATTTCCTCTAATGTTCCTTCTTTCTTTTGTGCAGGTGCACTTGGTGACATAAAACTCATTATGATAGGATAACAAAGACATACTGCCTATGCTTAACTACCTTACAACTTGGATGACGCATAGACATACAGTCCTAAATTAGTGATTCTTATTACTATCATTGGCATTTGTTGTTTACGCAAGGCTCGGTTTAATTATACCTATGTTTACACTGGTTACCACTAACACTTATGGTCTTAAGAGCTTGAATTAGTTTAGACCTGGACTTAACATTTATATGGTTTATTTGTATGGTATAAGGATTATGATATTAATTCGTAGCACTATGTTAATTAAGGTTCTTCAAATACAATGTTGGAGGCATATTGTAAGCCATTCATGGCATATTACATATGTCATGAATTATGGCTTTACCCTAAGTCTACGATACCAATGTTGGGGTTTAAGAAATGCATGGATTTCATTTATCACAACGCGTTTTGGTGTTGGATGAACTATAGAATTGGGGTTTGGAAATCACGTAATGGAGGACATGGTGGTGAAGTTAATGCGCCTTAGGAAATGGGGGTCTCAAGCCCTAAGCTTGGACTATCGTGGAGGTATGATTCATTTGTGTTTCTGTTGGGTGAGCTCTAGCTCTATTCTGTTCTGTATCATGGCGTGAGGGTTTGGAGTTTGGATGCACTTGGAAGGTATGTCCTTCGTTTTGGTTTTGCAGCGCTTGTTTAGTTGTTTCATTTTGGAGGTTTGGCATACTCCCGATCCTTGGTTTTGGTTTCGCAAGTTGCAGGGTCTTCACGGTGTGGGTCATTGGTCTCCTAGGTGATCAAGGCATTACTCTTCACAGGTAATCCCTGTTACAAAACAAGATTAAAACTTGTTCCTCTGTGTGTGCATGTTTGACAGAGAGAGAAGCTTGTTGTTTGGATGAATGCATGGTTTAGGGTTGCGACTCAAATGGTCTCTTTGTAATTGAAGTAAAGCATTGAGAGATGCATATATTATTTGTTTTTTTTTTGGGTTTGGCGCCTTCGAGATGAGACTGTTGTGATTCAACTCTGTAAATGAATACTCTATTGATAGTGTTGGCTGTGGTGAATATTACATACTTTGAGTTTCGTTAATATGTTGGTTTTGATAAATGGTGACACCACCATTGCTTACAATGGTGCATTGTCTTGGAAAATGCGACTCTATAATTTTGAATATATTTTTATAAAGAAATTATAGTGGTTAAATTCACAACGCGTTTGCTACTGTGTAAATATCATGGCTACAATTCTTAGCTCAACAATGTTTGTGATTTAAATTCTTTATTTGGTTTATTTTAGCATAGATGTTTTGGCTTTAGAGACATGCCATTGATGGAAATGACATTCTTGCCATTTAGTGTAGTGACTGTGTTGATTATGGTTATAGCTGTGACTATGGGTCTTAACTTTAGGAAATGAATGTCATTTCTATTGCTTAGCGTAGACATGGGTTTAAATGATTTATAATTTATATTAATGGAATTACTATGTTGTATATAGGTCATGAGCCACAAAATGGATACAATGTATCTAACTTGGGGTTTTATTACTATGTGGAGCATTGTTAAAATGTTTTACAGCTTGTAATTTGATTTGGTAAATGAGATGTGAAAATGTTGACAGGGAAATAGTTTTGATCTATGGTTAACTCTTATGGAATTCAATGGTTTATAATGTAGACTGTGTAGATTATTTATGAACTAATACAGCGTTAAACGCTACTGACGAATCCTACACGATTCGATGTTGGTCAAGATTTTAAATATATTTTGTGTTTGGAATTCGTGAGCTTCACAAAATTTGATCATGGGCTACGATGGTTGTAAAAGGATAAGTGTGTGGATAACTTTGGTCCAGCATAAATTCCAACAAGATTCAATTGTGTGACCTCTTGATTGACGCGATATATGTTAATGAGTTTTTGTGATTAAGTTAGGGTTGATTTTATTATGTGGAATCTCTTGTGAGATATGATTTCGATATTTGTATTTTATGTTTATGTTATGTAGTATATAGTGTGGTTAGTGCCTTCAGACCTTAGAGGTCTCGTTAGCTTAGCTTGATATTTGATATTGTTGTTTTACAATAAAAAATGGAATGATTTGTTCTAATTTCCACGTTATAATATTCTAATTTAATGTGTTAGTAATTTATATTTATGTTATAATGTTGTTTTTAGAGCTTCGACAATACTATAGATACTAGTTGGTTTATGTATATTAAATATAGGCCTCATGGAAATATGAAATCTGCTAGTAGAAATAATATATGTAGGCTCTGTTTTTAAATTAGTTCTAGGTTTTAGAATTAAATTTATAGATAGGAAAATAAATTTTGGAATGAACTAGAAAACAAAAACCCTTAATTAATAAACATAAATGAAATTGCACAAATGAACTAGAAAACAAAATCTCTTGTAGATAGCACTAATGGTGCTTATGTCATTATGGATAAAATATATATTAAGATAACCTATTTTTAAAAGAAAGAAAAGATAACCCAACTTTGATAAATAAATACATCTCTTAATAAACAAGAAGTTTAAGAGACAAAACCCTCCTATAGATAACCCTAATCTTTGATAAAAGATTTATATCTGTTAGTACACAATGATTTTAACTTACAGGTGTAGAAAGTGGAAATGTAGAAAATATGACCTAGCTTATAGTATACTGTTAGTAAATAATCATTCAGAATTCAATCTACTTTAGATAGTAAAGCTAGTACAATTTGCAAGGGAAAAATCGAGAACCTCATACCTGCAAGATGAAGTTGTTTTAATGATTAAAAACTTACACACTCAAATACCCAGCATTAAAAAATTCATAGGAAGATCTTACGTTTGTTTAGATAACCGAATCACTTTGGAAATATCACGTTCCACCCAACCATTACCCGGAACCATTCGTAGTTTCAATCTGGATCCCCCCGAGATGGTTCCAACATGCAAGTAGCTTAGAGCTCATAAGGTAAGGCTCCCCTAACTTGGATATCGGGTTCTGAATCGATTCTCCTTTTCCCTCTTAGGAAAAATGTTCTCTAAGAACTCTCTTGAGAATAATCAAGTAGAATATAAAATAACAAAAAAAGATCCCCAAGCCTCTCTTTCGATTGGGTTTTTATAGGAAGACTTTTAAGTCAAAGGGGAAGTTAAATCAATAATCATTTGATTTCTTGATTTAACCATTTTTATTTAATTTAGGAACTTTTAATATTTAACTTAGGAACTTTTAACTAGTTCCTATTTGTACTCTTGTAGATATTTCAATATTTAATTATCTTTTAGTAATAATNAGAGAGAGAGAGAGAGAGAGAGAGAGAGAGAGAGAGATCATTTGTTTAACATTTTTTCTTTACGTACCATATAACATGATCCCTAAACTTATGAGACTTTCTTTATTAAGGCCTTCAGGTAGGGGTTAGGTATACTAGGTTAGGCAAATTTAAACCTCCTGGCATGTTGGATTCCCTCATATAACATGGTAGTTCTTCAGCACTTGATGATATATAAAAATTAAAAATTTCATTTAATCACTTACAAATAAGTGAGATGAGATCAATGTTTTATTCAATTCGTTTTCACTGGACATGTTAATTCTTTTCAATAAATCCTAGCACTTATCGCGAGCCCATACTCAATACTAAAAACATGGAGTTACAAACTTAGTACAATTCCAAAGCTCCTCGCTCAACACTAATGCTAGGATGTAATTGTAGGACACACCTAGGGATACAATGGCCAAGGATTCGATGTTCCAGAGCTTAAGCTCAACATCAACTTGGAAGGATCTAGGGTGTATACCCAACACTTCCAATTTATCTTTTCATGTGCTTCAAAGATTCATGCTCAACAAAAAACATCAATTACCCATGTGCTCGAGAGCTCCTCGCTCAACACAAAACATCTCATCAATTAGGTGCTTCAGTGTCCATACCCAACACATGAAATCATATATATATAACATATGCAATTGGATTACGCCCAATATATCGAACAAATTATCATGTTCATATGTAGTGGGGTCTTAGACCCAACATATCAAATAAAACATCAAAGTAACATCATAATCAATGGGGCTTATGCCCATAAGTGTTAGGTCAAAATTTAGGATATTACAGTGGGATTGGATTCCTAGACCCCATGTCCTGCAAGTACTAGTGTAGTGCCTAGTTTTTTATTCCTCTAGTAAAAAAACATTCTCTTAATTTTTATTTCCTCTATTTTGATTATTTATTGTGTCCACTATGGGCATTAGCAATGCTACTCAAATTCTCTTTCATTAAGTCTATGTGTGTACTTTCTATTAAACATTGGGAGTTTCACCTACAACCATCCCTTTGATTGGATTGTTGGATTCGATCCATATCAATGTCAATAGATTGTCTTGTTTAACACTACACATCAAGGCATATGCTAGAACTAAGAAATTACTTAGCCACACATTATAAACAAATGATCAAACACATCTATATTATGGATTATAATGATATTGATGAGGAGTAGCATTTGCATTGGTACACCACTTTAACATATGGATATAAATGTTTATGCATTGTGCATTGGAACAGATGAGAAGTTTGTGCATTGTGTAATTCACCTATAACATCATGGTTACCTTTTTCTTAACCAATGTCTTGTAATCTCATCCATTCCTAGTATTCTTCCACACTTATAACCAAGTCATTTATCAACTCTTACATGTTAGTGATCGGAAACTAGTGGCATGTACAACATTCTATTATTGTCGATTCCTTTGTGATTATCTTTTGTGTCCACTATGGGTATTAGCAATGCTAATCACATTCTCCTTGATTAAAAATATGTGTGTATTATTTATTGGACATTGTGAGTTTCACCTACAATGATCCCTATGATTTCTCATTGATTGGATTGTTGGACTGGGTACACATTAGTGTTAGTGGCTTTCCTTCTTTGACATCTTGCATCAATTCATATGCTACAAATAAGCAATTACTGAATCACATGTTATAAAAAATTGGTCATATAAATATTTATTATGGATTATAGTGATATTGATGAGGAGTAGAGTTTGCATGGGTACATCACTTTAACATATGGGTATATTTCTTGAATGGGTAGAGGTGTGCTATAATGAAACATTGGGTTTAACTATTTTAATAAACTGTAAGATTGAAATAAAAATTAATGGAATTTTGTTGGACATGATCTTTTACACAAGTATAGTGTGTATTCCTCGCTAGCAAAATTGTAGAGACAAAATTGAACTTGTTTTCCATTGATGCAAATTGGTGTAAATTGACAATGCAAAAGTGTTAAATGAAATCCTTGAAACAAATATGAATTATGATACACACTAATGAATCTTGCTTGCATATCATGATCATGATTACAAATAAAAATATTTATTTTAGTTGCTTAGACACTATTACATGTGCACATTTTTCCCACATTCAACATTCGCTATTGCAACACTTTTTTGTTGCAATAACGACGACCATCACCCCACATTTTTGTGACAATGTTTGGGTCATGATAGCCACACGTTGAACCATTTGTCATTATGGAAACATGAAAGAGATGACACATGGTGTCTATGGATGATGGATTACAAATCAATTCTCATTGCGCTAGTGACAGACTATTTTTCCTAGATCAACAGGTGTTCATGCACACAACGACAAACTTGTTATATAAGCGATAGATTCCTCATTGCTAATCTATCACTATAGAGACATTGAAGTGTCTATGTATCGATGTCTGACCATGCATAAAGCAACGAGATTTCCATATTAGCGATAATGCCTCATCTCTATAGTGATGGAATATCGTTGTTGGGATGAAGAACTACTAAGTCATTTTAGTTGCTATAGCAACGCTTTCTGAGTATTTTAATAAAAAAGAAGAAGACACCACCATAAGAAACATCTAATCTAATATGAATTTCAATAGGTGATGACCTCCAAAATGATGTTATTGTTTGAAGCATTTTTCCACTGAGTTGGATAGGTGAAATGGATTTTTAATGATTCCCTTTCACAACCTCATAATGATTATTTCATTATGAGTTGGAGAAGAAGAAAACAATGAGATGGAAATTCCATGAATTTCTAAGGTAAAATCAAGTTTAAAGGTTAGATTGCATCCCCATGTTTTGTTCACAATGGGTGGCTAAGACCACGTCACAGAAAACTAGGCATCTTCAAACATTTTCACAAAGATAAATTATGATGTGTACTTCTCATAGGTAGCACACTCATACCCCATGTTCATTCCAATTATTTATGTCAATAATGAAACCTTGACATCAAAATTTTACCCCTTTGCATGTAATGCACCACAAATATTTGACATTTCCATGAATATCTATCTCACACATTTTCCTAGTATAGGAATGCTTTCCAAAATGACTTTAAATTTGAATTTGAAGGTATTACTAAAACATGTATATAATTCTTGTAGTGAGCACCATTTTACTTTGTGATATCTTGTGAGTCAAAGCTCAAAATGATGAGTTATTTCCCTATTTGCAATAGGTTTATGCATTGTAATAGCCTATTATTTGTATCGTCTACGCATTACACTATTATTTTTTAACAGATGGATATCGTTGCAGGTTACCATTTCTAGCATATTAGCACTTTTTTGTACTAGGTTTATTCTGTTCAAGAGGTAATAACCAATCACCATAATAAACAATGAAAACAAAACCATAAGATTTTCCATTCAAATCATTTGCACACTAATGATTTCATTGTTGGACATTTTAGTTGTCATTGATGTCAAACTTAGAATATTTTTTATGGTGATTTATTGAATAAAAAATTGGTTTTTTGAAGAGAAATGCTAATATGAAAACACCATAACATCTTGAATCCACATGAAGTAGTGAATTTCCATAAAGTATCCATAAGAAGAATGATAATGAGAAATTCTTTAAGAGAACCATAATCATGAATAACCTTACAATATTGAAAGTGTTGAGGCTTTGAAGCATTGTGAAATTGAATAAACTCACTCCCCAATGAATGTAGAAATGATTAAGAAAACCAACTCAATGATAACAAAAGGAGAGGATATAAGTAAACTTAAAAGTAGTGAAAAGTGAATAAAAAGAGTTCAAACCCCAAAATAAAATAAAAAAACTATTAACAATAAAAGAAAAGAAAAAGTTATAACTTGAAAGAAGAAGAAAATATCAATTTATCTAATAATAATTTTCAATATGTGTGTGTACAAAGTATGGTTAATACTTGATCTTCATCGTTAAGAAACTATATTTGATTAAAGAAAATGAATTCACTGATATCCATACCTTACTCTTTCAAACTTGAGGAGTAAAGTATCATAGATTCCATATTGAATGATCAACTTGAGAATCAAATATTCCTTCCATCTCTCAATAGAAACATAAAATAACTCAAAATAATTATAAATGTTGATGTCATAGTCAACCTATAAAAGGATTAGAGAAAATAAATTTTTTATTTCATTCACCGTTGGGAATCTTCATATCATGCACAATCATTTAGGAGAGGAGACGGTCTTCCAAATAGTAGGTATTTGAGGGAATTTTAAAATTCCAACATAATGGATTAATGATGATGCACAAATATGCAATGTGATATATATATCCAACCACCCACCACATGACATTTACATCACTTCATGATTAATATACACATACACATACCGCAACGATTCAACCATACATCCTCTGGTACAGTTGTTGTTCAATACTCTTGAACTCTGTGCAGATTTCTAAAGCTTGCCATCTTCAAAACTTGCCATATGAATTATAGACTTGAACATGGGTTTATTCCAACTCAAAATTGGATTTTTCAAGGGTTCTATTCTCACCCGAAGGGGGTCTAATGTCTTCATCAAGGTAGTTGATGAATTCTTGACACTATAACCGTCATTTCAAGTCATATACAAGTCGCTATAGCCAACAAATATGATATTTCTTGCTGATATATATCAAGTTAGGACTTCATTGTACTCATATCTTGTCATGGTATTGATGTTACCTCCATAGTTCATCTTACGAAAATAGTAGGAATTTGAGGGAAATTTGAAGGCTTGATTGTGGTAATAAATAGCATTGGTGTCCAATACCTTGATTGGGACATCGCTGATAAAATCCATGGAAATGGACTCCCGAATGTTAGAAGAAATATGGAGAGGTTGATAAATGCTAACTTTATTATTGATAGGTTTATCATGATGGATGAAATCTTATACAAATTTATGCAAGGATGACCAACAAAAGTGGCATTGTCAGTGATGGAGGGTTTTTTGAGCATGGATAATTTTAGGGACTTTATATAGTCCATGAGCTATATTAAGGTGGTAAAGAAAAATTAGTGAGATATATTATTATATGGAAAGGGGTTTTATAGATAAAATATATTCACCCAATATTTATTAGAAAAAAATAAATCCGAAATGAATAGCCTCATGTATATTAATGAGGAAAATTATTAAAAAAAAACTACTTTCTCCCTAGCAAAATCTCCCTCCAATCTATATTTCACCCCCAATTTATAAACAAAATCTAGTGAAATGACTCTTTTTCCCCTAATTTTCAGTAATGGAGGATTCCAATGGTTATTTATCAATCTATTTTCCTTATAATTCATGTATATGGTTCCATTTGCTTGTATTTTTAGTCAATTTATGTGATACCTTCTTTGAGTCCTTGATTTCCAACATTGGAGGGGAAATTAAGGGCTATTTTGTTCTATATAAAGGCTACAGTGATTCATTGTTCACCCACATCATTTTGCACTTGCAGGGTAAAGGTTGTGGTTGATGTTATTCCACTTTTAATTCTTAGTTTTCTCGATATTTTAATTTTTACATAACATCTCCATTGTCGAAAGATTAGGTCTTAAAGGGGAATGTTGCACATGTAATTTACTAATGAATACAAACTTACATTACACTTTTATCCAATAATTAATGTGGTATGCTTTTTATCATGTTTTAAGCTTTTTATCCACAATTACGATAGATTATTATATTGTAAATTTATCTTTTATCTTGGTTTTTATCATGGACGCTTTTTTAGGCCTTTTAAATTCTAGGGAACTCTTGATTCTTAGGGATCAGTCAACGTTATTAGGGTTTTATCCTATCCTAGGAGTATTGGTTCCATGAAAGTGTTATAGAGATCAATAGATATGATTTAAATTATGTGTTGTCAGGTTTAAACTATCGAATGCCATTTATATGTTGTTAGTGTATGCTACTCTTGATGGATAGACGCCACATGGTTTTTATATATTCAAACTGGATTTGACCTTGTTTTTTAAAATGTGCTTTTATTAGGATATTGCTATGAAATTATTATTGTATTTAATCCATTGACAAGAGTGTATATGCTCATATTTTATGTCTGTTATTGTTGATGTTTGGGATGTTTGTAATAGAAATTAATGCACACTAAGTATAATGGCAGGGCTATAGTGGAATGGTCATAATTTTGGTAGTATTCTTGTAGAGTTTTCCAAAATGTACTTCTAGATTATTTTATTTGAATTGAGAAGTTTGTGTTTGGTAGATTTTTTTATTCATACTGAAAATATCTTCAATTTTATTTGTGACCTAAATTTGTTGGGTTCGGTGCTTGTGTTACTATATTTTGTTTTTTGCAAGGGTCATTTAGAAGTAAAATGTTTTTTGGTGATTTGTTTTGCTGTGTAATTGCTATCATCATCCTGAAATGGATGTAGTTATGTTTTATAAATATATGATTTAGTTGGAACATGATACTTCATTTCCATCATGATTGTATATAATATGTACAAGGCATGTTTGACCTGAGATGTATACATTATGTTATTTGATATATAGTATTTTTCATTCAATGAGGGTGATAAACACTTTTACCACATTTTGCATTCTTTACAAATTTTCAAGGAATTTGGTAGAAACACCTCCTCAGTTTATCTGAGAAAAAATCATCTTTAACATAGTACTATGATATGCATGATGATGTACTAATGTGATTTCTATTCTTGTTAGTGTATGTTCTTATTTCTAATAACCATTCCAATTTTATAACTATCTCTACAAATTCTAAATCAAATTCCATAATTCATATTTTGATTATCAACAAAATAAAGGAAAAATATGCATTCTTATCTATAAACAAATAACACGGTTATTTTTTTCTTAGAAAGTAATCTATTTGGAAAATAATATATACACTATTAATTTTGTGGGTCTCGATAATACACAACCTTGTAATAATGGTTCATGGGTTCCAGAATCCCTCCACAATGTAAAGTATTCAATTCTATCATTCTGTCAGTATGTCAATATTTGTCTCCCCACATGTTCATTGGACCATTAGGGGATGAGACAAAAAGTGGAGTCTTCACTTTCCCTGAATCTAGTTAGAGTAGTTGTCTTTTATCAACACCTATAGTTGTGAGTGACTCAATACTACTTCTAAATTGTATAATAACCCCTCATCTCCTCATTCATACATTTGTTCATTTTAAGCCCTAGGAGTCAAGAGAGTCAATCTCTAGTATATGCTCTTCTTTTGCACCACCTTAGTAATCTACAAAATCAAATATTGAGTCGTCCTAGAAAAAGATTCACCAAGACATTACAATTTTTTATAATCTCATGAAATATTTGCCAAGTTTTTACAATATTTTATAATTCAATGAAATATTCACCAAGATTTTACAATATCTTATAATTAGTGAAATATTTGCCAATATTTTACAAGATTTTATAATAAAATGAAATGTTAGCCAAAATATTATACATACATATTATATTATTGATAAAATATCCTTCAAATTGTCCTATATATTTGGGATATTTTTCCATTTATTATACATATAAATTTTGGGGGTGTTCTAAAAATTATCCTTGTATATGAGTGTAAAAATTTCCACAATTGGATGAGGAATGGGCTTCCTTTACTAGGATCAATCAATTTGGAGGATGGGGAACACATATTTTATTTAATTTGTCGCAGTTGTCTTCATGGAGTTGGTAGTCTAGGAGGAGGGTTTGTTTATTGTTAGTAAGTCTCTACAATGAACGAAGTATTGAGGTGAAGGAGTTGATAAGAATTGTACAATTTATTCCAATTTTTGAAAGAAGACACCATCGTAAGAAGCATCTAATGTAAGAATACTTTCAATAGGTTATGACTTACAAAATACATACTAATACTTCTTAAAAATGTGATGTCGCATGATGTAAACATATTTTTATGGACAACATTATTCCACCCCCCCAAATTCACACCAAATTATAGATTAGCACCCCACATAATGATATGAATTGGAAGAACATAATATAATACGAAGAACATACTATAGTGTAACTCTTGAGTAATGCACCTTAACTATTGATGTATTCTTGAGCGATGTGCCCTCAGGAATAAGAATCTCTCTCATGGTTGAGCTTGATGAAGAGCCATGCTATGTTGAGTTGAAAATGTTTGTCAAACATGTTAGAGATTTGATATATTAACATAAATTTAGTTAATTGCATAGAAAAAATAGGATAAATAAAAGGTAACCATGCATGGAAACAAAGAGACACGGAGAAAACATGGGTCTTACCCATGCATTTCAAAATATCTTGAAATTGGAGCAAAAGTCTCAGTAATATCAACCCAATCTTTTTTAGAGAATCCTTTTCCAACACATATGGCCTTCGAATTTAGAAAATATAAGGATCTAGAGTCATCCCTTGTATGTATCAGTGATCATTATAGCACAACAAAATTATGTAATTTTTGTGGAAAATAAAAACCATACCTCAATATCCTTCATGTCCATCATGTATTAAAAATAATGAGCTATAATAAAAATTAAAGTACTGAAAACAATAACAGTAATAATAGTAGCAATATAAATTAGATCTAAATCAATTACAAGATCAACATCATAAATTAGGGAAAAACTCTATTATCCTCAGAAAACAATCCTTTTATTAAACGAACTTCAACCTCTTAGTGTTAGTTTACTTGCATGAGACTCAACTAGACCGACATACATGTGAAAGGAGAGAACCCAGAACTGGAGAAGACCCTAAAAAAATCATCCAACCCTCACAAATAAAAAATAGTAGCAACAAAGCAGTAAAACCAACTCACAATAAAAAACGACAACAAAGTACTCCAAAAAAGTCATATAAGGTAGCGCTATGATCGATTGCACCTAAGGAGGGATATTAAGTTCAATGCAAGGGTGGAAAACAATCCTAAGGCATCGCTCTAGTCATCAACACGATGGATGTCAATATTTAAGGGTTGTATATGTTACTATGCAAGGGTCAATCACAAGTTACCACAAGGATAAACATCACATACAAGTCAAAATTCAAGTCTATGTAACACAACAAGGAAAAATGATGTCATACTAGACTCATGCACATCAAGGCAGAGTGAGGGTAGGCTACCTGACATTCTCAACTGTATGTGGTCATACATCTCATGTGTCTCATGCAAATATTGGAAGCTTGTAATCATCATCACTGGATCATGAAGCTCATGTGGTCATCTCATCTTCCTAAGGTTAACATAGAAAAGGGTGGCTATCCCCTTGAGGATAACCATAGCCCTCAAAATATGTCACGCATATTAAAAAATAATCTATGCAACAAAGTGAACAAACATTTTGCATACAAATTTTACAAACAAAAAATATAAGTTCATTAATTGTTTTAATCAGAACAATAATATAAAATAGAGAGTTGCAATAATCATTAAAGTACTAAAAATAAAAAAAGTAATAACAATAGCAATATCTATCATATCTAAGTTGTTAATGAAAGACAGCAATGTTGAAATAGTAATATCATGAATATATTAGATCTAAACCAATTATAAATGATATGGTCATCTCATCTTCCTTAGGTTAACCTAGGAAGAGGTGGATATCCTGTTGAGGATAATCATAGTCCTCGAAATATGTCACACATATTAAAAAATATGAACTAAGCAATAACATTCACACTATAAACCTAAATTCTAAAATTTGACCATGCACTGAGTATGGGTAAGCATATCACTAACATTTATGGGTAATATTATAAACTCTCATCCTATCAATTATATTCCCTAACCTGTGTAACCCATAAGGCATACATCCTATAAATTACCATAAATATTAACCCTTATAACTAATTATAACCCACATCCAAACCAAAGGATGTATTCCCACCATTAGCCAACCCATCTCATGAGCCCAAGTCATTTTTTTTGTATGAACTCACCAACCATGATGATGATGATATTGTTAGAATATTTCAAAGGAAATTTCCCAATGGTGCTATACTTGGAATATTTATTTCTTTTCCTGGGGTAGAACCAGATTTGGAGGGCACCCCACATCGTATTTTTAATATCACATACTTTATTGTATAAATTAAATTTGGTATTTTATCTCCAAGTTTAGAAAAAAAACTCCACTCTTATATGTCACTATCCCCTAAAAATAGAGGATGAAGCAATGAGGACGCACCATTTGTGCTTTGTTATTGGACATTGTTGAAGTCTTTGTACAAATTGATTCCAAATTTTTTCCTCCTCTCTATGTATTCCTATGGTAGTTTCCCTTTTCCATATTTGTTTCCAAATGGATGATAGATTTAGGTCTATTTAATTTGCTAGAAATTAATGAATGTCTTCTAAGTTGAGGGTATTAATAAAATGATTAAGTAATTGGACTTGAATAACACATCCAACCTAAGGGTATCCCCTTGATATATTGCACTCATGTCTTATTGTATTTAAGCTTGGCCCTTAAAGTGCTATGTTTTTTTTATTTTGTGAAGATCATATAATAAAACCAAACACGCATTTATATTCACCCCCTCTTTGACGGCCTCACCACCATCGATTCTCATCATATTTATTTGAAATGATATATCTCACTTAGGTATAATTTTCATCTCTTTCAAATTTACCACTCCAATGGGTGATTGCGTTAAATTTGATCCTTGAGATGATTTACCAAATGCATGTATAGTAACAATATTGTAACTGATGAAACAAGACAATAACAATGTTTAGGAAAATAACAACATTACTAACCAGTAACAAATAATAGTAACAATACTAATCTATAATTATTTTGGATCTACAAGAGTTCTAGGACCAACTAGAATATAAAGGACCATAAGTCAACCAAAGGGGGTCACAATATGAAGCTAAGGTGACCCTCATACCCATAAGACCAAGGTGTACCATAAAGGTGGATAACCAACCCCTTTTACACATAGGATCAACAAGAGCAAGTAATTTAATATTTTATCTCTCTCAAGGTACATTGTTTCATATATTTTTATCATCACTGTATAAGGATAAGATCCAAAATAGATGATGTGATCCAAATGCATAATAGTACACCGATAACAACTGAGTAAAATTTATAACATTGTGTTAGATGTGAAGCAGTGAGATAATTTAAACATAATTTTCATCTCTTTCAAGTTTAGCACTCTTCCATGATCCTTATGCTAAATTTGGTCCTTGATATGCAAAGTAACAATAGTACAAAAGCAAATTCAAGGCCAGTAAAATAAATAGAAATTAGTATCAAATCATAATGGTTTAGAACTTCTTGATACTGAGACACATTTAGGTTTAGACCTTGTCTTTCAAGAAACAATTCACCAAGGAATGAGATCATACCTTGAGAGAGAGATAGCGTGTTTAAGGTAAGCATGGATCTAAGAAGGCTATAAAAAATAGAGGGTTTCAGACAACTAGTGAAGGATAAATTAATTCAAGGTGTTGTATTTTATTTCCATTTTGAATTGCTATATCTTTAGTTTCATTTTGAGAGTTTAATTGTGCAAGTTGTTCATAATTGTTGTTAACAACAAAGTTTTCTCCAATAGTTAAAATTGGAGAAACTCATTAACATTGAAAACAGATACACTCATACCTTTGCATTGTTTTATGTGGACCAATTATCAATTTCTATTTTTCCTCTTTGAATGATGAAAATTCATCCAAGGTATACCCATTAACAAATGAATATATGGGATGATATTAGAACTTTTTGTAAAAAAAATTAGATTCCCTCATAATAATTCCAACAACACAATTTCCTTAGTCCCTGGTTCCCTCTTACTAGATGGTCTTATGGAGATATAGGACCCTCTTCCATAGTGGAAGTTGTGTCCCTTCCATGTCAAATGTCTATGACTTTGGAAAATCCTTGGATAAATGGACACCAGGATTTAAACCTTTCTCATGGGAACACAACTTAATCTCTTGCAGCCCAGAATGGGATTTATGAAGCTAACTCAGTTAGTGGTTTTACTTGCAATTTGTTGTATGTCGGTGGGGAAGGAAATTATGCAATCATGTATTATGTTATTCAATTGCAAGATTTAAGGAGTTATTTATGGGTAACTCGAGTTTTTGTAGGTAAAGACACACAGTGTAATAAAGGGGTTTACACTAGACTGATAGGAGGGTAAAGTAGGTCACCAATAGGACCAAGGTTGTAACAGCCTTAGGGAAGAGTCCCAAGGATGTAGTGTTGAAGGGAAGAGTCCCAAGGATGTAGTTTTTAAGGGAAGGAAGGGCGAGGCTACTAGCAGCTTGGCGAGTGATTGAGGGGGTAGAATCAGGATGCTACATCAGCTCAGGGGAAGAGTAAAGTTTGTTCTAGAGAAACAACAAACTAAAGTTATTGAATCTCCCAAGGGATGCATCAAAGGAACATTCGAGGGTGAAAATAGGGAGAATAAGAGGGCTAGGGAAAGCTGGAAAGGCATACCAGGGTCTAATTAGGGTAGATCTAGGATTGTCTCCCTAGGATTCAAACCTTCTTCTCTACATTAGAATCTAGTTGTTATGGTTAGTTAGGTTGATTTTATTTGTTAGCTTATGTTTATCTTAGGTTGATTTTAATTGTGTGCAAGCTATTCATAATTGTTGTTTCCAACATAGTTTTCACCAACAGTTAAAACTAGAAGAACTCATTAACATGGAAAAAAGATACACTCATCCCTTTGATTGTATTCATGGGTCACAATTCTCAATTTTTATTTTTCCTCTATATCAACGATCGTAAGAAAATGTTCAAGTTAAAGAGAACATTGGAATTAGGAGAATTGATGTACGTCATGACAGATAAGGTTTGTGATATTAAAAAATTTACTATCACTTAATTTACCTTCAAGTTTGTTTCATTCTTGTATTTTTTCTTGATTACACTATTGGGAATTTTATTAAAAACTATTGTTTTGTTTCCTCGAGAAAGGGAAATTGTAGGTAATTAATTAGCAAGTAATGTTTTTAGGCCCCCATCATCCAACCCTGGGTCTTGATTGGGAAAATAAGGGTGTGAAAAAGATTGGGAATGGACCAACAAAACTTTAAAAACTTGGGATTTAGGAACAACATCTTCAAATATGTATGATTCCACTAATGACATATATTCAAAATTTAAATGTGTTACCAAATTGCATGTATAGTAAAAATATTATAATTAATGAAACTAAACAATAGCAATGTACAGGAAAATAACAACATTACACACTCCACTTTATTCATGGCCCAGAAATCAGTTCATGGTTCCATCTCAGGCTTAGAAAAGGTGGAAACATAGTCCACGACCCACAAAGTAGTTCATGATTCCATTCCACATTTGATTCACTGACTAGCCACGATCGAGCCCATAGTTCAAGATAGACCAACAATCTAAGTTTAATCCACAATCCAAGTTCAATCAATAGTCTACCCCACAGTTAATCCTCATGTCTCAAATTTAGGGCACACACATCATCATTAGGGTTCACTTCACGGTTTAAGAAAAAACCCAGCCTTCATAAATATCTGAAGAATTACAGTGTAATGAAACCCTAAGACCCAAGAAGTCCTAGCATAGCTTCCAATCATAAATAAATTAGATCTAGAAATATCTTAAAGGATAATTGAATAATGAGGAATACAATAAAACAGGTAATCAATAAGGTGTTCTCTCTCAAGGTATATAGTCCACATGTTCCATACAATAATTATTTTCATCATCACCATATAGGAAGTTCCTAACTAGATGAAGTGATCCTTTGGTCATCCTACTGCTCCTAAAGGATAAGTGTTGGTGATATCATGAAGGGGTGTCTAGTCCCTTGAGAAACAACCTGACTTAACCATATAGGATAGGAGGTTGTCACACTTCATCATATTGGTCTACTGACCAAGATCCAATATAATAACAATACTAAGTAACGACTTTTCTTACAAAAATATTTTCAAGTAAGACTAATCATTTAATTTCAAATTAAAAACAAGCATCAATTTTTCTGTACAATACTTACTGAACCACAAAGCATGCCAACGAAACATGTGTGATATTTTGGGGAACTACAATATTTGGGCATGGATGAAATGAGAATATTATGATATGTTCGGTTTAGTTCATCATTATCACAGAACTTCATTGCATGCAACAATTGTTGGGTCTAGATAAAAATCATGGGAAACATTAGTGGAAGAGATATCCTCCTCTCATGATGAGGGTGATGATGAAAGAGATACCCCCCACTCATGACTGCTTAACCAAAGGAAACCAATGTCATAGAAAAATAAATTATCACTCCCTTAGAATTATCATGCAATCACTAGTTCCATACCTTAGTTGCAATCATCATTAACCGTTTAGAATGAAGTATGAACATCAGTATAATCAAAGTATCAATCATGTATTAATATTCATGATGGAATTCAAATATTGATAACATGTGCATTGATCAATATTGATTACATGTGCATTCAGTCATGTATTAAGAACTTTATTGTTTTGTGTGCAGGGATCAAATATATGGCCCATAGAGACAAGATTTGGGTTTTAATTAAAGAGGGCTTCAACTGTGAGGGAATCCCTAAGGTATGACTAAATTCCATACAATGTAATAAAGGGGTTTGCACTAGACTGAGAGGATGGTTAAGTATTGTCACCATTAGATATTGATGATGAGCTGAGACATAGAGTAGAGTTTTTTTTAATTTGTCCCTCACAATATCGTTCAATGACTTGAACCCAAAAAGATAATAGGACACTCATCAATGAGCACATTTTATTCAAGAAATAGACAAAACCTATTCAGTTTTGGAGGCATATTTCCTTGTCAAAATTGTTGATGACTCATAAGACTGGTTATCAAGGTCACCGATGTTTCCTAGGTCTTCTTGTTTTCATGGTCTACTTGTCGAGTTCTCCTTTCTCTCAATACGTTAAGTTTTGATCACTCTTCTCTTACTAGTCTCCTAGGAATGGAGCATTCCTCCAGGAGGTCTGTGTAAAAGGATGCTAGGGAGGGAGGCCGCAATGCTAGTAAATGGTAAAAGGTAATCTATGTTTTTTTTTATGTTTAATGTTTATTTTTTTTATTATATAATATCTATTATTCTCTTTAAGCATGTGCATCTTGTTGAAAGGTTTTATCTATATGTGTGTACCAAAAAATAGTCTTAGCTAGTTGCTTGAAGTTGAGGAAGACAATTATAAAGGACAAATAGACATATGGTATGAATAGTAGTACTTATGCATTCATACTAACTAACAACTCATTCAAAACATAAATTCAAATTATTCAATCTCACAAGACTTCCCTATATGCAAGGACACTTTGGAGGAAATTTTGGGTCGTGTGAGGCTAAAGGAAAAAAAGAAATGGTAGTGGAAGTTTATGGGAATCTCACTCTTGGACAACAAATTGGAATGTAACCTTGGCTTCAAAATATATTGTTTGTTTCATGAAGAAGGCTTGTCTTTATATGTCAAAATTCAACTTGAAAATGAACTTATTTCAATGTGAATGCCATATTTTCAAGTATGGACACCCATGTGATTGAATTGGACAAAGGGATGGACAAGTACCCTAGTATTATATGAGTAAGTTCAATTTATATGGTGTTAATTCACTCAAAAATATCATGGGGAGAACTTTAGCATTTATTTAGTTGATATTTGCATTTCTAGCGCCACTCTACATGCTTGGTACAACACTGCCGAAATTTGAATTATAATGACTTGGCATGTTTAACTGTCCTTAATGAACTTGCAAGTTGGAAACACTATATCTACTGAGTAACAATTGAATGCAAGGGAGTAGTTTCTAGAGGTTATAGGGGATAATAATTTCAAGATTAATATCGATATGTGTGAGAATGTTTGAAGGTTATAAGGAATATTAGGTTTTATATTGGTGAGTATTTATAGCACGGTGATAAGGTTATGGATTAAAGTCACCAAAATTTATGTCCCAAGGGTTATAAAGGTTATTTTTGTATGTTATAAATAATAGGGGTTGTTTGTAGGTCATGAAAATTGAAGTTTTGGAGGCAGTTTGCAAAAAAGCCTACCTCCAAAAATTCTATTACCTCGAACATGGTCAAGGGAGGAAAAGCTTAAGGTATTTTATTTATAGTGATGATGATGATGATGATGATGATGATGATGGTGATGATCATAACAATGAAGATGATGATGAGGAGGAGGAGGAGGAGGAGGAGAATGCTGGTGAGGATGATGATGATGACGACGATGATGACGATGATGATGATGACGATGATGACGATGATGCTAATGATGATGATGATGATGATGACAATGATGCTAATGATGATGATGATGATGATGATGATACTAATTATAACAATGAAGATGAAGATGATGATGATGATGATGACGATGATACCATTCATGATGATGATGATACTGATGATAGCAATGAAGATGATGATAATGATAAAATTGATGATGATGATGATGATGATGATAACATTGATGATGATGATGATGTTGATAATGATAAAAAATTTATGATTAGTGTCATCATCATCACCATAATCATAATTGTAATCAAATTGGTTTTTCATAAGTTTGAGAAGGGAGGAAGAGAGGAGAATACCTCTTGAAGCATGCCACTTGGTGAAGATCCTTGGTGCTTGATATTTGCAAGCCTTTAGGTCTCAATTACCAACAACTTACCATGCATGATTTCCTCTAGAATGAAAACATACATCTACTAATAAGTGCATGTACTCACCAAAAAACTCCATTGCTAAACATTTTGAATGATGATATTTTATCCTACAACCACATATTGGACATAGTGTTGTCACCTTTCACACACCTGGGTTACATCACAGAAATATTCAAGCCACTCGATGTGTCCTTGGGGGAAAGTCTCGAGTCAAGGTTGTCACCTTGTTCTTGACTCCTTTGTTTAGGCTCAACTCCTAATGAAGCAAAGGGGGGTAGACCCTATTAAGTTTCTAAGGCAAAATTATTTAGTATGATGATGGTATTAAATAATAAGTTTTTTAGGAGTTTTGATTTAACAATTTTAAACAAAAAATAACATGATGAGATAATCACAATTAAGCACGAAAATGACACCCAATCGCATATAGATTGAAAGAAATAAAAAATTGACCAGTGCCTTGAAAATGGAGTCGAAAAACAATTAAGAGTGCTTGCAAGTGCTGGAATGAATGTTGTGCAATTGTATCTTGGTTAATTTTAAATTAATGTAAGAAGATGAGTAATTTAACTTAGGCAAGGGGACTCCAGATATACCCAAGGGGTACTTGAAGTATGTCTAAAACTAAACCGTCACAGCTATTGACAAGGAATATGTGGGCTGAATGGAGTCTCTGAGACTGTTGTTCATAATGCACCTGAAGGTGTAATAGAGATCAGTGCCTCAAGGTCACTTTTCAAGAGTTCCTGCTTCCTTTGGGTATTTTTCCACCGTAATGGTTTGATCGAGGCGTTGGATTTTAGCTTGATGGTTTGTGAATTTGGGGAGAGTGAATCCTAATTATTCTAGTCACTCAAGTGCTTTTAACGTAGCTTGACTGATTGGATGAACCGCGGCCAAATACAGAGCATACAGACTGGAGTCTTTGTTATTTTTAGTAAATTTTAAAATAGGTGTTCTTGTTAAAAAGAAAACCCTCCAAGAACCTCCTTCGGTCCAAGTGGACCTCAATCGGGGAGTCAAGGAGGGGTTGATTTTATTATGACTAATGAAACAATTAATGAAAATGAAATCAAAGATACACAACACCAGTTTTCTAATTAGTCCTACCACGCATCTCTTTCCCCTTGCGGGTCAATTGGGAAGTCGCGGGGGAAGTAGTATGATAAATTTTGAAATTGAAATATGGAATAATGCAAATTATATCAAAGTATACAATCCTGCATGTCAGTACTAAACTAGAGCAAAAGAAAAGGAAAAATGCAAAAAAGTGAAACGGACGTGGACCCCGCCTCGGAGGATGGGGAATTGCACCCTCTCTCTCTCCTCCACACATGTGGGCTCTCTTGGAAGATCCGTGGATTGATGTGTCATTCTGTGGGTTGATGGGTCAGCTCAATCATCCCCCCGATTGACATGTAGGCTAAGTGTAATCTCAATTCAACTTCAGATCAAGCATTGATGGACTATCCTTCAGCTTCAGTGGTTTGTTTCCTTAGGATTTGCACCCCCCTGGGATGGAACTCCTTTTTTTTGTATAAATAAAACTTATATCACCTCTTCCAATCTAGTTAGAACTAGGATTGAGGTGTTGTTGCTCTTGTACTATGCTACTATTTATTATTCCAGAATAAAGAAGCTTTGGAGGCAAGATCTATGGTGTAATGCTCTTCATGTGTGGATAGTGATTGTCAAATGCTTATGAGGTATAATCTATGTTATTATCATTGATTTTTCTGGTTATTTTTTTTCCTTGAAGGAGAGAGCTCCCTCCTGTTAGGGTAAGAGTTTATTCTAGTTTGATTTATGCTCGCAAAGTTTCCCTTTGTTTGAATACCTACAAGATATATGTATTAATGTTATAGCATCAAAATATTATTGGTTGAAAAAAATGCATGATATTTACCTTAAAAGCATATAATTTTAACGACGTGCAATAAAATGTTACATACCACAAAAATGTGGTAACCCGACAGCGTCATGAACTGTCCATGCAAGTATTCCATGGAACTAAAATTGTTTCTTCCCTATTAGTCTGGAGATGTCATACATAGTGATTCCATCCGATAACTTCAATATCTAATTGATAACAAGCTCAATATATACTTTCATATCTTTATCTTGGTACATACCTAATTGAACATTCAACATAAAATGGTATTTAGTTATGTGTCCCACTATATAAAAGGTGTTTTCATGCAGCAATTAAACAAAAATAATAATGAAATAATATACCTAATATAAAAAAGTACCTAGATCAATCATTGCCAACAGTGTGTGATGTCTCTTTATCGACATTGAAGAAGGAAGGTTATTGTTTATGATGAAAACATGCCACATTGAGTATATATCATTTCAAATAACCATGATGAGTATCAGTGGTGATGACGCCGTCAAATAGGGGGTGAGTATAAAAACATGTTGTTTTTATGATATTCTCTTCACAAAATCACAAAACATAGCACTTGAAGAGCCAAGCATAAATACAATGAGACATGGGCATAATATATTGGCGGGATACCCCTAGGTTTGATGTGTCAGTCAAGGAAAATTACTTAATCATTTTATTAATACTCTTAACTCAAAATAAATTCATTAGTTTATAGAAAATGCAATAGACCTAGATATATCATCCATTTGGAGAAAAATATGGAAAAGGGAAACTACCATAGGATTACATAAAAAGGATGAAAAAATTTGGAATCAATTTGTACAAAGACTTCAACAATGTCCTATAACAAAGTACAGATGGTGCGTCCCCATTGCTTCATCCTCTATTTTTAGGGGAGAGTGAGATAGAAGAGTTGAGAAATTTTCTAAAACTTGGAGATAAAATACCAAATTTAATTTGTACAATAAAGTATTTGATAATAAAAAGACCATAAATATTAACCCCTATATCTAATTATAACCCACATGCAAGTCAAAAGATGTATTCCCACCATTATCCAACCCATCCCATGAGCGAAAGTCATTTTTTTGTCTGAACTCGCCAAAGTAATTTTTTGGTTTGAACCCACCAATCATGATGATGATGATGATGCTGATGTTGTTACAGTATTTCAAAGGAAAGTGCCAAATAGTTCTTTTCTTGGAATATTTCTCTCTTTTCCTGGGATAGAACCAGATTTGGAGGGAAATGCATGTTATTTCAGCATTATTGTCTTTCATTAACAACTTAGATCTGATATATATTGCTAATGTTCTATTTTTTTATATTTTCAATACTTTAATGATTATTGCAACTCTTTGCTCGATAGTATTGTTTCTATTAAAACAATTAATATACTTATATTTCTTCTTTTTAAAATTTGTATTCGAAATGTTTGTTCACTTTTTTGGATAACTTATTTTTGAATATGTGACATCTTTCAAGGAATATTGTTATCCTCAAGGGGCTAGAGACCACTTGTTGTGTTAACCTAGGGAAGATGAGATGATCACTTGAGCTTCCTTATCCAATGATGATGATTATGAGCTTCCAGTATTTTCATGAGATACATGAGACATATGACCACATACAGTTGAGAAAGACGGTGTTACAACCTAAAATGAAACAACTCTGCCTGTGACTAATTTCCCATGATTTCATTGTATGTTCACACTTCGATGATGACACTTCACGAAAGTAACTGAAAAACTCCTATATTGGAGGATCCATATCTGAAGTTATGTATCTCTATTTGACCTCTTCTCTGGACCATTGGAAGTGTATCTATGTTAGGAACACCTTTGAGAAGACTCTAAATCCCAAAAATTCCCAAAAGCACCCTAACATGAGATTTTACCTTACGACTAATTTTCCTTCATTCTACCAATGGTTATACCTTTTGTATTCACGACTTTTCCTTCATGATACCCGTGTTTACCTACTGTAGTGGTCAAAAATAATAAAAATATCCAATTATTGAATTAGGGGTGGTTTGGGAAGTTATGGAACTGAGTTGGGATGTTGTAACTGACCCCTGTTTGACCCTATCTCTTTAGAAATGTATAAATATATGGAGAGGGGTTCATGAGAGGGGACTTTAACTTTTGTATTGTTATGTTGCAGGAATTGGGACTCTCATTCACCCCACCTTTTCCCTAGATTGGCATACTTGTGTTGCAAATATTGGAGGCTAAGTTCCTTGGAGAAGAGAAGCAAAAGAACTAAATCAAGGTTTCATGAGGTTCCCAAATTGAGGAGAAGGTAATCTTTGTACTTATTCCATGATTAATAAATATGTGATGCTCTTCCTCCTCCAATAATTATGTAATGAATATTGAATCTACGTTTATGTTAATCAGATCAGGATTCCATATTGCTTTGATTGTCATTTCCTTACTGTTGATGTAATTGTAACTTCAGAATGTACTCACCTGTATATTTTATGTATTGTACCCCGATGTTAATTCCGGGAAGCATCTGTAATGTAACTGAGTCATGTCACATTCCAATGTTCCTATCAGGAGATTCAATAATGTAAACAAGTCATGTAAATTCATTGTGGGTAACCCTCTTATTGATCAAGGGTTAAAGTCCCCGCAGTTGTGGGGCCCTAGGGTTACTAGACTAACCTAGAGAAGTCGACCTTATGTGAGTTATTGTAATTTAGGGCAATAGTCCCCACCATTTTGTTATGGTTATCCCTCCTTGTTGATCAGAGGGGAAAATTCCCCACAAGTTTTGGGGAACTAGGGTTATTAGACTCTCCTAGAGATGTCGACCCTAGTAAGTAATTGTTAAATGGGACCGACATGTTCAAGTGGACATCAAGTGAAAAAAAGAATATAAATAGAGAGTGAGCCTCTCTATTTATCATACACACATACTCATTCACTGGGGCACATGAGTGAGACATGAGAATCTCTCTCAAGTGTGAGAGAGAGAACAAGCTGTTGAGATCATCTTTTATGTTTTCAGGTTTTACTGTTGCCATTGGTGCTCATTCTATCTCTGAGGAAGTTGCAGGGTTTTCTCCTTTATGGTTTCCCCGAGGAAAATTCTTTGTGTCTCTTGTCTCTTGTGTTTATTGTTGTGCATGTTATTCTCTTAGATAAGATCCTAAGATCATATTGCTTAAATGATAAAAATATAACATGGTATCAGAGATAACCTGAGAAGAAGACACTGTATAGCTACAGAATCTAGGGATTCTTACTTGTTGGGTCTCTCTCCATAATCCATTAGCAAAAGTATGCTAGGATGCCTCTCCATTGAAGGGCGCATCTTTCTGTCAAAGCAGAATTCGATTCCAGACATTTTTAGTTTTTGATGCGAGAAATTAGGGCTTCTTACAGAAGAAGAATTTTTGAGTGATCCCGACATAGAATCTCTCTCCTCATCAAAATAAAATTTTAGAGACCAGGGTCAAGATTTTTGGTTGGGTATAACTCTGGGAAATTCAAACCCTAGTTTCACCCTGGGCCAGAAAAACCCTAAAATACTAAAGCGGATAAGTTTTGGTACATTCGCTATATCTCAGGATTGAAGAAGGCTTAGGATCTGAAACTTTCACAGGACGAAGATAAAATTCTGATTACACTATGTCCAAATTTTAGCCTCATATTCTCTATATTCTAGGAGATATGATCCCTTCAAGTTAGGGTTCCAGCCTCTTCCAGGATTCATCCCTAAATAGGAAACTTGGGGAAAATTGCTATACTGCGGGCTACAAAGGTCCAAATGAAATTTCTCAATATTTTCTAGAACAGGCACGAACTTTAATTTATGTGGTAGAGGTTTTAGACCTCGAATATGAAACAGTGACAAATGGTAGTCCATACAACTTTGCTATGCTGAACCGTCCTGAAACAGGTCACCTTGGGAAAACAATCAAAAGTACCAATTGGTGAAACCCATTCTGATGAAACCTATGGTGTTGGAATAGGGATAGGTGAGGCTACCTTAGTGCAAAGTTTCAGACATAGAGGAGCAGTAATTTCGGAGATACCGTAGAAACAGTATCAGGAATTTCTGTAGAAGAAATTGGTAAACTAGGGCTTCCTATTCGGGGAGTTTCCCTCCACTGTTTTTAGAAAATGAGTACATTGGAAATCTCACCTTAAAGAGGTATAAATTTCTATCCAATCAAATCTGAAAGATTCCAAGTTTTGAAAATTAGGGTTTCTCTGACATACCCTAGATCAGCCAGCTCCGGAACCAGTAGGGACACCTCAAATCAGTAAGATCTAATCTATTGCTATTTTCATTCTAGGTTCTCATTTCCATGTGATATATCACATCAGCTTGATGACAAGCTTGGTGAAGTTGGAAATTCCAAGCATGCAAGTATATGATCTCTCTAAAGAAAGTGAATTGGACACCTACAAAAATAGAGAGGTTCCAGTTCCATAGGGAGATGAGGATAAAAGCCTTACACAAGAAGAAATTGGTCAAGGTCAAGAAGATTATTGCTGATTCAATCATGGATCACCTTATACCATAAGTGTATTCCCTATAGACACCGAAAGAGATGTTTGACTCCTTGACCAAGCTATTTGAAGGGAAGAACATAAATCAGAAGATGACTTTGAGAAAACAGTTGTAGAATGTGATGATCCAGAATGTAGAGACCATACAGTCATACATTACGAGGGACTCTCAAATAAAAGAACAACTTGTAGCAATAGAATAAGAAGTAGAAAATGCAGAACGAAGTGATTACTTTCAGCAGCCTCTAAGAAGAAGAATAATCTTGACTCATAATAAGAGAAGAGAAGATGGGAGCAACTGAAGATCAAGCTCTCACCATCCAAATAAGATACCTCAATCGATGAGGAATATGAAGAACTCAACCCTTGAAGAACCTCTTATCCATCTTATCATTTGGATAAGAAAAAATTCTATGATGAATGAAGAAGATGATGAAGTTGAAGGCTCAAGAAGGATTCTTCCCATGGAATGAATAAAGATAAGTATTCATTGTCACTTGATGATATTGTTTTCTTATGCATTTGTTTATATTCATTTGATGTATTATGCATGATAGAATGTTTTCATTAATGACAGTATACTACTAATATTCATGTTATGGGTAAGTAGCTCAAGGTTCTACACAACTCTCCATTGCTACTTATCTAGAATGAAACCTCTTTGTTGACATATTGGATTAGTGCACAATTTCAATGTTGTCCTGGTGGAGATGGAAGGCATCTAGAAACGTTTTCGTGAGAGATGGATGAATGTTGTATTGGCTAAAATAGTTGCATGATCATATATTTATGCATAATAATTTTCCATTATGAATATGCCTTATGAAATGTTTCTAACCATACAACTAATGCATTTGAATTGTAGGAAATATTGTGTAAAATCACCTACCAGAAAATAAGGATGAGACTTGTTCCGAAGAACAAGTGACGACAGTTCAAGATTAAGAATAATATGACCAATGCAGTGACATCATGAAGAAGTAACCAAGAAGAAAGGGAAGACCAGTTCAGGAAGAATGATGTCTAGGATACAGTATTGATATGTAAAGGTAAGTTTGTAGTTCCATCATGCAGTAGATGGAAACATCGTTGGATACAAGGAAAGATTCGTAGCACGAGGCTTCTCATGAAAAGAAGGCATGGACTATGAAGAGACATTTACAGCTAGTGGGAGTTGAGACACATGACAAGAAGAATCCTATGTGCAAATGAAAGAAGGCCTTGTATGAGCTCATAAGACACCCATGGGATCACACATAAATGAGGAGCTTGATGAAGATCTTAACCTTTGCTACAGGTTGAAGATGAAATCCTATAGAGGATGACAAGCTCACAAATGGGTGCGACAAGAAATTTTGAAAAGGTTCAAGATAGAGGATCTTCGTATCCAGTGACCCTAGTTGGATACATAGAATATTAGCAGTAGAGGAAGCTACTTGTCACTCCAGTATAGAATGTTTCAGTGCATAGAGTATAAAAGAAAGAGGGAGAATGATGCTTTACTTCAGAGGGAGTGACTGCAGAAGATCCTGAGGTTCGACACGGTACGACTGGATGGATAGATTACTGATGACTCTAGGATTTACTGAGAGTAAAGAGGATTCCAACATTTTCTTCAAGGTTGAAGGCAAAATACCAGTGATGCTCTTATTATATGTCGATGACTTGTTCCTGACAGAAAACATGAATTCATTAAAGTTGCAAGAAGAAGACTTTCTACCGAGTTCGAGATGAAGGAATTAGATATAACGCACTACTTTCTAAGCATGGAGGTGTGGCAGAATATACCTGGGACAAGGGAAGTATGCAATAGAGATCCTGAATAGGTTCAGGATGATGGAATGCAAGGCCATGACCACACCTATGGCATCGAACCTGAAGCTATTGAGCTATGCTTCATCAGAGTCGGTTTATGCTATGATGTATCGTCAGATGATTGGGTCCTTGATGTACTTGATGAATACGAGACTAGATATTTGCTTTTCTATGAACACCTTGAGCCAGTTCCTGACAAATCTGAGACATGTTCACTTGATTGCTGCAAAGCATATTCTGAGGTACTTGAGGGCTACAGTTGATTATGGGCTCAAGTATGAGGCAAATCAGAATATTAACCTAGAGGGTTATGTTGATTCAAATTGGGCAGGCAGTTCCATCGATAGGAAGATCACTTCAGGGTGCTACATTAGTATGGGATCAGGTATGATCTCTTGGTTTAGTAGGAAACAATATTGCGTGGCACTGAGTACAGCTGAAGCAGAGTATGTCCCAACTTGTTCAGCTAGTTGTGAGGCAGTATGGCTAAGGAAGCAACTATCTGATTTATTTGATCTCCAATTGGATGCTACTTGTATATATTTCAACAACCATAGTTGTGTGAAGTTGTCAGAGAACTCGGTGTTCCATGAAAATGCGAAGCATATCAAGATCAAGTATCACTATATCAGGGATATGGTGCAGACAGGAGCAATAAAGCTCCAGTATATTGCGATAGACGAATAGATAAATGATGTGTTGACAAATCCATTGGCCAAAGTGAAGTTTGAGTACTTCAGGAAGAAGCTTGGTGTTCTCCAGATCAAGGTTCCCTTCAAGGGGAAGTGATGAGTCCATGAGCCATTCTGACATGGTGAGAGGATTGGTTCCTTCCATGGTCAAATGTAAGGGCTAAGCCATTCTATCATGATGGGAGGATTGGTTCCTTGCATGTGCTGAGCCATTTTGATGTGACTGCAGGATTGGTTCTGAGATGATCATATATAAGTGTTGAATTCCATTCTTTGAATGGAGGGACCTGGTCCGTTACCATGAATCCTCAGCCTAGGGCTGAGATCCATTCTGATGTGATTATAGGATTGGTTCCTACATGATTAGATATAAGTGCTAAATGCCATTATTGTAAGTCTGGGCAATAGTCCCCACCATTGTGTTAAGGTTAACCTTCCTTGTTGATCGAAGGGGAAAAGTCCCCACAAGTTGTGGGGCACTAGGGTTATTAGACTCTCCTAGAGATGTCGGCCCTAGTAAGTAATTGTTAAGTGGGGCCAACATGTTGAAGTGAACATCAAGTGAATGGAAGAATATAAATAGAGAGTGAGCCTCTCTATTTATCATACACACACAATCACTCACTGGGCACATGAGTGAGACAAGAGAATCTCTCTCAAGTGTGAGAGAGAGAACAAGCTGTGGAGATCATCTTTTATGTTTTTGGGTTTTACTGTTTCCATTGGTGCTCATTCTATCTTTGAGGAAGTTGCGGGGTTTTCTCCTTTATGGTTTCCCCGAGGAAAATTCTTTGTGTCTCTTGTCTCTTGTGTTTATTTTTGTGCATGTTATTCTCTCAGATAATATCCTAATATCATATTGCTTAAATGATAAAAATCTAACACTAAAATGTGGTGATATTTGTTTGAGGAAGGCATAATTGTTTTTGTAGGTCCTTAGAGCAAGAGGAACAAGAAGAGGATTGAAGGGTTTCTTGGATCAACCTTCATTTGAATAAGGTATGAACCTTTCTAATCTCTGAATATTGTTTACATTTACTTGAAAAACTATATGCATTTATATTTCAACCCTAGTATGTTGATGGCCTCTTAACCCCCAACCATAAGAACACTTTCCTCTACATCAAAACTAGAGACTCTGATGGGGAGAGACTTGTGTGTTTGGGGTTTGCTTAACTTATTTCTAGTGTTTTGTAAGGTTTCATGTCCTTCTTAGAACTTAGGAATGCCCTTTAATCCAGATAGTACATCTCCCCTGCCTTTCGAGGGCCCTTTTTGACCTTTATTGTGCCTTTTCCCACCCATTCATAGGTAACAGACTCAACCGTCACAATTTTGGGATGCATTCACGACCCTTCACATGGTCAAACTATGATTGATTCACGACCCAACAGTATAGAAACTCGTGAATGCCCCCAAAACAACCTTTTTCATCATTTTAGTGGTTTTTTTGTTGTTTGAGGGTTGTTCGGGAGGTCTTTTAGGGTCCTTTGCATGTGCATGACTCTAGGGAGTGAGTGTCATATACTATAATTTCTATGTATCTATGGTTTAAGTCCTTTTGTATCATTAGGTTTTTCTCTTTTCTCTTTCCCCCCACCCCCTTTGCTTGGCATGACTTTTGGCAGATGTTTTTGGTCAGCCTCTATTAGTTATCTTTGTTTGAATTCATAAGGTTATTGGTATTTGTTTCCTTCTTTTTGTTGATATATTTGTAACTTCGGAATGTATTCATCCATGTATCATATGTATTGTAACCCGATGTTTATTCTGGGATGTATCTATTATGTAATTGAGTCACGTTGTCATACCCTGATGTTCCAATCGAGAGGATCTATAATGTAAACAAGTCATGTAAAGTCATTGTGGGTAACCCTCCTATTTTCTAAGGGTTAAAGTCCCTGCATTTCAGAGGCACTAGGGTTATTAGACTCTCCTAGAGAGGTCGGCCCTAGTAGGGTTTTATTCATGCCGGGATTAGTATAAATAGAGAGCTGGACTCTCTATTTAGCACACATCACATACACACTCAAGTGTAGAGCATAGTTGAGGAAGGAGAAGCCACTGGGGCTAGCTAAGAAGAAGGTTACTGCTATCGGGAGATCACTTATTGTTTTGGGATTTTCTATTTTGGTGTTGATTCTATCTCTAAGGAAGTTGCAGGGTTTTCTCCATTTATGGTTTCCCCGAGGAAAAACACTATGTTCATTGTCTCTTGTGTTTGATTGTTGTGCTTGTTATTCTCTCAGTTAAAGATCCTAATAATGCTATCATAATGTTGAAAAACTAACATGGAATTAGAGCTAACCTGAGAAGAAGACACTATGTAGCTGCGGGAACTAGGGCTTCCTAGTTTGTGGATCTTCCTCCACAGATTTATAGAAAAGTAAGGTGGAATAACTCTCCTCCTTAGGGCGCATCTTTCTGTCGAAGCAGGATCCAATTATGAGGTTTTTTAGTTTTGGACCCAACACTACTGTCAAAAATTAGGGCTTTTCATAGAAGAGGAATTTTTTAATGAGCCCAGTCCTGGATTGATCTCCTCCCCAAAATTGAAGTTAGGGATAAATTTCAAGGCATTTGGATGGACATAAATCCAAAAAAGCAAAACCCTAATTTTCTCCTAATCCAGTACTACAAGATTTCATCTCCAAATCCAGGTCTGACATCTTCACCTGGTAAGATCTAAATCTTTTGTATTTCCATTTGAGGTTCTCAGTTAAGATGTCTCATCATACCAAGCTTGATGAAAAGATTGAGGGAGCTGATAACTTTCGATCCTGGAAGTATAGGATCTCCCTAGTCCTAGAAGAAAATGAGTTGGACTCCTACATCCATGAGGGGGTTCCAGTTCTAGAGGGAGATGAGGCTAAGGCTTTGCATAAGAAGAAATTGGTTATGGAAAAGAGGATCATTGTTGATTCTATCAAGGATCACCTTATCCCACAGGTGTCCTCTCTCAAGACACCTAAAGCTATGTTTGATGCCCTAACCAAATTGTTTGAAGGGAAGAACATAAACCGGAAGATGACTCTGAGGAATCAACTAAAGAATGTGAAGATCTAGAATGCAGAAACCGTCTAGTCTTACTTCACAAGGGTTTCTCAAATCAAGGAATAATTAGAAGTAGTAGATGAAGAAGTGGAGAATGTAGAAATTGTGATGATCACCTTGAATGGTCTCCATAGGACATGGGCCTCTTTCATTCAACGGATCTGTGCTAGAAAGAATTTAGTCAAGTTCAGCAGACTGTGGGAAGAATGTTCTCAAGAAGAAGCTCGGATAGCAGCTAGAGAAGAGAAGACGGGAAGTGAAGATCAAGCTCTCACAGTATAATCCAAGAAATCCAGATCCAACCATCATAGAAGTAAGTACTCTCATCATAGGAATAACTCTAGAAAGCCTAGAGAGAGGTCTAAGTACATTTGCTATACATGTGAAAAACGACACTTTGCTCAATATTTTCCTAATAACAAAAGTAGCTCTCCCAAGAAGAAGGGAAACAAAAGAAGACATCATGCTCATGCTGCAAAGGATGATGAACATTCATCAAAGAGAACCAGATATGAAAGTGAATATTCTTCAAGCGAGGATGAATATGTTTTGATCTCCAGTCTCACAGGAAACATTAGTCATGGAAGTGATGATTGGATTATAGACAGTGGGACTTCCAAACATATGAATGGATTCAAGGAATCCTTTGTAAAACTCTCCGAACATGAATCACCTCACAAGGTGAAGTTAGGAGATGACTACCAATATCCAATAAAAGGTAGTGGGGAATCCTCCTATAAGCTAGACTCTGGAAAGTCTATAACAATGAAGGAAGTTTTGTTTGTGCCAAGACTCAAGAAGAACCTTCTTTACATATCAACATTGGATGCAAAAGGAGTGAGGGTTGCATTCATAGATGGTCAAGTCATCATGTGGCCAAAAGGAAAGACTATTGATGATGCAATAGTGATTGGTGAACAAGAAGGAGGTTTGTACAAATTGAAGGGCTATCCAGAACAAGCCTTGGTCCATGCCACAGTAGAGCCAAGTGAAATTTGGCATAGAGGGCTTGCACATGTGCATTATAGAGCACTAATTCTTGCAAGCAAAGCTGTTGAAGGTCTTCCAAAAATATAAGCAAAACATGAGGGGGTCTGCAAAGGATGTGCGAAAGGAAAGAACACAAAGAATACATTTACAAGTAGTGAAAGCAAAGAAAAAGGAATCTTGGAAATCATCCACTCTGATGCATGCGGTCCTATGTCATCAAGCTCACTAAGTGGGTATGCATATTATGTTTCTTTTATTGATGATTTTTATAGGAAGACATGGGTTTACTTCATGAAGAACAAATATGAAGTATTCAGCAAGTTCAAGGAATTCAAATCCTTGATCGAGAATCACACTGAAAAGAAGATCAAGACCTTTCGATCAGATAATGGGGGAGAATTCACTTCGAATGAATTCCAAGAGCTATGTAAAGAATCAAGGATTAAGAGGGAGTTGTCCACTCCTTATAATCCACAATAGAATGGGATTGTGGAATGGAATAACAAAACTATCATGGAAGCTGCAAGAGCTATGTTTCATGATCAAGATCTTCCTATGCATCTTTGGGCTGAAGCTTCCTGAACAACGGTGTATGTACAGAACCGTACTCCACATAGAGTACTCAAGAACAAGACTCTTGAATAAGTATTCTCTGAAAAGAAACCAGCAATCAGCCATCTCAAAATATTCGTCTATCTTGTGTACATACAAATTCCAAAAGAGAAGAGAACAAAATTAGATCCTTCAGGAAAGAAAGGTATATTTGTGGGATACTCTAAAAGCTCAAAGGCTTACAGAATATACTTCCGAGGATACAAGAAGATTGACATCAGTAGGGATGTGACATTTGATGAAGACATAGCTTACAACAAATCTAGAAAGAGACCTGATGAAGAACCTGAAGAAGCAAAAGAACCCAAAATTCATGATACAACCATGAACGATCAAACTCAAGAAGAAGATTGAGAATTTGAAGAACTACAAAGACCTGTAGATCCACCTCTAGAGAAGAATACTCATAAGAGGAAACCTGCTTGGGTACGTGAAATTGTCCAAGGTGTGAAAAGATATGGGGCTCCAGAAGAGAATCACAAAGAAAGAAAGAGGACTAGATCCTGCTTCGAGTATGTAGCTTTACTATGTGATTTCTTTGATAAAGAACCTTCCAGTTATGAAGAAGCGGCAGAACGGAAAGAATGGAAGGATGATATGATCAAATAATACCAATCGATCATGAAGAATGATGTTTGGGATGTTGTCCCAATACCAGAAGGAAAGTTAGTTGTAACTTCCAAATGGATCTACAAGATCAAGCATGCTGCAGACGGTAGCATTGAAAAGTATAAGGCAAGATTTCTGGCTCGTGGTTTCTCTCAGAAAGAAGGAATAGATTATGAAGAAACCTTTGCACCTATAGCCAGATACACTTCCATCAAATTAGTATTAGCTTTGGAAGCAGTGATGAAACGAAAGATACACCAGATGGATGTCAAGACTGCCTTCTTGAATGGTGTAGTAGAACAGGAAGTGTATGTAGAACAACCACTCAGTTTTGAGACACATGACAGAGAGTCTCATGTATGTAGATTGAAGAAATCCCTATACAGTTTGAAACAGGAACCTAGGACTTGGTACATTAAAATTGACAGCTTTCTATCTAGTTTGGGCTTTACCAAAAGTAAAGCAGATTCCAACCTTTACTACAAGGTTGAAGATGGAAACCCAGTGATGCTCCTACTATATGTAGATGATCTGTTTGTAATAGGTATGGATGGGTTGATTGCTGATATGAAGAGAAAGATTGCTTCTGAGTTCGAAATGAAGGACTTGGGTATGATGCATTATTTCTTAGGCATGGAGGTGTGGCAGAGTGCAGATGGAATCTTTCTTGGACAAGGGAAGTATGTAGTAGAGTTCCTGAAGAGGTTTGGGATGATGGACCATAAATCCATGGCCACATCTATGGCATCGAACCTGAAGCTATTGAGTGATGCTTCATCAGAGTCAGTTGATGCTACAATGTATCGTCAGATGATTGGGTTCTTGATGTACCTGATGAGCATGAGACCAGAAATTTGCTTTGTTGTGAACACTTTGAGCCATTTCTTGACAGATCCAAGAAATGTTCACTTGATTGCTACAAAGCATATTCTGAGGTGCCTGAGGGGTACAGTTGATTGTGGCCTTAAGTATGAGTTGAATTAGAAGATTAACCTGGAGGGTTATGTCGATTCAGATTGGGCAGGCAGTGCCATCGATAGAAAAAGCACTTCAGGATGTTGCTTCAGTATGGGATCAGGTGTGATCTCTTGGTTTAGTAGGAAGCAATCCTGTGTGGCACTAAGTACAACTGGAGCAGAGTATGTCACAGCTTATTCAGCTAGTTGTGAGGTAGTATGGTTGAGGAAGCTACTATTTTATAGATTTGATCTCTAGTTGGATTCTACTTGTATACATTGCGACAACCAAAGTTGCGTGAAGTTGTCATAGAATCCAGTGTTCCATGACAAGTCGAAGCATATCGAGATCAAGTATCACTATATCAGGGATATGGTGCGGAGGGGAGAAGTGAAGCTCTAGTATGTTGCAATGGAGGAATAGATAGCTGATCTATTGATGAAGCCATTAGCTAGGGTGAAGTTTGAGTACCTCAGGGAGAATCTTGGTGTTCTCCAGATCGAGGTTTCCTCCAAGGGAAAGTGATGAGACCCATATCCATTATGACATGGTGAGAGGATTGGTTCCTTCCATGGTTAGATGTAAGGGCTGAGCCATTTTGTCATGGTCAGAGGATTTAGGTTCCTTCCATGTCAAATATGAGTGCTGGCCATTCTGTCGAGTAGGACAGATGTAAGGGAAACTGCCATTCTGGGAATGGAGGCACCTGGTCAGTTACCAAGAAAACTCAGTCTAGGACTGAGAATCCATTCTGATGTGATAGAGGGATGTGTTCCCACTTTATTATATGTAAGGGCTGAACCATTCTATCATGGCTAAAGGATTAAGTTCCTCCCATGTCAGATGTGAGTGTTGGCCATTCTGACAAGTAGGTCAGATGTAAGGGCAACTTCCATTCTGGGAATGGAGGCACCTGGTTAGTTACCAGGTAGCTTAGTATAGGACTAGGGAATTCTGATGTGATGGTAGGATTAGTTCCTCCATGATCATATGTGAGTACATGCCCTTTCCAATGCAGTGCTTCGTGCATGGTAGGATTGTAAGTGTAGATCCCTTTCCGATGCGATGCTTCGTGCATGGTCGGATTGTAAGTGTTGAGCCCTTTCGATGCGGTGCATTTGAGCATGGTCGATTGTAATTGGTGTTCCTTTCTGACAGGATGAGGTTGGATGTAAGTGCAGAGCCTTTTCAATGTGGCGTGCTTACACATGGTCAGATATAAGTGTTGAGGCATTCTGGCATGATGTGTTTACACATGGTTAGATGTGAGTGCTGGGCCTTTCTGACAGGATGAGGTCAGATGTGAGTACTAGGCATGCCTTTCTGACAAGATGAGGTTATATGTAAGAGCTAGGTGGGCCATTCTGACTTAAGTGTCAGATATAAGAATTGATGAAGACCTACATGAAGGGTAGGCCTACAGGATTGACTCTATATAACTTCCTGTGACGAGAAGAATCGAGATAGCACCATTATGAGATAGAATATGATGATCCAGATCAAGTGATCCATATCATATGATCCAGACTTGATGGTGATCCAAATCAAGTGATCCAGACTTGATGATGATCCAGATCAAGTGACGATCTAGTTGTGATGATGATCCAGACTCAATGATGATCCAGATCAAGTGATCCAGATGAGATGATCTAGACTTGATGACGATCCAGATCGAGTGATGATCCAGCAATGATGAGCTAGTAGTCATGATGATGTAGATCCTGTGATGAAGAATACTTGAAGAAGAAGATGACTTGAAGACAAAGAAGACTCAAAGACGAAGAAGACTTAAAGATGACGAGATGATCTAGTTAATGCAGAGAAGAAGACCAGTGCTAAAAATTGTGTTGAAAAAATACCTTTCCAGTTAAGAGGGAGTGTTGATGTATTTGTAACTTCGGAATGTATTCATCTATGTATCATATGTCTTGTAACCCGATGTTTATTTCAGGATGTATCTATTATGTAATTGAGTCATGTTGTCATGCCCCGATGTTTCGATTGGGAGGATCTATAATGTGAACAAGTCATGTCAAGTCATTGTGGGTAACCCTGCTATTGTCTGAGGGTTAAAGTTCCCGTAGTTTCAGGGCACTAGGGTTATTAGACTCTGCTAGAGAGGTTGGCCCTAGTAGGGTTTTAGTCATGCTAGGATTAGTATAAATAGAGAGATGGACTCTCTATTTAGCACACATCACATACACACTAAAGTGTAACGCATAGTTGAGGAAGAAGAAGAAACTGGGGCTAGATAAGAAGAAGGTTACTGCTGTCGGGAGATCACTTACTGTTTTGGGCTTTTCTATTTTGGTGTTGATTCTATCATTAAGGAAGTTGCGGGGTTTTCTCCATTTATGGTTTCCCCGAGGAAAAACACTGTGTTCATTGTCTCTTGTGCTTGATTGTTATGCTTGTTATTCTCTCAATTAAAGATCCTAATAATGCTAGCTTAATGTTGAAAAACCGTACACTTTTCATGTTGGTTAACTTCACCATGCCGAATTAGTTGACTTGTCTCCTATGTAAGTATGTGTTAAATGAAATATTCACAATGTAGTATGTGTTAAATGAATGTGACAATTATTGAGCATGAATAGGAGCCATTGCATGCTGTTTCTTCTATCTACGGTTTTCAAGGTAATGACAATTTAGGATGTGTTAAATGCTTGTGTCACTAAAATCATTCTTGTTGCAATGTTTGTTTAATTAACTGGGCGCTTTACTTGTGGGTTGCTTGATCCCTTGCATAAAGTAGTATTTTTTGGATTGTGTAGTTCACCCTTAAACTCTTTGCTTCACCAATGGCTTGTTAACTCATGCATTCCTAGTGTTTTTCCACACTTATAACCAAGGCATTTACCAACTTTGAAAAGCTTCATATTGGAAACTACTATTATGTACATCATTCTCTTAATGTTTCCAGTTGGGGGGGGAAGGAAGTGGTAAAGTTGAAATTTTGTAAATGGTTGTAAATGGAAGATGTCATGTTCAAATCCCCCCAAACTTATATGTGTGCCATGATGATTGAGGCCATGTGGATGCACCTATGGGTATAATGGTAGCGGGGTTGGATTACTAACCCTGTGTCATGCAAGTATGAGTGTCATGCCTAGTTGTTGATTCCTCTAGTAAAAAAGATTATTTTCATCAAAGATCATTTTAGGGGCGAAATTTAGCCCATGGACTATTTTCCATGTTTTTCTCCAAAAACCATTCGCCATTTTGCATTTTTTGAAGCTCTGTTTGGCCCAATTTTGATGGGGTAAACTTTTTTCACCCTAAAAATTGTCAAATTATTATATAAACAATATAAAATCATTGGAAATTAAAATAATTTTTGAAAAATATCGCTAAACATTTTATAGTTGGCATTTTAATAATTGGTAATATTCGCCAACATTTATACACTTTTAAATAGGTATGGTTCCTTAAAATAATCCCTTCTTTTGATGTTTATTTCCTCTAGTTTGATTATTTATTGTGTCCAATATGACCATTAGCAATGCTACTCACATTCTCTTTCATTTAATCTATGTGTGTACTTTTTATTAAACATTGGGAGTTTCACCTACAATCATCCCTTTGATTGGAAAGTTGGATTGGGTCCATATCGTTGTCAATCGATTTTCTTGTTTAACACTACACATCAAGGCATATGCTACAACTAAGAAATTAATTAGCCACACATTATAAACAAATGGTCCAATACATCTATATTATGGATTATAATGATATTGATGAGGAGAAGCATTTGCATTGGTACACCACTTTAACATATGGATATAAATGTTAATGAATTGTGGATTGGAATAGATGAGAAGTTTGTGCATTGTTTAATTCACCTATAATTCCATGGTCACCTTTTTATTAACCAATGGCTTGTAAGCTCATCCATTCCTAATGTTCTTCCACACTTATAACCAAGTCATTTATCAGCTCTTACATGTTAGTGATTAGAAACTAGTGGCATGTACAACATTCTAGTATTGTTGATTCCTTTGTTTGATTACCTATTGTGTCCACTATGGGTATTAGCAAAGCTACTCACATTATCCTTGATTCTAAATATGTGTATATTCTCTATTCTAGACATTGTGATTTTCACCTACAATGATCCCCATGATTTCTCATTGATTGGATTGTTGGACTGGGTACACATTAGTGTTAGTGGCTTTCCTTATTTAACATCTTGCATCAATTCATATGCTACAACTAAGCAATTACTGAACCACATGTTATAAAATAATGGTCATATACATCTATGTTATGGATTATAGTGATATTGATGAGGAGTAGCATTTGCATGGTTACATCACTTTAACATATGGGTATATTTCTTGAATGCGTAGATGTGTGCTAGAATGAAACATTGGTTTTAACTATTTTAATAAACAAAGATTGAAATCGACATTAATGGAATGTTGTTGGAAATGATATTTCACACAAGAATAGCGTGTATATCTCGCTAGAAAAATTGTAGAGACAAAATTGAACTTGTTTTCCATTGATGCGAATTGATCTAAATTGGCAATGCAAAAGTGTTAAATGCAATACTTGAAACAAATATGAATTATGATACGCACTGATGAATCTTGCTCACATATCATGATCATGATTACAAAGAGAAACATGTATTTTAGTTTCTTAGACACTAGTACATGAGCACATTTTTCCCACATTCAACCGTCGCTATTGCAACACTTTTTTGTTGTGATAACGATGAGCATCACCCCATATTTTTGTGGAAATGGTTTCATCGTGATAGCCACATGTTGAACCATTCGTCGCTATGGAAATAGGAACGAGATGACAAATGGAATCTGTGGATGATGGATTACAAATCAATTCTTGTCTCTCTAGCGATAGACCATCATTCCTAGATCAACAGGTCTTCATGTGCATAGTTACAAACTTGTTATATAAGTGACAGATTCCTCATTTCTATAGAGATGGTGAAGTGTCTCTGTAGCGATGTCCGACCATGCATAAATTGAGGAGATTTCCATATTAGCGATAATGGCTCGTATCTATAGTGACGGAATATCATTGTTGTAATAAAGAACTACTAAGTCATTTTAGTCGCTATAGTGATGCTTTCTGAGTATCTTAATAAAAATAAAAAGAAGACACCACCATAAGAAACGTTTAATCTAATATGAATTTCAATAGGCGATGATCTCCAAAATGATGTTATTGTTTGAAGCATTTCACCATTGAGTTGGATAGGTGAAATGCATTTTCAGTCAATCCCTTTCACAACCTCATAATGAATATGTCATTGTGAGTTGAAGAAGAAGAACACAACGAGATGGAAATTCCATGAAGTTCTAATGTAAAATCAAGTTGAAAGGTTAGATTTCATCCCCATGTTTTTTTCACAATGGGTGGCTAAGACCACGTCACACAAAACTAGGTATCCTTAAACATTTTCACAAAGATAAATTATGATGTGTACTCCTCATAGGTAGCATACTCATACCACATGTTCATTCCAATTATTTATGTCAATAATGAAACCTTGACCTCACAAATTTACCCCTTTGCATGTAATGTAGTAAAAAAATTTGACATTTCCATGTATATCCATTTCACACATTTTCCTAATATACAAATTCTTTGCAAAATGACTTTAAATTTGAATTCGAAGGTATTACTAAAACATGTATATAACTCGTGTAGTGAGCAACATTTTACTTTGTTCTATCTTGTGAGTCAAAGCTCAAAACGATGGGTTATTTCCCTGGTTGCAATAGTTGTATGCATTGTAATATCCTATTATTTGTATCGTCTACCAATTACACTATTATTTTTTAAAGGATGGATATCGTTGCAGGTTACCATTTCTAGCATATTAGAAATTTTTTGTACTAGTTTTATTCGGTTCAAGAGGTAATAACCAATCACCATAATAAACAATGAAAAAAAAAACATAAATGTTTCGATTCAAAGCATTTGCACACTAATGATTTCATTGTTGGACATTTTATTTGTCATTGATGTCAACCTTAGAATATTTTTTATGGTTACTTATTGAATAAAAATTTGGTTTGTTGAAGAGAAATGCTAATATGAAAACACCATAACATCTTGAATCCACATGAAGTAGTGAAATGCCATAAAGTGTCATAAGAAGAATGGTAATGAGAAATTCTTTAAGAGGATCATAATCTTGAATAACCTTACAATGTTGAAAGTTGTGAAGCTTTGAATCATTGTGAAATTGAAGAAACTCGCTCGCTCGATGAATGGAGAAATGATTAAGAAAACCTACACAATGATAAGAAAAGGAGAGGATAGAAGTAAACTTAAAAGTAGTAAAAAATGAATAAAAAGAGTTCAAACCCCAAAATAAAAAAAACTATGAACAATAAAAGCAAAGAAAAAGTTATAACTTGAAAGAAGAAGAAAATATCAATTTATCTAATAATAATTTTCAATATTTGTGTGTGTGTGTACAAAGTATGGTTAAGAATTGATATCCATCGTTAAGGAACTCTATTTTATTAAAGAAAAAAAATTAATTGATATCCATACCTTTCTCTTTCAAACTTTATGAGTAAAGTATCCTAGATTCCATCTTGAACGATCAACTTGAGAATCAAATTTTCCTTCCATTTCTTAATAGAAACATAAAATAGCTCAAAATAATTATAAATGTTGATGTCATAGTCAACCAAAGGATTAGAGAAAATACAAATTCGATTGCATTCACTATTGGGAATCTTGATATCATGCACAATCATTTGGGAGAGGACAGGGTCTTCCAAATAGTAGGTATTTGAGGGAATTTTAAAATGCCAACAGAATGGATGAATGATGATGCAAAACTATGCAATTTGATATATATCCAACCACCCACCATATGACATTTACATCACTTCATGATTAATGTACACATACACATACCGCAACAATTCAGCCATATTGTCACGTCCCCACCCCTCTACTCGACGGAGAGGACATGACCATGATTCTATCTAACCCACGAAATGTAAATCCCATGAACAAACACATGATGAAAATGCATTGAAACAAAAAAAATACACAATTGCATAAACCATTAACATATAGCAGAAGCAAATTACATTTCATTCACATTCAAGCCTTCAACATGTTCATAGTAATTTATCAAGCAAATATAGTTGCAAAGATTAAACACAAGGAAATACTTATATTGAGAAAGAGTTGTCCCGCAACCAGCTATGTTGTTGCAACGTTCCACCCAACCATAGGCCAGTGTGCCCATCAATATCTCTACAACACTGCCATCCCCGAGCTGGGCATGATTTCCACAAGGAATAAGGGAACAATAGCAGTCTCACACTTAGCCAAGGATACACAAAACTCAGTCAAGCCAACACAGTTGGGTTTATCAGGCTTTAAAGGAGCCAAAAAGGATAACTTATAAGCTAGTGAGATCACCAAAGAGCTATGGACACCTGCACCAGATCTAGCCTGACTTCTAAAACATCTACACACCCAACACAAGGAAGCATCCACTTATTTGTTGCACAATCCCTCAAGCTATGACTTCCCTTCCAGTGTTATTTAGGGTGTCCAAAGAAGAAATCCATCCCTCTAGCTATGTCTTTGAGGTTCCTTCTTCCAATAGGTTTATCAAGCTAGCTCAAACCCAATTTCCTCTCCAAAAATAGTTCAAATCAAAACAGTAGAGGCATACAGAACATTTGAAATATCTGGGATTGATGAAAATGTTGTTCAACAAAAATGTAAACGACAATGGGTAAAACAACCCCCTTAGAATTAATTCGATTTCCAGAGTCATTTATGGCCTTAACATGGCCAAAATGAACTCAACAACACCCAAAATTTGCGCCTTTTTTCTCCCACTCATTGGGCAACACTAAATAATGAAATTCCTGAGTGTGGGCATGTGGAAATGGCACCAAAATGCCCATAAGATATCCTAGCCACTATAAGTTAACAAAAACACTTCACAACCATGGTAAAAACACATGAAGCTGCAATAACGTGAATGGAAAATGCACCAGCAGCTCCAAAAATGTGAGGAAGAGAACCCAATCCCTGGCATTACAAAAACAACCTCCCATCCATGGGAAAAATGAAGCCAAAAACCAAAAACTTGGAATGAAAGCACACAGGAAAAAATCCAACTGCTCCCCAAAATCCCCAAGATGAAGGAGAATGGTGAGGGAAATGGAAAATGCTGATGCATGGAAGAATGGCATACATTTTTGGGCATTTTCCTTGCCAAGGAAGTCAGAACATGTTTTTCAAAAATGAGTTCTTTGCCCAATTCAAATTTTTTCCCATACTCTTCCCATTCCATGCAATAACTAACTCAACCACATTATGGCAGAAATAAATGATTAGGGAAAAACACAAGAAAGGTAGTTGACAGTTTGATGGGTTCTCTCATGGACATTAGGCTTTTCCCCATTGGCCCCAAAGGTTAAATACCCCCCCCCCCCTATCCTTAGGAAATCATGCTCCCATCTCATTATTTGTTGCATTGACATAGCTAGTTGTGGGTTTTTAATTAATTGCATATTTACATGATGATTCAAAATTATAATGTGTCGGCTAGCACAAAATACCATCGGCAACGATTTTAATAACCAAAACATAAAACGCTAAATTGATGGTGGGGCTTTTGCCTTTAGCTCCACACCACAATTAATTACAATATATACATCATATACATTTTAATGCAAATGGGGTCAAAACCGTTGTGTTGCATTCCCCTCCCCCTTCAATAGCACTGTGATCAGTACTTTTCATAATTGAACAAAATGCTACAATGGTACCGCCTCAATGTTCTATAGAATTGAACAAAAATGGGTGTGCCAATCGCATGGAATCCTCCAGATCCCATGTAGCCTCTTCAAGACTTTAGTGCTCCCATTGCACCTTTACCTGTCATATGGTTGGGTTTTGGAGCATTGTGACCTTCCTGTCGAGAATGTGCATTGGCTTGATTTGGAACTCTCCCTCAGGTTCCACTTGAATCACATCCCAATTTATCACATGGTTAGGATCATGTACATATTTCTTAAGCAAAGAAACATGAAAAACATTATGAGCTCTAGTGCTAGAAAGAAATGCAAGTCTATATGCAACTGGCCCTATTCTTTCAAGCACTTCAAACGACCCACAATATCTAGGTGCCAAACTTCCAAGCTTGAAGGAAATCTTCTTTTCCCTCACTCTGAGGTAAACATGATCCCCAACATTGAACTCTATATTCACCCTATGCTTAGCTGCATAGCTTTTCTGCCTATCCTGGGCTACTTTTAAATTCTTCCTGATATTTAAAACTACTTGCTCCATCTCCTTGAGCAATTCTAGCCCAAGCACAACCCTACTCACTGGATTATCCCAGGTCACTAGTGTCCTACACCTCCTTCCATACAAAGATTCATATGGACTCATCCCCAAGGATGCTTAATGTCAATTGCTATAAGAAAACTATACCAAGTGTAAGCAACCTTCCCACCTGGTTGGTTTGTCCATCACATACATGTGAAGCATGTCTTCAAGAACCTGATTCACTCTCTCTGTCTGCCCATTAGTCTGAGTATGGTAGGCAGTGCTAAAGTTCAACTTCGTACCCAAATATGCAAACAAACCCTTCCAAAAATTGGAATTGAAATTGACATCTCTGTCAGAGACTATCGCCTTAGGAAATCGATGCAATTTGAAAATATCTTTCATGAATATCTTTGCAATGTCATCAGTATTATGTGTAGACTTAACCGGTATGAAATGTGTTGCCTTTGTCAACTTTTCCACCACAACCATGATGGAATCATGTTGTCTCCAAGTCTTTGGCACTCCTATAATAAAATCCATGGAAATAACTTCACATTTCCATTCTTGGACTGGAAAAGGCTGCAACAAACTTGCTGGGTGTTGATGCTCAACCTTTACATGCTGACATTTCATGCACCTTGAAATGTACTGATCCATATCCTTTTTCATTCCTAGCCAAAAATGTTGCTTTCTAGCTGTAGCAGTCATCTTCTGATATCCTAGGAGACCAGAATATAGAGTCTGCTGGATCTCATCCATAACCATTCTCCTTAGATCTACTAAATTTGGAATATAGACTCTGATCTTGTAAGTAAGAAGTCCATCTTCTTCGAATTTATATCCCTCATACCTCTTCTCAAGACTTTCCTGCTGCAATTTGTCTTTTACCTGCTCATACAATTCATCTTCAGCAGTATGATTAAAAATATGTTGTCTCAAATTTGATTGGCAAATACTAAGAGATTCCAGATGCATTCCCTACACCTTCCCGCTGAGTGCATCAATTACCTTATTATCCTTTCCTTTTATGTGCTTTATTTTGAAATCAAACTGACATAAAAACTCCAGCCATCTAGCTTGCCTAGCATTTAGAGTAGGCTGATCAAACAAGTACTTCAGACCACAATGGTTTGTCCTTAGCTCAAATCTTCTGCCCATCAAGTAATGCCTCCACATATTGAGAGCATGTACTATGGCTGCAAGCTCTAGATCATGAATGGCATAGTTATTCTCATGCTCCTGCAACTTTCTTGACTCATAACATATCACGTGGTTGTCTTGCATAAGAACTCCTCCAAGTCCTAGACCACATGCATCAATGCACACCACAAAATCTTTCTCTGGGTCTGCAATCTTCAATACGGGTGCACTTCTGAGAATATTCTTCAACTGCTAGAGGCTTTCTTCACACCTCAATGTCCATTTGAACTTTATTCACTTCTTTTGCAAAGAAGTGACTAGATGTGCAACTTTGGAGAATCCCTCAATGAATATCTTGTAGTATCCTGCAAGTCCCATAAAATATCTTACATCTGTCACATTTCTTGGAGTGGGCCAATTCATAATGGCCTCAATCTTCTCAAGGTTTACAGATATGCCCTCATCTGAGATAATGTGACCCAAATAATGAATCCTATCTCTATAGAAGTCACACTTGCTCAACTTTGCATACAACTTATGCTCCCTAAGCAATTTCAATGTCGACCTCAAATGTTCTTCATGCTCTTCCTCATTATTAGAATAGATAAGAATGTCATCAAGGAAAAAAATAACAAACTTGTACAAATACTTGATGAAGACACTATTCATAAGGCACAAGAATGTAGCTGGTGCATTTGTGAGACCAAATGGTACCACTACAAACTCATAGTTTCCATACCTTGTTCTGAAGGTTGTCTTATGAATGTCTTCATCCCTTATTCTTACCTGATGGTAACCAGACCTTAAGTCAATCTTGGAAAATACCTTTTCTCCTCTCATTTGATCAAAGAGGTCATCATTCCTTGGCAAAGAATATTTGTTCTTCATAGTGACTTTGTTCAAATACCTGTAATCAATACACAACCTAAGTGTACCATATTTCTTCTTCACAAACAGAACTGGTGCTCCCCAAGGAGACACACTCGGCCTGATATACTTCTTCGCCAACAACTCTTGCAGTTGCATCTTCAACTCTAGAATTTATGGTGTACTCATCCTGTAGGGTGTATTGGGCATTGGTGCTTCTCCTGGCACACGTTCAATTGTGAAATCAATGTCTCTCTTTGGAGGAATCCATGGAATCTCATCCGAAAACACATCCCTGAATTCCTACAACACATGAAATTCCTCCAACCTAGTAGTTTCATTTTATGTTGCCTCCAAAATATAAGCCGCATACAACTGACAACCTTTCCTATAGAACTTCTTCAACTGCATTGCTGAAATTTGTCTCACAAAAATCACCTTTGGAATGCCCTTCACAACCCTTGGGTTCCCTTCTTCATCCATGCATTCAAAAGTCTTATTATAACAGTCAAGATTTACCCTATGAGCTTCTAACCAATCCATTATTATGAAAACATCATAGGAGCCAAGTGGTATAACATTCATATCTATATAAGTGACCAATCCATTCATAACCAATGGACATTTCTATACCACTTCACTAACCTTTCTCTTAGTTCTAGTGGCTAGTTGAACTAACCAAGATTTTCTATGCTTTACTTTCTTAAAAGCACAAATCTCAACTACTCTAGGAGTAATGTAACTATGAGTAGAAACAGGGTCAGTCAAAATAGAAACAGATTCCTTAAAAATATTACCTGCAACTTGAACCATAGCTGACTGGTGATCTTTTTGGAGGTCTTATAGTGCTACATAAATCCTAGAGACTGCTCTTGCTACTTGACCCACTATTTCTTCCTCTTGAATGTTGTAAGTTGGCCTTGCATTCTCATTCTCGAGTGGACAATTTTTGCACATGTGGGGTCCTCCACATTTCCAAAATTCAAGTGGTTCATTGTTCTGCTATGGATCTTTTGGATTTTGTCCTATCACTCTGGCTGGATGCTTCTCAACTTGGGATCTTTGCTTTTGCTAATTCCTGAAGTTAGAAGGTTTGAAACCTTTATTTTTTTTGTCATACTTCTCATTCTTTTTTTCCTTCCATGTCTTATGATAATCAATTTTTCCTTTTCTTTGCTCATATCAATACTTATCCTTCCTTATTGCTTCTTCCAGATTTCTAGGTTCATAAAACTCAATTCTGTCTTTGTAAGACTGAGGCAATCCACTCATAAAATTCTTGATCTTCAACTTTTCATCTTTGATGTACCTGACATACCTCAATAGTTCCAAGAACTTATTTTCATATTCTTCCATGGTCTGTTGTCCCAATCTCAGCTCATGGAACTCTTTAATCTTGTCATCATAGTACCTATCGGAGAGGTACTTCTGCTTGAAATAATTTTGGAACTGTCTCCACTGAAGCCTTCTTTCATTGATCCCCTTTACCTATCGGAGGTGCTCCCAACAAATGGATTCTCTTCCATTCAGATTGAAGATGGAAACTCTTACCTTCATATTTCCAGAATAATCCTGGAATTGGAAATATTTCCTTATTCCAAGAAGCCAATCCTCAGCTTCTTGACAATTCTTTATCTCACCATTGAAGGTAGGAGGAATTACTTCTTAAATGCATCCCATAAGTTGTTTCTATAACGTATATTTCTCTTTCCCTTGTGAGATGAAGAGCTGGAATCCTCAGTGGATCCTTTTGAGTCAGGAGATCTACTAAAATACCCTCTCCTTCTTTTTGTTGATGTATTTGTAACTTCAAAATGTATTCACCTATTTATCTTATGTCTTGTACCCCAATGTTTATTCCAGGAAGTTTCTATAATGTATTTGAGTCATGTCATGCCCCGATATTCCTATCGAGAGGTTCTATAATGTAAACAAGTCATGTCAAGTCATTGTGGGTAACCCTTGTATTGTTCAAGGGTTTATGTCCCCACAGTTCCGGGGCACTAGGGTTGTTAGACTCACCTAGTGAAGTTAGCCCTAGTAGGGTTTTTTCAGGTCAGGAATTAGTATAAATAGAGATCTATCCTCTCTATTTAACAGACACTCACTCACACTCAGTTGTAGGGCATAGTTGGGGAAGAAGAAGACACTAGGGCTAGGAAGAAAGAGGTTACTCCTGTCGGGAGATCATCTTACTGTTTTTGGGGCTTTTCTATTTGGTGTTGATTCTATGTCCAATAAAGTTGTGGATTTTTCTCCATTTATGGTTTCCCTGAGGAAAAACACCGTGTTCATTGTCTCTTGTGTTTGATTGCTGTGCTTGTTATTCTCTCAGTTAAATATACTAATGTAATGCTAGATTAATGTTAAAAATCTAACTTGGTATTAGAGCTAACCTAAGAAGAAGACATTGTGCAGCTGTGGGAACTAGGGATTCCTACTTTGTGGGTCTCTCTCCATATAATTTTAGCAAAATAAGGTTGGAATAAACCTCCTCCATAAGGCGCATCTTTCTGTCGAAGCAGAATCCAATTCTGAGTTTTTTTAGTTTTGGACCCGACACTGCTGCCGAAAATTAGGGCTTTCCATAAAAGTGGAATTTTTTAGTGAGCCCAGGCCTGGATTGATCTCCTCGTCAAAATAGAAGTTTAGAGATAAAGATCAAAGCATTTGGTTGGACAGAACTTTGGAAAAGAAAAACCCTAATCTGCTCCTGACCCAGCACTGTAGAATTTCAGCTCCAAATCCAGATCTGACATCTTGACCTGGTAAGATATAAATCTTTTGTATTTCCATTTGAGGTTCTTAGTTAAAATGTCTCATCATGCCAAGCTTGATGAAAATCTTGAGGGAGCTGATAACTTCCGATCCTGGAAGTATAGAATCTCCGTGGTCCTGGAAGAAAATGAGTTGGACTCCTACATCAATGAGGAGGTTCCAGTTCCAGAGGGACATGAGGCTAAGGCCTTATATAAGAAGAAGTTGGTTATGGCAAAGAGGATTATTTCTGATTCAATCAAGGATCACCTCATACCATAGGTTTCCTCCCTAAAGGCACCTAAATCTATGTTTTATGCCCTAACCAAACTATTTGAAAGAAAGAACATAAACCAGAAGATGGCCTTGAGGAACCAGTTGAAGAATGTGAATATCTAGAATGCGGAGACCATACAGTCATACTTTACAAGGGTCTCCCAGATCAAAGAAAAACTTGAAGTAGTAGATGAAGAAGTGGAGAATGCAGAGATTGTAATGACCACCTTTAATTGTCTCCCTAGGATAGGGAACTCTTTCATTCAAGGGATCTGTGCCAGAAAGAAGTTAGTCAAGTTTAGCAGACTATGGGAAGAATTCTCTCAAGAAGAAGCTCGGATAGCAGTCCAAGAAAAAAATATGGGAAGTGAATTAAGTACAATCCAAGAAAACTAGATCTAGCCACCACAGAATTAAGTACTCCCATCAATGGAATAACTTTAGAAAGCCTAGAGATATGTCTAAGTACATTTTCTATACATGTGATTAAAGAGGACACCTTGCTAGAGATTGTTCTAGAAACAAAAGTACCTCTCACAAGAAGAAGGGAAACAAGAGAAGGCATCATTATCATGCTATAGAGGATGATGAACCTTCCACAAAGAGAAGAAGACAAGTTAGTGATGATTCTTCAAGTGATGAAGAATATGTTCTGATCTCCGCTCTCATGGGAACTATCACACATGGAAGCAATGATTGGCTTATAGACAGTGGTGCTTCCAAACATATGAAAAGATTCAAGTAATCCTTTGTGAAATTATCTAAACATGAATCACCTCACAAGGTGAAACTTGGAGATGACTACCAGTATCCAATAAAAGGTAGTGGTGAATCCTCATACAAGATAGAGTCTGGAAAGTCTATCAAGATGAAAGATGTATTGTTTGTACCTAGACTAAAGAAAAAAACCTCCTCTCTATATCTGCATTGGATGCAAAAGGAATGAGGGTTTCATTTGTAGATGGACAAGTCCTCATGTGGCCAAAGGGAAAGTCTTTCAATTATGCAGTAGTGATTGGGGAACAAGAAGGAGGACTATACAAATTGAAGGGACAACCAAAACAAGGTTTTGTTCATGACTCAGTAGAACCAAATGAGCTTTGGCATAGAAAGCTTGCACATGTGCATTACAGAGCACTACCACTTGTAAGAAAATTTGTTGAAGGTCTCCCATAAATGTAGACAAAACATTAAGGTGTATGCAAAGGATGCGTGAAAGGGAAGAACACAAAGAAGACATTTCCAAGTAGCAAGAGAAAGGAAAAAGGAATCTTGGAAATCATCCACTCCGATGTATGTGGTCCAATGTCATCCATCGCACTAAGTAGGTATGTATACTATGTTTATTTTATTGATGATTTTTCTAGAAAGGCATGGATATGCTTTATGAAGAACAAAGATGAAGTATTTAGCAAGTTTAAGGAATTCAAAGCCTTGATTGAAAACCACACTGAAAATAAGATTAAGAACTTTCGATCAGATAATGGTGGAGAATTCACATCAAATGAATTCAAAGAGCTATGCAAAGACTCAGGGATTAAGCGGGAGTTATCCACTCCATATAATCCACAATAGAATGGGATTGTAGAAAGAAAGAATATAATGATCATGGAAGCAGCAAGGGCCATGCTTCATGACAAAGATCTTCCCATGCATCTATGGGCAGAAGCTGCCAGAACAACGGTGTATGTATAGAACCGTACTCCACACAGAGTACTCGAGAACAGTGGTGTCTATATAGAATCGTACTCCACACAGAGTACTCAAGAAAAAGACTCCTGAAGAAGTCTTCTCTGGTAAGAAACTAGAAGTCAACCATCTCAGAATATTTGGTTGTCTTGTATACATACACATTCCGAAAGAAAAGAGGATGAAGTTAGATCCTTCAAGAAAGAAGGGTATATTTGTGGGATACTCTGAAAGCTCAAAGGCTTACAGAATATACTTTCCAGGGTTCAAGAAGATTGAAATTAGAAGATATCTAACATTTGACGAAGATTCAGCCTACATCAAATCCAGGAAGAGACCGGCTGAAGAACCTGAAGAAACAAGAGCACCCAGAATTCATGACACAACGATGAAGAAAGAAATTCAAGAAGAAGATTGAGAATTTGGAGAACCTCAAGAACCTATAGATCCACCTCAAGAGAAGAATCCTCATAAGAGGAAACCTGCTTGGGTATGTGAAATTATCCAAGGTGTAGAAAGATATGGAGCTTCAAAAGAAAAACCTAGAGGAAGAAAGAGAGTCTTGCTCTAGTTATGTAGCCTTGCTATGTGACATTATTGATAAAGAACCTTCCAACTATGAAGAAGCGGAAGAAAGGAAAGAATGGAAGGAGGCAATGATCAAAGAATATCAATCAATCATGAAGAATGATGTTTGGGATGTTGTCCCAAGACCAGAAGGGAAGTCCATTGTAACTTCCAAATGGATCTACAAGATCAATCATGCTGCAGATGGCAACATCGAGAAATATAAAGAAAGATTTGTGGCTCATGGTTTCTCTCAGAAAGAAGGAATAGATTATGAAGAAAACTTTGCACCTGTAGCCAGATACACTTCCATCAGATTAGTACTTGCTCTGGCTGCAGTGATGAAATGGAATATACACCAGATGGATGTCAAGACTACTTTCTTGAATGGTGTAATAGAAGAGGATGTGTATGTGGAGCAGCCACTCGGTTTTGACACATGACACGGAGTCTCGTGTGTGTAGATTGAAGAAATCCCTGTATGGCTTGAAACATGCACCCAAGACATGGTATGACAGAATTGATGGTTTCCTATCTAGTTTGGGCTTTACCAAGAGTAAAGCAGATTCCAATCTTTACTACAAGGTTGAAGATGGCAATCTAGTGATACTCCTACTATATGTGGATGATCTATTTGTAACAGGTATGGATGGGTTGATTGTTGATACGAAGAGGAAACTTGTTTCCGAGTTTGAAATGAAAGACTTGGGTATGATGCATTATTTCTTAGGCATGGAGGTGTGGCAAAATACAGATGGAATATTCCTTGGACAAGGAAAGTATGCAGTAGAGATTCTGAAGAGATTCGAGATGATGGATTGCAAGGCCATAACCACATCCATGGCATCGAGCCTGAAGCTATTGAGTGATGCTTCATCAAAAGTGATTGATGCTACATTATATTGTCAGATGATTGGGTCCTTGATGTACCTGACAAACACGAGACCAGATATTTGCTTTGCTGTGAACACCTTGAGTGAGTTCTTGACAAATCCGAGACATGTTCACTTGATTGCTGCAAAGCATATTCTTAGGTACCTGAAGGGTATAGTTGATTATGGGCTCAAGTATGAGGTGAATCAAAATATTAACCTGGAAGGTTTTGTTGATTCAGATTGGGCAGGCAGTGCCATCAATAGGAAGAGCACTTCAAGGTGTTTCTTCAGTATGGGATTAGGTATGATCTCTTGTTTTAGGAGGAACCAATCTTGTGTGGCATTGAGTACAGCTAAAGCAGAGTATGTCATAGCTTGTGCAGCTAGTTGCGAGGCAGTGTGGATGAGAAAGCTACTATCTGATTTATTTGATCTCCAGTTGGATTCTACTTGTATATATTGCGACAAGTAGAGTTGTGTGAAGTTTTCAGAGAACCCTGTGTTCCACGACAAGCCAAAGCATATCGATATCAAGTATCACTATATCAGGGATATGGTGCAGAGAGGAGCATTAAAGCTCCAGTATGTTGCGATAGATGAACAAATAGATGATGTGTTGATAAAAACATTGGCTAGAGTGAATTTTGAGTACTTCATGGAGAAGCTTGGTGTTCTCCAGATCGAGGTTCCCTCAAAGAGGAAATGATGAGACCTAAATCCATTTTGACATGGTGAGAGGATTAGGTTCCTCCCTTGGTTAGATGTAAGGGCTGAGCCATTCTGTCATGGTGAGAGGATTTGGTTCCTTGCATGTCAGATATGAGTGCTGAGCCATTCTGATGTGACTATAGGATTGGTTCCTACATGATCAGATGTAAGGGCTGAATGCCATTCTTGGAATGGAGGCACCTAGTCAGTTACCAGGAATACTCAGCTTAGTGCTGAGTTGTAATTCTCTGGGAGAATGGAGGCACTTGGTCACTTACCAGGAATAATCAATATGGGACTAAGGGCCATTCTCATATGACTATGGGATGTAGTCTTACATGATCAGATGTGAGTGCATGGCCATTCTGATGTGATTGAGGGATGTGTTCCCACTTGATCAGATATAAGGGCCAATGCCATTCTTTGGGAGAATGGAGGCAACTAGTTAGTTACCAGGAATCCTCAGTCTGAGACTGAGAGCCCTTTCGATGTGGTGTTTTTGAACATGGTTGAATGTAAGTGTAGAGCCCTTTCGATGCAGTGTTTTTGAACATGATTGAATGTAAGTGCAAATCCCTTTCAATGACCCATTTTTGAATATGGTCGAATATAAGTGTTGAGCCCTTTCGATCTTTTTTTTTCAAACATGGCCAGATCTAAGTGCAGAGCCCTTCTGATGTGGTGTTTTCGAACATGATCGGATGTAAGTGCAGAGCCCTTCCAATGCAGTGTGTTCATACATGGTTGGATATAAGTGCTGAGCCATTCTGGTATGATGTGTTTACACATGGTTAGATGTGAGTGTTGGGCCTTTCTGACAAGATGAGGTCAGATGTGAGTGTTAGGCATGCCTTTCTGACAAGATGAGGTCAGATGTAAGAGCTGGGAATGCCATTCTGACTTAGGGTTGGATATAAGTGCTAAAGACCTATGTGAAGGGAGGCCTACAACCAGCATGAAAAAGGGATGGATCTGCACAACTTCCTGTGACGAGAATAATCAAAAGATAACACCATTCTGAGATAGCATCGATGATGATGATCTAGACTTGATGATGATCTAGATCAAGTGATGATCTAGATGATGATGATACAGTGATGATGATCCAGCAGTAATGATCCAGTAGTCATGATGATCAGGATCCCATGATGAAGAAGACTTGAAAAATAAGATGACTTGAAGATGAAGAAGACTTGAAGAAGAATATGACTTGAAGATTAAGAAGACTTGAATATGAGGAAGAATTGGAGATGAAGACAACTTAAAGATGAAGATGACGAGATGATGCAGTCGATACAGAGAAGAAGACCAGTGCTGAAAATTGTGTCGAAAGAATACCTTCCTAGTTAAGAGGGAGTGTTGATGTATTTGTAACTTCGAAATGTATTCACCTATATATCTTATGTCTTGTACCCCTATGTTTATTCTAGGAAGTGTATATAAAGTATTTGAGTCATGTCATGCCCCGATGTTCCTATTGGGAGGTTCTATAATGTAAACAAGTCATGCCAAGCCATTGTGGGTAACCCTCCTATTGTTCAAGGGTTAAATTCCCCATAGTTCTAGGGCACTAGGGTTGTTAGAATCACCTAGTGAAGTCAGCCCTAGTAGGGTTTTGTCAAGTCAAGAATTAGAATAAATAGAGAGCTAGCCTCTCTATTTAACACTCACTCACTCACACTCAGTTGTAGCACAAAGCTGAGGAAGAAGAAGACACTGGGGCTAGGAAGAAAGAGGTTAATGCTGTCGGGAGATCATCTTACTATTTTTGGGGATTTACTATTTGGTGCTGATTCTATCTCTAAGGAACTTACGGGGTTTTCTCCATTTATGGTTTCCCCGAGGAAAAACACTGTGTTCATTGTCTCTTGTGTTTTATTGTTGTGCTTGTTATTATCTCAATTAAAGATCCTACTGTAATGCTAGCTTAATGTTAAAAATATAACACTTCTTGTACTGCTCTTACTACCTTCTAGTTTTGATGTACATTGCCTCGAGCTCATCCATTGTTGGATGTCTCTCAAACTTTCCAACATAGCAGCATTCAACTGATGCCACTCTTCCTAGGATTTAATCATGCTTCTCATGGTTGCTGCAATGTCTGGAGACATCTCTTGAAATCTCCTTCCATTAGATTCTATATCATCATTTCCAACTCGGACGATTACCCCCTGTTGTGCCCCTACTCAACAGCCTTAAAAAAAACAAATTTCATCAAGCAAAATGAAATTTTGCTTAATGAAATATTTGAATTTCTCATTTCAACTTGCAGAATTTGGAGCTACTGAAACGGTGAAATTCCATTAGCTACTGAAACAGTGAAATTCCATTGTTTCTATGACATTGGAAACTATGGTTATTTGGCAAAGGGTTGTTATATTAAAATCATTATTTTGAATGGATTAGTGTCTTGAAATTAGGGGATAAGCTTTCGGATTATATGCCTCTCTCCATAAGCTTTATTTGAACATTCATTATTTGGTATGATTAATTTGTGTTTTAATGGAAAATTTTACAAAGGGTATAGAACATGGAAGACTCACTATTTCACATTGGGGTGATTTATTAAAAAATCCATGCAAATTTAATTCCTTAAGGTATTTCCTTCAATCTTCGAATTATGCAATTAATCTCGACCATTGTATTATTTGATATCCACCGTTTAATGCTTGGGTTTGATATAATGGGTTATGTCATATGCTTCACGTAGCATGTTCTCCATTTCCAAAGGTTGAAATTATCATATGGTAAGGTTCATGTGTCAGCGCCCAAGGTCCATTCCTTTTGGTTGTTCCGATTCATGTCGCCATATCCAAATCTGATTCACTTAATTGCAGGCTGATATGCCATCATTCCACACATACGAAACTCTGTAATGACATTTAAATGCTGTACGAGCATAGTGTCGTGTCCTCGTATACATTGAACACCTGTACTCTATGCATTGTGTGGTTTTATTATGATCGAGCCGAATAAATCATGGCAAAGCGAGGTCGTTTTGGAGTCTTCGCCACCTCTTTCCATTATCGTGATCACCTCTCTGTGTAATCATTCCCGCTCGCTCATGCCGAGTTTACAGGGTTCTTGTTGGAGTTTACCTATGTTGGATTTCGTTTATGAAAGAGTCGGGTTTCATTGTTTGTGTTTTTTTCTTGGTTTACATCCCGAATATTCTCTCTCCAGCATTCTGTGTGATTGTGGTCCGTTGTATATCCTCTGCATGCAACTGTGTGCATTTTCACTTGCAACCATGGATCCAGTGGTCAGGGTCAAACCTAGCAATACAAAGCTTCTTGAGGAGAACCCTAAACTCTTAGCCAAAGTAGAAGCAGTTGGGTGGATTCCATTTTTCTGTAAGTTTGCAGACTCAATCCCTGAAATTACTAGGCTATTTGCCCTCTCACTGGTTGATGCTAGAGTTATGGTGGCTGACATTCAGTTCAGAGTTGATGAGCGCTCAGTCTCCTTGGCCATGGGTCTACCATTAACAGGTGAACATTGAATCAACTCCAAGCAGATGAAAGCTACTGAATGGAGGCACATGTTAAAGAACCCTTGCCAGGACGTGTCCTTCAGGGAAGATGTGTCGCGCAAATATTTCAAAAAAGAATGGCGAACGGTTTTGGATGTCATTCACAGGTATGTGACTTGTGAGGGCCGTCTTTCCTCTGCATATGTTTATCGCCTTAGATTGATGACTGTTTTTCTCGGTCTACCTATCAATTTACCCTATTATTTAGTCCAAAGCATGACCAACATGTCTTTGGCCATCAAAAAGGGTCCTAAGAATATCGGCTGGAGTCTCTTTCATCATGGTCTTGTTAGGATGTTGGTGGAGAGGGAGCTGTCTAAATAAAATCAGTCATGGGAATATTTTCTTGAGAAGAATGGTTTTACGGCATTTTTCCATTGTCAATTCGACTGTGTAGAGGAGTGTGCAAGGCATCAACAACCTTGTGAAGTCCCAACTTCACCTGTACATGAGCCTATGCCAAACCCTAATGATTGTGCAAACCCCAGTGTCCATGAAGATCTCGCTCCCACTCCCATGTCAAGTCTTGTCTCTCCCATGCGTTTTAAGCGTAGGAGGAAATCTTTAAACCTTTCCCCGGTAACGCCGAATCATAATGACAATCCCTGCAAACTGACGAGCAAGAAGCCGAATGTTAAGGTTACCGACAAATTTACTAGAAGCATGGAATCCAAAGTCAATGTTGTTAAGTCCACTGTGAAGAATAACAAAGACATTGAAACAGTCGTGTTAGATGATGAGAAGAATAGACCTGTCTCGCATGGTGGCCCTGAGTTGGATTGCGAGCCTATCATTCACCGTGTAGAGAATAGTCCTCATATCTCTGATAAGAATCCCCAAATTGACTCTGTGCTCGATCCTCCAATTAAGGGAAAATCTATTGAAGGAAATCTACCTGCTCCTTATCGAATTGGTGAAGCAATTCACCCACTGTTTGTTAATTGTTTGCTTGACAGGATATGTGGAATGGAGGTAGAAATTATAGAGATGGTGGCACGTAGTGATTCCATGAAAGCTTAAAATGTGAAGTTGCAGGAGAGATCCGACTCAGCTGATAAATGCATCTTGCGTCTGAAGAGACACAAGAATAAGTTAATTAGGAGAGTTATGAGACTGCAACATGAGAATCGTAAAAATGAGGAAAGAGTACATGAGCTAAACGCTCAGGTCAATTTGATACAGCTTAAAGGTCACCCACAGGATCCATTTTCACAAAATCAGGTGACTGGTGTGAGTATACAGGTTTTCAATGCTCTTGTTAAATCATAGCATTTCGGGGATACTCACTTTTGTACTTATGTTTAGAAAGTATTTCAGGTTTGAAGTTTGTAAGTAAAAGCAACAAATGAAAATGAATTTATTTTTGCTTTCCAGGTATTTTTTTGAATTGATTGGTGGATTAAGTAATTTGGTTTATTTATTTGTGCGTTTGTGCTAATTCTTACTGTGTGGTGTTGCAGATGTGTTTTTCCTAGATTTTGGTGATCGCTCGGTTTCAGGATGATCTCTGGAAAATTATGAACGAATCAGTTGAAATTGTTTTCAATTATGGATATGATGTTTCCTAGGTGTCGCTAATTTACTAGTGTCTTTATCATTTTATGATATAGCACTATAGGATGAATCTTTTCAGTTTCGAGATATTATAATGTATATAAAAATGACAATTTCATTTGTCATTTTTCTATTTTGGATGAAATCGGCTAGGATTACGATGATGTAAATTCCTGTTTTCTAGAACTATCTCTATACGAGATTAAACATATTTAAGGAGACAGAGTTTACTGTAATGGGGGTCGATGGTTTGGGAAGAGACCAAAATAGGATCACTTTACCATTTCCTGTAGATAAAGACAATTTCTTGTTAGCAATTGCAGCATCTTTATACTGGTGATATTTATAAATATATTTGCAATATTTTTACTATGGAAATGTATTTATAGTATCGTATGATCTTGTTATTTCTTTTCACAGTCTTTATGTTTTGTTACTTTTCTTTAAAGAAATGTGCAAATGCATCATGTTTAACTGTCGATTTATGCTGGTTTAACTTGCAAATTCATGTCATATAGTAGATTTGATGTTATCGTTATAATGTATGTGATATACTTGTTCTGTGTGTTGTCTTGTTTAAATCTTAGAATTTCTTCTGAATTTTTCAGGATTCTCAGCACATTATCATTATTTCCAAGCTGATTCCAGGGTTAAATAATATCATGCTTCTGATCAGGATAGGATACGTAGGATATATAAGTGGTAGTTTTTTTATTTAATTTATAGAACCTATATTCAATCAGATTTTTTACACTTACACTCTGTGAAGTTACCTTTCAGTCTTGTTATGAATGTACATGTGTCTATAGTGTAATTTATGTAATTGGTTTGAATTTGTTAATATTCTCTTAACTATTGATTCTTGCACTCACAGGTTAATTGGTTTAACTTGAGTAATTTTGAGTTATCAATTGTGTATATCAACTAACTTAGTAATTATCTTCAACAATTTTCTTTGTATATTCATAGGTGTAGTATAGATTTAGTTAACAAACATTAACTTCATTTTTCCTTTGAGTCTTCCCCCTGTAGCTGTGAGTAATTTAGGGAAGGCAACGGGGCCTTAATCCTGTCAGAGGCAGCTACCTAACGAATGAGAGCAGCTTTGAAAGCTTTTGGATCAAGTTGTCTCTTAGTTGACTATTGTGCCAATTCGGCCCGTCAACAATGGCACTAGAAGGAGGGCCAGCTTAAGCAAATGGCTGATGAAAACAATCCTGTTCACAAAATTGATCAATTCTCTACTCCTCAATTTACACCACTTTCTAGATCATGTCAATTGCAGTCATCATATCAACCACAAACATTCCAGTCATATCAATTAGATGAGACCCCGTTGAACGATACCGTCCGAAATCTCATTCATCAGTTCAACTCTAGTGTTGCCCATCCACCTAAAGAACTCAACCAGTTCGAGCAGGCCATAAATGAATCCCATAGGATTTTAACCAAAGCTTATTCAAATCTCACTGGGATCCAACCCACCAAATTTCCTCTTCCACAGATCAGGCGTCCACACACTCACCATATTGAGTCTACTTCTGAAGAACATAATCAACCTTTAGGTGCCTTCCTTGACCAGAAATTACAATGGTTTTGAACATGTACCAACCAACCTTCATCTTCTTCAGGACCAATGGCTTCAGGAGGGTCTGGTCAACCCCCATCAACACCACATTCACCTCCTCACATTTTTCAAGTACCACCTTCACCACCTCTATCACCAAGGAACATGGCAAATTTAAACCCGAACCCCAATGCCAATATGCCATGGTTAGCTCAGGATGCAGTTGTTGTTCCAGGTGATCAAAATCCTTTACCAAAGCATCCCAAGAAATTGTTGCCCAAATTCAACCCCGAGCTGAAAGAGCCCGTAGAAGATCATGTTAGAAAATTCATGCTAGCAGATCGGCTTTTGAATGTTGAGCACGAAGATGTAGTCTGTCAACTTTTCCCTTACACGTTTGAAGGCAAAGCCTCAACCTGGTACTTCTCACTAACTGCTGGTTCTATTTCCAGTTGGAATGAATTTGAGTTGGCTTTCATGAACAAGTTCGGAGACGATAAGACTCTAGCTGTGTTGGTGTTAGAATTGTCTAGGATCCGTATTGAAACCAAAGAGAAAGTCAAATATTTTAACCAGCAGTTCTTGACTCTTAGAAATAGAATCCCTGCTACCTCAAGGCCTGCTAAAGATGTTACTATTGAATTCTATACTTTAGCCCTGCCTATGTCTATGGCCATGTTTGTCAGGAGAGCAGCTAAACCCACTCTCACTGAAACCTTCAATGAATCCATCAAGTTTGAAAAGGACATGTCTTCTATTAAGACGAACCCTGGGGTAGACACAGATTCTGCGTCTTCTTCTCGCAAAAAGAGTGAGAGTCCTTCCAAAACCACCAATCCTGAGAAAAAGGGTCAATATGCACTAGATTTAGACAGCCTCCAGAGAGTCATAAAGAAGTTGTCCAATGAAATCATTGATTTGAAGAAAGGTACTTCTGAAAGTACCCCGAATAAAGAACCATCTAGACAACTTTTTAGAAGACCATTCCAAAATACAACTGCTAAACAGACTCCACCCTCTGAGGCTAATAATGTTGATCAAATTAATAGCTTCCTGAAATTATTGGCCTCAGGTTTAGAAACGTCAGCTGAAAGTGAAACCCAATCTTCAGGACAGAATTCTGAGGATACCCAAGGCACTGATAATAATACGGAAGAAAAACCTCCTCAAATTATCAGCCACTTCTGGGATACCACAGAACTGACCGACGATGAAGATGTTGTTGTTTTCAATGTCAATCAGCATCAATATAATACTAGAAGCAAGAAAAATCAGTCCTCAGGGGAACCTTCTACAACACCTACAGATGACAGTTTAACTGTCAAAACAAAAAACCAGCCTTCAAATACTAAGTCTGCACCTTCTCTTGACATAGAATATGATCTGGTTGAGGATTTGAAGAAAATCAGAGCTAATATTTCTATCTATGAACTCCTTAAATTGCCTGTGATTCGAGACAAGATGATGCAAGGGGTTTCTCTAAGTAAAAATGGGAAAACTCCCTCCACTCAAAATAGTTCTGCGAGTACCAAAGACAACCCAACAAAAACTTCAGTCAACGCCTCGTCCATAGGTAAGAAATCATATTCCTCAACTCCTCCTTTTCTGCTTACGTTTGAAATCCGTAATCGTAAAGTACACAATTGTATGATAGATTCAGGGGCTTCAAAAAACGTCATGCCATATTCGGTATGCAAAAAACTTAATGTAGTCCCCGTCCCATGTGATACGAGCATTGTGCAACTTGACCGATCAAACATAAAGGTAATAGGAAAGTTGAAGGAAGTACTGATAAGGTTAGCCTCAAACCCTCAGGTTCATTTCATCATTGACATAATCGTTGCAGATATCCCTGAGGCATATGGCTTATTCCTCAGTAGAGATTGGTCTGAAAAATTGAAGGGATATTTCGCAACGGACTGGTCACACTTATGGCTTCCTCAGAATGGCCTCCCAAGCAAGATTAGAATTGATCGAGAACATTATATGAAGCACATGGTCACTGAACTGGATGAATCAAATGAGCCAGTGCTATTCACTAATACTATAATGGGCAATTACATGGTTGATTCCTTTTTTGGAAACCTTGAGGCTGAAACATCATCAGTCCAAGACCCACAACAGCAGTCTGAAGTTTTTCATTTTACACAAGTTTCAGATGAAATTCCAGTTCTAAACACTGCACAGTTAGACCTGAATAATGGGCTTTGGTCCCTCTACTTTGATGGATCCAAGTCAAAGGAAGGAGCTGGGGTTGGTTGTTAGTTAATAGATCCCCATGGGAAAAGGTATTTTGTTGCTTGCAGGTTGGAATTTGAGTGCACCAATAATATTTCTGAATATGAATCCCTTATTCAAGGGCTGAAAAAGGAAATTGATCTAGGAGCTAAAGCTTTGGTAGTGTTAGGAGACTCTGAAATTATCGTTAGGCAGGTACGCAACACTATACATTGCATCGTTGGACATCTAAGAAATTACCAGAAATAGGTGTGGAATTTGTTATTATCATTTGAAGCTTTTAACATAATTTCTATTCCTCGTTATTTGAATCAGGAAGCAGATCTGTTATCAAATGTTGCTTCAAGGTTAATTCCATATGAAGGGATGCTTGCTGATTCTTTCTTTGTTGAATTGCTTTTCAGGCCTTCCATACCTAATAATATTGTCAATTGGAGAGTTTTTGACCATGATGAGCAGTTAATCGCTTTTTTGACCATGAAGGACACCTTCAAAGACGCAGTCATGGATGAAATGACTCATGATGAAGATCTGTACAACTTTGTGGTAATTCATAAACCTTGTTCAATTGAAGAATCTCTTGACCAGGTCAGTACTCTCCCTAGATCTATAATTAAACTTGAGAAATTCTATGATTTAAAGGACAAGTTTAAAGGTGTAAGGAACTGTAAAACCAACAGCTCTACTATGCAATCTGAAATCATAAATTTAGGCACAGAACATATTCCTCAATGTGTCAATCTAGGCAGTACGTGTATTCCCCAAGAAAAAATAGCCTTCATACAACTATTCAATGGGTTTAAAGACATTTTTTCTTGGACATATGACGATCTCAAGACATTTGACCCAAACATAATACAACATGTCATCCCCATGAAACAACAGGCTAAACCTTTCCAGTAGAAGTTGAGTAAAATGCACCCTAGCCTAGAACCGGCTGTGAAAAAGGAGCTTAACAAACTTCTGGCTGCTAGAATAATTTTTCCAAGGCGGCATACGCAGTGGGTGGAAAATCTCATCCTGGTTAGAAAGAAAAATGGTGATATTAGGCCATGCGTTGATTTCCGAAATCTAAACAAGGTTTTGGAAAAAGATAATTATCCTGTTCCCCCTATGGAAAAGATCTTACAACAAGTTTCTGGATCTGAAATGTTTTCAATTTTAGATGGTTTTTCGGGGTACAACCAAGTGTTAGTATCCAAAACAGATCAGTTGAAAACAACCTTTAGAACCCCTTGGGGAACTTATGCTTACAGGAAAATGCCATTTGGTTTAATTAATGTCAGAGCAACTTTTCAAAGGGCAATGGACATTGCGTTCAGAGGCCTAATCGATCAATTTGTGGTTGTTTACCTTGACGACGTAATTGTTTTTTCAAAAAACAGGGCTGATCACCCAACACATCTTAGGAGGGTCTTTGAACGTTGCAGGAAATATGGGATCTCCCTGAATCCCAAGAAATCTATCTTCGCAGTTACAGAAGGTAAATTATTGGGTTTTGTAGTTTCAAAACAAGGTATCAATATTGACCCTGAATGAACCTAGGCAATATCGCAGATTTCTATGCCTCACTCAAAGAAAACTATGCCGTCATTTCTAGGGAAAATAAATTTTGTCTCCGGGTTTATTCCTGGGTTCACTGAGATTGTCAGACCACTTTAGAAAATGATCAAGAAAGATGTTGATTTTAAATGGTCCGCTGAAGAAAAAAAGTCCTTTCACGATATATTAAAATCTATTGCTGAAGCTCCTACCTTAACAAGCCCCGATTTCTCTAAACCATTTATTTTGTACACTTTTGCTTCTGATTCTTCATATGTCGCTGTTTTAACACAGAAAAATTAGGAAAACAATGAAGCTCATATTGCTTTTACAAGTTCCGGTTTAAACGGCGCAAAGCTCAACTATCTAGAAGTAGACAAACAAGCATTTGTTATTTTTAAGTCAGTAAAGCATTTTCGGCCTTATTTGCTGAAGTCTCATACCAAGGTTATTGTGCCATATTCTGTAGTCAGAAATCTTTTGGTACAAAAGGACTTGGGTGAAAAACGAGCCCATTGGGTTAAAGCACTTCAAGAGTATGACCTGGAAATCAAACCTTTAAACATTGTCAGAGGACAGGGACTTTCTAAGTTGGCAGTTGGATCCTCTGATATGCCTGAATCTGATCTGCACTTTATCGATGAACATTCTCTGTTTGAAAGGGAATTTTTTCCAATATCAGCCCCCTCTGATTCCTGGTATCATGACCTTAATTTTTTCCTATTACATGGAAATGCTCCGAAACATTTAGATTCACGTAGCAAAAGGGATTTGAGATTAAGATCTGCCCCTTATCAGCTGATTGATAACATTCTGTTCAAAAATAATTTCGAAGGAGTCCTCCTTCGTTGTTTAGAAAGAAATGAGGTTGATAGCGTGTTGTCTCAATTACATGCAGGGCCAGCCGGGGGACACTTTGGCGGAGAAACCACCGCCCATAAGGTACTCAAAGCTGGGTATTACTGGCCCACATTGTTCAAATATGCATATGCCTTTGCTAGGAAATGTCAGGAGTGTCAGAGAGCAGACACAAGACTTAAGAAAGCGGCATTACCTCTCCATCCTGTTATTGTTGAAGTTCCATTTCAACAATGGGGTTTGGACATCGTTGGTCCAATTACACCAGCTTCCTCACAGTAGAACAAATACATTCTGACAACCACCAACTATTTCACTAGATGGGTCGAAGCCATCCCCTTGCGAGTGGTTAATTCAGAACAGGTGATATCATTCCTCGACTCTTTTATTGTCACCAGGTTTGGAGTTCCCAATTTTTTTATTTTTGACAATGCAACCTACTTTTCTTCTGTAAAATTAACTAAATATGCATTGGAGAAGGGTATAAAGTTAAAGTATTCAGCTAATTATTATCCTCAAGGTAATGGATTAGCTGAATCTTCCAATAAAAATTTAATCAAAATTCTAAAACGCACAGTGGTTAATCATCATAGAAATTGGCACAATGCCTTATCAAATGCCCTGTGGGTTGACAGAGTGAATCCCAAGGATGAAATAGGTAATTCTCCTTTTTTCTTGGTATATGGTAAAGAAGCTATCTTTCCTCCCCATCTATTTTTACCCTCTCTACAGCTCTCCCAGTCAGTGCAGGAAACAACATGTTCTGCCATGGAACATCGGATTAATACTCTGCTTAAACTGGAGGAAGAAAGAGAGTTAGCCAGAAAAAAGTTCGACCAACACCAGAAGATAGTGAAACACTGGTTTGATCATAGAAAATCAGCTAGTAGAGATTTGGAAATAGGTGACCTAGTTCTGAAATGGGACAAAGAGCACGAAGACAGAGGAAAACATACTAAGTTCCAATGCCTGTGGCTGGGACTGTTTATCATTATAGAAAAACTTGGTCCCAGCACATTCAAGTTGCAGACGCTGGAGGGAGACATCGAGAACCTTCCGGTAAATGGCCATCTCATCAAAAAATATTTCTGCTAATCCCCATCAAGGGATTAGCCTGTACATACCTTGTGTGATTTTCTCGGTTTCTGGAACTTTTTAGTGTGTTTATTTTATTTGTTTGCTTTGAATATCCCTTCACATCTATTTGCTGTTTTATTTTGCATAATTTATGATCTCAGATTAATGAATCTTCACCAAATCCTGTGGTTGACCTACAAATCATGCATAATGTTCTTTCTATCCTGAATATTGTCATGTTGTTTTACGTCTTGAACAGTGAACGGTTTTTCGTATTTCCAAATTTTACTAGAAATTCTTAAGTCATGTAAATATAAACTAATAAGATGAGTCTCCACAAATATTTTTCCAAAGGGATTAGGGCAGTGTTTGTCAAGGTTATCTATTCAAGTCTTTTATGCCACCCCCTCTCGTTAAGAGAGTTATACTTTCCTCCCCATCTGCTAAGACAATCTCGTTCGAGATTAAATATAACTACAATCTGGCCATTGTTATACACCTGAATGGAACCTCTCCGTCCGAGTGCCGACATCCCTCATGTTGGCACACAAAAGGACACTTATGGATAGAGGTTTGCCCAAAACACTATAGATTGGCTTGTCATGAAATACATTCTTTCACCATCCACCTAGTTACTTTGTCATTTGCCTATATTGAGATGTATTCGCGACTATCATTTTATACAACTCGTGCATCACTCACGAGTCTCCTATACAGCAAGTCGTGAATCCATGTATTTGCGGGTTGCGCTTATACATAGTCACGAGTCATTCGCGGGTTGCTCTACTACAGACACGCGAATGTGTCTCAACATTAAAACATAAAAACACTCGCACTAATGGGATATTAGTTAAGTTATTTAACTTAATTTCCTTAACTGCTGTAACCTCCCTAACCTTCGAGAACTGCCTTATTTCACCCATATAAATACAGGCCTTGGGGAGGGTGTTGTTTACTTACACTAGGAGAGCAAAGTTATGCTGGTGGAGTTTATACAAAAGTCTTTGGAGCAGTGAACTCAGAATCCTTTGGTTGCAGAGGAGTCCTTGTCTCAGGCGTTGGGTTGTATCTGAACTCTTTCCATTGTTGATAATAAAGAGATTACTTCTTCCATATGTGTTTCATGTCTTGTGGTTTGATAATTATTTATGCTTCTGCATCTATATGTGATTTATCTAACCTGCTTATACATATATGAATCATCTTGTATCTGGAAAAGTGTTTCTTGACAGGTGAAAGAGGAACAATCCTGAAGACTTTGGAAGTGGAACAGAGAAGAAGAATATTAGCAAGGATCGGCCTTCGTTTAACAAGTAAGTCATTTTGATCTTCCTATTTCTTATTCTGTGCTTTAAGAGTCAATTGTCTGCAAGTAATTGAGTATGTTGGTAACCCCAGACCTTAGGTTATTAGGTGTATAATCCTGTACAACAGAACTCATAATCCTGTACAACATCCATGGTTGGATTTGAATACAGAAACAATTAATTTTGACATAATCTGAAGGACAGAGGGTCTCATCACGAGCCAGTCTATTTAGGATCATAGATTTGCATTCAGTAACATTGTCGCTTCCGGTCACCAAGCCGGGACAATGGCCCTTGGACAAAACAACAAGGGATAAAAGGTCTCATCACGAGCCGGTTTATTTACTGTAGTGCATATTGGTGACTAACATGGTTACTACTTGGTTACCAAGCCAGAACCGTGGCCTTCAGGTTTTTTCATAAAAGAAAAAAAGAAAAAAAAAAGAAGAGAAAATGATAATAATATTTCCACCTAACCAGATTTGTCTATCTATAACTGGCAGATGGGATACTGGCATTCTTTGGGCTTCGAAGCAACCCTGTCGGGGCTATGGACGCCTGCTGGCAGCAGGGCCATGCTTGTGGTATTGAGCCTTTATTCTTCAAAACCAGGCCACCTACTGCCTTACTTCATTTGGACTGATTTTTGTGAGAGACCTGTCCTTTATCAAATAAATAATTAATAGTGTAAATTTCTTGTAAGCTTTAGGAATATGAAATTTCTAAATCTGTTCAAGGTGCTAAAATTTGATTCTTACAGTGATATACATGAGGGATCTAATTCTTTGATTGCATGATTTCAGGCCAAGAAAACAGAGATAACTATTCCGCCCATTCAGTGGCCATCTGTTGTGCCCCTACTCAATAGCCTTAAAAAAAGAAACAAATTTCATCAAGCAAAATGAAATTTTGCTTATTGAAATATTTGAATTTCTCATTTCAACTTGCAGAATCGGGAGCTACTGAAACGGTGAAATTCCATTAGCTACTGAAACAGTGAAATTCCATTATTTCTATGACATTGGAAACTATGGTTATTTGGCAAAGGGTTGTTATATTAAAATCATTATTTTGAATGGATTAGTGTCTTGAAATTAGGGGATAAGCTTTCGGGTTATATGCCTCTCTCCATAAGCTTTAATTGAACATTCATTATTTGGTATGATTAATTTGTGTTTTAATGGAAAATTTTACAAAGGGTATAGAACATGGAAGACTCACTATTTCACGTTGGGGTGCTTTATTAAAAAATCCATGCAAATTTACATCCTTAAGGTCTTTCCTTCAATCTCCAAATTATGCAATTAATCTTGACCTTAGTATTATTTGATATCCACCGTTTAATGCTTGGGTTTGAGATAATGGGTTATGTCATATGCTTCACGTAGCATGTTTGCCATTTCCAAAAGTTGAAATTATCATATGGTAAGGTTCATGTGTCAGCGCCCAAGGTCCATTCCTTTTGGTTGTTTCGATCCGTGTCGCCATATCCAAATCCGATTCACTTAATTGCAGTTTGATATGCCATCATTCCACACATACGAAACTTTGTAATGACATTTAAATGTTGTACGAGCATAGTGTCGTGTCCTCGTATCCATTGAACACTTGTACTCTATGCATTGTGTGGTTTTATTACGATCAAGCTGAATAAATCATGGCAAGGCGAGGTCGTTCTGGAGTCTTCGCCGCCTCTTTCCTTTATCATGATCACCTCTCCGTGTAATCATTCCCACTCGCTCATGCCGAGTTTACAGGGTTCTTGTCTGAGTTTACCTATGTCGCATTTCATTTATGAAAGAGTCGGGTTTCATTGTTTGTGTTTTTTTCTTGGTTTGCATCCCGAATATTCTCTCTCCAGTGTTCTGTGTGATTGCGGCCCGTTGTATATCCTCTACGTGCAACTCTGTGTGTTTGCACTTGCAGCCATGGCTCTAGTGGTCATGGTTGAACCTAGCAATATGAAGCTTCTTGACGAGAACACTAAAATATTAGCCAAAGTAGAAGCAGTCAGGTGGCTTCCATTTTTCCCAAAGTTTGCAGACTCGAACCCTGAAATTACTAGGTTATTTTTCCTCTCGCTGGTTGATGCTAGAGTTACGGTGGCCGACCTTCAGTTCAAAGATGATGACCACTCAGTCTCCTCGGCCACAGGCCTACCGTTAACAGGTGAACGTTGGTTCAAATCCAAGAAGATGAAAGCTACTGAATGGAGGCAGATGTTAAAGAACCCTTGCCAGGACATGTCCTTCAGGGGCGGTGTGTCACGCAAATATTTCAAAAAAGAATGGCAACCGGTTTTGGATGTCATTCACAGGTATGTGAATTGTGAGGGCCGTCTTTCCTCTGCATATGTTTATCACTTTATATTGATGACTATTTTTCTTGGTCTGCCTATCAATTTACCCTATTATTTAGTCCAAAGCATGACCAAGATGTCTTTGGCCATCAAAAAGGGTCCTAAGAATATCGGTCGGAGTCTCTCTCATCATGTTTTTGTTAGGATGTTGGTGGAGAGGGAGCTGTCTAAACGAAATCAGTCATGGGACAATTTTCTTGAGTAGAATGGTTTTACGACGTTTTTCCATTGTCAATTCGACTGTGCAGAGGAGTGTGCAAGGCATCAGAAACCTTGTGAAGTCCCGATTTCACCTGTACATGAGCCTATGCCAAACCCTAATGATTGTGCAAACCCCAGTGTCCACGAAGATCTCGCTCCCACTCCTGTGTCAAGTCCCGACTCTCCCATGCGTTCTAAGCATAGGATAAAATCTTTAAACATTTCCCCGGTAACGCCGAATCGTAATGACAAACCCTGCAAATCGATGAGCAAGAAGCCGAATGTTAAGGTTACTGATAGATTTACTAGAAGCATGGCATCCAAAGTCAATGTTGTTAAGTCCACTGTGAATAATAACAAAGACATTGAAACAGTCGTGTTAGATGATGAGGATAATAGACTTGTCTCGCATGGTGGCCCTGAGTTGGATCGCGATCCTATCATTCACCGTGTAGATAATAGTCCTCATATCTATGATAAGAATCCCCAAATTGACTCTGTGCTCGATCCTCCAATTAAGGGAAAATCTATTGAAGGAAATCTACCTGCTCCTTATCGAATTGGTGAAGCAATTCACCCACTGTTCGTTAATTGTTTGCTTGACAAGATACGTGGAATGGAGGTAGAAATTACAGAGATGGTGGCACGTAGTGATGCCGTGAAAGCTGAAAATGTGAAGTCGCAGTAGAGATCCGACTCAACTGATAAATGCATCTTGCGTCTGAAGAGACACAAGAATAAGTTAATTCAGAGAGTTATGAGACTGCAACATGAGAATCATAAAAATGAGGAAAGAGTAGGTGAGCTAAACGCTCAGGTCACTTTGATGCAGCTTAAAGGTCACCCACAGGCTCCATTTTCACAAAATCCAGCGACTGGTGTGAATATACAGGTTTTCAATGCTCCTGTTAAATCATAGCATTTCAGGGATACTCACTTTTGTACATATGTTTAGAAAGTATTTCAGGTTTGAAGTTTGTAAGTAAAAGCAGCAAATGAAAATGAAGTTATTTTTGCTTTCCAGGTATTGTTTTGAATTGATTGGTGGATTATGTAATTTGTTTTATTTATTTGTGCGTTTGTGCTAATCCTTACTGTGTGGTGTTGCAGATGTGTTTTTCCTGGATTTTGGTGATCGCTCGGTTTCAGGATGATCTCCGGAGAATTATGAATGAATCAGTTGAAATCGTTTTCAATTATGGATATGTTGTTTCCCAGGTGTCGCTAATTTACTAGTGTCTTTATCATTTTATGATATAGCACTATAGGATGAATCTTTTCAGTTTTGAGATATTATAACGTATATAAAAATGACAATTTCATTTGTCATTTGTCTATTTTGGATGAAATCGGTTAGGATTACGATGATGTAAATTCCTGTTTTCTAGAACTATCTCTATACGAGATTAAACATATTTAAGGAGACAGATTTTACTGTAATGGGGGTCGATGGTTTGGGAAGAGACCAAAATAGGATCACTTTACCATTTCCTGTAGCTAAAGACAATTTCTTGATAGAATTTGCAACATCTTTATACTGGTGATATTTATAAATATATTTGCAGTATTTTTACTATGGAAATGTATTTATAGTATCGTATGATCTTGTTATTTTTTTTCACAATCTTTATGTTTTGTTACTTTTCTTTAAAGAAATGTGCAAATGCATTCTATTTAACTGTTGATTTATGCTGGTTTAACTTGCAAATTCATGTCATATAGTAGATTTGATGTTATCGTTAGAATGTATGTGATATACTTGTTCTGTGTGTTGTCTTGTTTAAATCTCAGAATTTCTTCTGAATTTTTCAGGATTCTCAGCACATTATCATTATTTGCAAGTTGATTCCAGGGTTAAATAATATCATGCTCCTGATCAGGATAGGATACATAGGATATATAAGTGGTAGTTTTTTTTATTTTATTTATAGAAACTATATTCAATCAGATTTTTTACATTTACACTCTGTCAAGTTACCTTTCAGTCTTGTAATGAATGTACATGTGTCTATAGTGTAATTTATGTAATTGGTTTGAATTTGTTAATATTCTCTTAACTATTGATTCTTGCACTCACAGGTTAATTGGTTTAACTTAAGTAATTTTGAGTTATGAGTTGTGTATATCAACTAACTTAGTAATTATCTTCAATAGTTTTCTTTGTATATCCATAGGTGTAGTATAGATTTAGTTAACAAACATTAACTTCATTTTTCCTTTGAGTCTTCCCCCTATAGATGAGAGTAATTTAGGGAAGGCAACGGGGCCTTAATCTCGTCAAAGGCAGCTACCTAACGACTGAGAGCAGCTTTGAAATCTTTTGGATCGGGTTGTCTCTTAGTTGACTATTGTGCCAATTCGGCCCGTCAACACCCCCATAGCATCTTGCGCACACTTGTAGGAATCCCATGCATCATATCTATCATAGGTTCTCATGGTGGAACTACAACCCAAATTTTGCAATCTGCACTATGTGGAATGCTTCTCTTTGAAGGTGACTATAATTATGCAAAATGTGTTAATAAACAAAAGTTGTTAGCTGCAAAATATTCACATGAATTCATAATTACTTACCTTCATCTGGAAAAATGTAATATTGACAACTTTCTGAAAAACAAACTTTTCTTTCACAACAATGACTATTTGAAGGGGACGACGAGGGTCAAGGTGGCTTTCCCCCTTGCGGAGAAGTTCACCAAAAATTTTCTGAAGTGTCGGCTCAACCCAACCGACATGCATCAGCTGAATTTTCAACTTTCACCCATTGTTGCGGCTCCGATCCCATATTCCATACATCATTGTGGCTCTGAGCTCATCTTCCATCCACCGCCATGCATCAAAAATATTTTTTTATTTCACCCACTCCATCGAATCGAACTAGCCGACACTCAACGGCGCTAACTTCCACTTCCAATCGTCATTGTGGCTCCATTCCTGACTTCCATCTACCACTTGTTGGCTCATCCCAGCTGACACTCATAGTCGTGAAACCAAACCTCAAGCCATCATTGTGGCTCCATCTCTGGCTTTCATCTGCCACTTGTCGGCTCAACCCAGCCGATGCTCATCGGTGCAAACCCATACTTCCAACTTCCGATTTTCCATACTTAGAAAAATTTTCAGAATTTTTTTTTTGTCGACTTGAATCTGTCGATGTACATCGGCTCACATATCGATGGGCCTTCCACCGTTGTAGATAACTTTCATCCAACCCTATCCACCACTGCAGCTCGACTCTTGGTATCCTATCCACCACTACAGCTCGACTCTTGGTATCCTATCCACTGTTGCGGCTTTCCATTGATCATCTCAACCGCCACTACGGCTCGTCAACTCCTTCTTGCCGATGCAGCCACTGAATTGACTCAATTCTTGGAAACCATGTTGCTGCTATGTCTCGCTCAAGCGATCATAGTCGACATGCCCATACTTAGAAAAAATTCAAAATTTTTATGTCTGCTTCTTTTCCTTCTGCTGAACACAGAGGTTGATCCCTCCTCCGTTAGCTTCTCAGCTTGGCCCATTGAGGCCCAATCCTACAACCTGGCTTTGATATCACACTTTCACGTCCCTACCCCTCTTATCGGTAAAGAGGATGTGACCATGATGCTATCTAACAAGGGAAATGTAAATCCCATGAACAAACACATGATGAAAATGCATTGAAACTAAAAACATACACAAGTGCATATACCATTAACATATATCAAAAGAAATTTAAATTTCATTCACATTCAAGACTTCAACATGTTCATAGTAATTTATCAAGCAAATACAATTGCAGAGATTAAACACAAGGAAATACTTATCTTGAGAAAGAGTTGTCTCGTAACCAGCTACGCCACTGTAATGTTCCACCCAACCATATGCCAGTGTGCTCATCAATATCTCAACAACATTGCCACCCCCAAGCTGGGCATTTTTTCCAAAAGGAATAAGGGAACACTAGCAGGATCACACTTAGCCAAGGATACACAAATCTTAGCCAAGACAACACAATTGGGTTTATCAGGCTATAAAGGAGCTGGAAAGGCTGACTGCTAAGCTAGTGAGCTCACCAAAGAGCTGTGGACACCTACACCACATCTATCCTAAATTCTAAAACATATATACACCCAACACAAGGAAGCATCCCCTTCTCTACTGCACATTCCCTTAGGATATTCCTTCCCTTCCAGTGCTATTCAGGGTGTGCAAAGAAGAAATCCAACCCTCTAGCTTTGTCTATGAGGTTCCTTCTTCCACTAGGTTTATGAAGCTAGCTTAGACCCCATTTCCACTCTAAAAACATTTCATATCAAAACAATAGAGGCATACACAACAATTGCAAGATCTAGGATTGATGAAAATGTTGTTCAACCAAAATGTAAATCACAATGGGTAAAATAACCCCCTTAGCAACAATTCAATTTCCAGAGTCGATTATGGCCCTGACGTGGCCAAAATGAACTCAACAACACCCAAAATTTATGGTTTTGTTCTCCCACTCGTTGGGAAACACTAAACAACAAAATTCCCCACCATGGGCATGTCGAAATAACACTGAAACACCCAGCAAAGATCCCAGCCGCTAGAAGTTAACAAAAACACTTCACAGCAATTGTAAAAATACACGAAACTACAAAAACGTGAATGGAAAATGCACCAGTAGATCCAAAAATGTGAGGAAGACAGCCCAGTTCCTAGAATTACAAAAAAAACCTCCCATCCATGGGAAAAATGAAGCTAACAAACAAAAACATGGAATAAAAACACACAAGAAAAACTCTAGCTTCTCCCCAAAAGCCCCAACGTGAAGGAGAATGGTGAGGAAAATGGAAAATATGGATGCATGGAAGAATGGCATAAGTTTTTGGGCATTTTCCTTGCCAAGGAAGTCAGAACTTGTTTTTCAAAAATGGGTTATCTGCCCAGTTCGAAGTTTTTCCCATACTCTTTCCATTCCATGCAATAACTAACTCAACCACATTCTGGCAGAATTAAATGATTGGGGAAAAAGACAAGAAAGGTAGTTGACAGTTTGATGGGTTCTCTCAAGGAAATTTGGATTTTCCTCATTGGCCCCAAAGGGTAAATATTCCCCCCCCCCCCCTTATCCTTTGGAAATCATGCCCCCATCTCATTATTTGTTGCATTGGCATAGCTGGTTGAGGGTTTTTAATTAATTGCGTTTTTACATGATGATTCAAAATTATAATGTGTCGGCTAGCATAAAATACCATCGACAATGATTTTAATTGCCAAAACATAAAACACTAAATCGATGATCGGGATTTTTCCTTTAGCTCCACACCACGATTAATTACAATAAATACATCTTATACATTTTAATGCAAACGGGGTCAAAACCAGGGTGTTACACATACTTCCTCTGGTACAGTTGTTGTTCAATACTCTTTAACTCTCGACAGATTTCCAAATCTTGTCATCTTCAAAATTTTCCATATCAATTATAGACTTGAACATGGGTTGATTCCAACGCAAAATTGGATTGTTCAAGGGGTCTATTCTCACCCGAAGGGGGTCTAATATATTCATCAAGGTAGTTGATGAATTCTTGGCACTAAAACTATCATTTCAAGTCATCTACAAGTTGTTATAGCCAACAAATATGATATTTCTTACTGATAGATATCAAGTTAGGACTTCATTGTACTCATATTTGTTTGTGGTATTGATGTTACATCCATAGTTCATCTTACGAAAATAGTAGGCATTTGAGGGAAATTTGAATGCCTAATTGTGGTAATAAATGACATTGGTGTCCAATACCTTGATTGGGACATCACTGATAAAATCCATGGAAATGGACTCCCAAACGTGAGAAGGAATATGGAGAGGTTGATAAATTTCAACTTTATGATTGATAGGTTTATCATGATGGATGAAATCTTATACAAATTTATGCATGGATGGCCAACAAAAGTGGTGTTGTAAGTGATGGAGGATTTTATGAGCATGGATAATTTTAGGGGCTATATACAACCCATGCGCTATATTAAGTTGGTAAAACAAAATTTAGTGGGATATTTTATTATATGGAAAGGGTTTTGATAGCTAAAATATATTCTCCAAATATTTATTAGAAAAAAAATAAATCCAAAATGAATAAATAGCCTCATGTATATTAATGAGGAAAATTAAAAAAAAATAACTACTTTCTCTCGAGCAAAATCTCCCTCAAATCTATATTTCACCCCCAATTTCTAAAGAAAATCTAGTGAAATGACTCTTTTGCCCCTAATTTTTAGTAATGGAGGATCCCAAAGGTTATTTATCCATCCATTTTCCTTCTAATTCTGGTATATGGTTCCATTTGCTTGTATTTTTAGTCAATTTCATGTGATACCTTCTTTGAGTCATTGATTTCCAATATTAGAGGGGAAATTAAGGGCTTATTTGCTATATATAAAGGCTATAGTGATTGATGGTTCACCCACATCAGATTGCACTTGCAGGTTAAAGGTTGTGGTTGATGTGATTCCACTTTTCATTCTTAGTTTTCTTGACATTTTATTTTTTTCAAAATGTCTTCATTGTCGAAAGATCAAATCTTGAAGGGGAATGTTGCACATGTAATTTACCAAAGAATACAAACTTGCATTACGCTTGTATGCTTTAATTAATGCGGTATGCTTTTTACCATGTTTTTATGCTTTTATCCACAATTATGATAGATTATTATATTGTAAATTCTTCTTTTATCATGCTTTTTATCATGGACGTTTTTTTAGGCCTATTGAATTCTAGGGCACTCTTGATTATTAGGGATTAGTAAACGTTATTAGGGTTTTATTCTATCCTAGCAGTATTGGTTGTGTGAAAGTGTTATAGAGATCAAAAGATACGATTTATTTTATAGGGTTGTCATGTTTAAACTATCAAATGACATTTATATGTTGTTAGTGTATGCTACTCTTGATGTAGAGATGCCACATGGTTTTTATATATTCAAAATGAATTTGACCTTGTTTTTTAAAATGTGCTTTTATTAGGATCTTCCTATGAAATTATTATTGTATTTAATCCATTAACAAGAGTGTATATGCTCGTATTTTATGTCCGTTATTGTTGATGTTTGGGATGTTTGTAATAGAAATTAATGAACACTAATTATAATGGTGGGGCTATAGTGGAATGGTCATAATTTTGGTAGTATTCTTGTAGAGTTTTCCAAAATGTACTTGTAGATTCTTTTATTTGAATTGAGAAGTTTGTGTTTGGTAGATTTTTTTATTCGTATTGAAAATCTCTTCAATTTTATTTATGACCTAAATTTGTTGGGTTCTGTACTTGTGTTACTATATTTTTTTTTTCAAGGGTCATTCAGAAGTAAAATGTTTTTTGGTGAATTTTTTTGCTGTGTAATTGCTATCATCATCCTGAAACGGATGTAGTTATGTTCGATAAATATATGATTTAATTGGAACATGATACTTCATTTCCATCATGATTGTATATAATATGTACAAGGCATGTTTGACATGAGATGTATACATTATGTTATTTGATATATAGTATTTTTCATTCAATGAGGGTGCTAAACACTTATACCACATTTTGCATTCTTTCCAAAATTTCAAGGACTTTGATAGAAACACCTCCTTAGTTTATCTGAGAAAAAATCGTCTTAAACATAGTAGTTCTATGATATGCATGATGATGCATTAAGGTGCTTTATATTGTTTTTAGTGTATGTTCTTATTTCTAATAACCATTGCAAGTTTATGGCTAACTCTACAAATTCTAAATCAAATGCCAGAATTGATATTTTGATCGTCAACAAAAGAAAGGAAAAAGAGGCATTCATATCTATAAAAAAATAACAAGGTTATTTTTTTCTTAGAGGGTAGCTTAAAAATGAGAAATTTGGAAAATAAGCTATTTGGGAATTAATACACTATATTAATGTTGTGGGTCTTGATAATACACCATGTTGTAATAATGGTTCAGGGGTTCCATAATACCTCCATAGTGTAAAGTGCTCAATTCTATCATTATGTCAGTATGTCAATATTTGGCTCCCCACATGTTTGTTGCACCATTAGGGGACGAGATAAAAAGTGGAGTCCCCACTTTCCCTGAATCTAGTTAGAGTAGTTGTGTTTCATCAACAACTCTAGTTTTGAGTGACCCAATATTGCTTCTGAAATGTATAATAACCCCTCCTCTCCTCATTCATACATTTTTTCATTTTATGGTCTAGGAGTCGACAGATTCAATCTCTAGTATATGTTCTTCTATTGTACTACCTTAGTAATCTACAGAATAAAAATTTGAGTTGATAACTGAAAAAATTAGAACAATATTTGATAAATATGTTGACCTACAAGAATTCATCTACCAAATATCCAACCTTTTCAATATGTTCATCAAATTAATTTAACCAATTCAGTTGTTGATTCAGGAACCCCACAAAGAACTCTTTCCATCCCTTAATTCCATGACCAATCACAAAGATATGTCCCAAAACCACAGGTCATAGGATTCATCAAATATACATTCATAAGAAACCTTTACAAAACCACTAAAGTTGTGGAAATATAAAATATTCAGTTATCCCTAAACCCCATGTAAACCTCCAGCCCTTAATCTAGACAATGAAGAAGATGAAGGAACAATATCAAAATAATATATTGGAAATGACCAACTCAAACCACTAGTACCATATCATGAAATGGTTGAAAATACAGAGTCTTTCGAGGCCAACAAACCTATAAAATCACCACAATTGGTCAAAAACCATATGATGAAAAATTCCACCCCAAACCTTCCATTAACCTCAGAACAACCATCATCATATACACTGCCTTCAGCCACACTTCCCTCCTCCACACCACCTTCACTTACACCACCATCTACTTCCCCTCCCTAAAACACAGTTAGTAAACCTAGACATACCAGAAAAGACCATAGAACAAACCTAAACCACACCATCCCTGATAGAAGCATACAAAACATAGAATAGAGAACAAGAGCGGTGACAGAGACAAGAAATAAAAGAGAGAAGGAAAAACAAAAGAAAACACAATTCACACAACAAGAGATACCATCAGTCGTTCATCTGCATCAGCTAGGATCAACCACAATAGTTGATACATAGAAACTTAGGGAAGACAGGATGGACCAACTAGTGGAGGCCTTAAATAAAGAATCCAGACTAAGAAAAGAAAGAAGAAAGGAAGCAATAGAAAAACTGAAAACATAACAACTGGAATTTCAAACGAAATGCGAGGATTTAGCTAGACAAATCATACTAGTACCAAAAGGAATTGAGATCGATAAACCATTGGAACAAGCACATCAACTGGTTGAACGTGTCATGTCAAGTTTCAAGACACAATTATAGGAAAATAAAGAAGAACAAGGAGAATATACTTTTCTACTACTCCGAAATCAATATACAACATTCTCTACAACTCACAATTCATTAAAGGAGCATATCATAGAGTCTATTGTCACAGAGTAAGTTATGAGAAATTGGTTTAATTCTTATGACCAACTGTTTCAACAGGTCCGGGAGACTCATGAGTGCATCAAAGTGTTTCAGAGCCACCGAGGAAGTACACAAGAAATGGAATAGACAGTTCAGGACCAACTTATCGTAGAGATTGCAAAGATGGACAAATTAGAAAAACAAGAGCACCAATGGATTAGCCAAGCCAATTCTAGCCTCGACACCCTCAACAATATTTGTACACATATGCAAATACTTCTTGACATTGCTGATGAAATAGCACAATTCTTTGGACCTAACATGAACAATATTGTCATCCTACACATACATCAGAAAATGGTGAACTTGTCAAGTATCACCACCTCAACTATCGACATCCAGAAAGAACTCCACACTTGGGAGGAGTTCCAGCACCAATAAGTAGTTACAGCAAAAGCAATTGTGGAAGTTTGTGTACAAAAAAACCATCAATCAAACAACACAATCCATGACAAAACACTATAAAACACTACTCAATACAAAAAATTTATACATCTCCTTGTTTCTTCGGGACTAAGAAAGATTTTGTTCCTGGGGAAGATTTTAGAGGAGCTAGTCGGCTTAGCCGACTAGACTCAAGAGTCTACTAATTACAGATTAGGTCGACCTAATAGGTCGTGTCGGTTGGTTGAACCGACAGGAAGTTATTATAATTGTTTTTTAATTGTATATATAGGTTATTGAGCCAAATAGATACTTGGTTCAGTTAATTGTATGAACCCATGTGTATTGAGTAATATAATCTGCTATTATGTCCATCATTCTTGTCTCTTGCATCTTTTATGTGTATTACTAGGAACCTTGCAGTCTGATTGGTTACAACAGTGTTGCTAGCAAAATATTCACCAAGACATTACAATGTTTTATAATTTGATGAAATATTTCCAAGTTTTTACAATATCTTATACTTCAGTGAAATATTCACCAAGATTTTACAATATCTTATAATTAGTGAAATATTTGCCAAGATTTTACAAGATTTTATAATAGAATGAAAGATTAGCCAAAATATTATATATACATATTATATTATGGATAAAATATCATTCAAATTTTCCTATATATTTGGGATATTTTCCCGTTTCTTATACATATAATTTTGGGGGTGTTATTAAAATTATCCATGTTTATGAGTGTGAAAATTTCCACCATTAGATGAGGAATGGGCTTCCTTTACTACGACTATTACGGAGAGAAATTCCTATGGCTTGGGGTACCAAAACAGACAGCTTGACTCCAAAAATCAATCCTTTCCAATATGCAATAGAAATTAAATGTCTAACACTAAAGGATCAAACCTCATACCTTATTCTGGACAATTGAAGTAGATCCCCATTGAGCTTTCCAACTTCAGCTTGAATTGATAGATTACTTCCTCAACAACAAGTAAAAAATACAAGCATACTATATATATTGGTGTTAGATCTATTCTAGCATATATAATCAACAATGTATAAACATCTGAAAACATTCCATGGATAAAATATTCATTCAAACACACATTATTGGACAGGAAAAGATATTTCTATTAACATAAAATTAGAGATTACAATGGATACAACCTCTGTCGGCACGTCTGCGAATCGGAGAAACTGAATCCCCCACTTGGGCCTCCACCACCTCAGTCCTCCATCTCTCGATAGCAAGCTCACAAGCAAAAGGAAATCTTGGGAAGAACATAAAAGTGCTCCAAGGGACAAAGGGATTCAGACTTAAGCATGAGTTCTAGCAACAATGGACTATAGTTTCTTTTCTCTCAATTCTCTCATATGCCTTCAATGTACCATAGAGTTCCTTATATATCTTTTCAAAGGGGTAATGAAAGGTCGAATCCAAGAGATCTCAAGGCATAGGGAAGGCCAGGAGTCAAGTGAGTCGGATCCATGTCAAGAAAAACTCCAAAAGTATTTGGATTTTTTACACATCCCGATGTATGCGGTTTTAGTGGTCAAACCCGCGTATACATGAGATTAGGGGTTTAAAAGTTGCGTGCATCAATTTTCACATGTTTTTAGGGATGGTCAAGGAAACATCAAAGGACAAAAAATGGTCCAAGGGGTCTAAGGAGTCTGCAGAGGGATAGGGGAAGGACATACAAAGTGTTATTCACCTGGAGTGGTAAAATCAGCTATAACAGATGCCCCCTAATGTGTGAGGTCAGAGGGGTCATATGATGGCCGAAATGCATTACAAGTCCATCCCAAAAGTGGAGTGATGAATAATCCCAAATGGAAGACCAGCCACCCAATCAACATAGTACAATGATACAACTCTACACATAACTGCAAATACATATAGCAGTCCCGGATACATAAGAGTAAAATGGCCATGAATAGGCATGATACAAGATATCACATAAGTGGTCATCACCATGTACAATATACATAGATCAGAATCTCCATGATGAATATATATAAAGGACCATGATCTCCATAATGGCTGAAGATATACAATGGATCAATATCTCCATAATGGCTAGAAATGTCTGACATATACTAGAATGAAGTCACGAGAGCTGAAATCTCATGAACACTGGCACAATCGAGGAGGTAGCATATAAGAGATGCCACTAGTTTGGAAGGTATTCTACACAAATCGCTACGAGTACATGTCCTACTAGGTTAATATAGGTGTCGAGGTCGAACATAGTATTCCATTATCTGATTACCAGTCATTGATGTATACCATTAACAGATGCAAGATCACCCACCGATAATGAAAACGGGAATCAAGGTACTAGAGTGAAAACTAACAAGTGTGAATAAATGTGTTGAGGTTGAAAAATTGAGAGGATCCATCAATGAGGGGACATTGATGTATTCCCAAAGACTGTCGATGGCGAGAGAACCTGCCACTGATGACTACAAGTCTCAAGGCACTCAAAATGACTCTAGATTCCAATCCCAGAATAAATGATCTGAAGTCGATGGCATGAAATCCGCTGGAAGGAGGGCATTAAGGCATCCCCCATCATCCAACATGAGGTACTCAGCAAAGCTGTATAATGTGGAAGGACTCGATCATAAGGTGCACAAACCAATAACTGTACCGGGAATGGCTGACATGCAAAGTCAATATAACTGAGGAATGGCCAACTCAGGTTTCAACTTCCTTCGAACAAGAGCATAACGGTGTATGGTGACTAAATAAAGGTAGCATAGACTCAATATACAAACTGGGACATCTCTGTGACATAGGAGTCATCGAAAGAGGCTCCACAGGGACTGGAAGCTTAACCAGTCAGTGGAGATAAACTCAGATAAATGAGTACAGCTCCTAAATTCAAACTATAAACCCAACCAATGGATGTGCTATACAGTGCTCTGTTTGAAGGCGACACGACTCGACAGCTGCTAAAGATAACATCTTTCCTTGTCTGAATTTTTGGTTTTTTGATTTTTTTTGGACTTTTTCAAATATTTAAAAAGCTTAAAAAAGAATAAAATTGCTTTATAGTTACAGACTAGGAGGAGATGAGTGTCATAGGGGCAAACAAACTAGTTCCAAGTAGTGGAACATACCTATGCTCAATGCAAGGACACATGTGTAGGATATCGACACTCGGGGGAGAATCCCCTCCCAGTAAAAAGGGAATCAAGATGCAAAGGATATATAAAATGGCTCTGCATGGCTAGACATGAGACAAGCTCAGGCTATATGGCTGAAGCACAATGTCAGGGAATTTGGCATAAGGCTCAATAAGGCAGGAAAAGCTCATGATAATGCAATTACAACTTGACATAAGGGAGTCCTGAGGGAAATAGGCTAGCAAAAGATCAAGAGGAGTATGAGGCTCTTGTGAAATGTCATGGCAGTACTATACAACGGACTCCCACACCCTAAAGGACGAAACGTCAGCATGGGCACCAAATGCAAATAAGGTGCTAACTAAGGTACCCATGTAAGGTCAAGCTCTACCACTCATATCATGCCACTTCTAAAACAACAAGAAGGTTCCGTGACATAATAGAGTGGGTTCGTACCTAAGGTTATGATGAAACGGTCATAAGGTCATGCAAAATACAAACAATGATGAAACCTAACCTATATGCCAGTTTAGACATGATACCTAAGATCAGCACGAATGGGTCAATCCAACGGCTGAAACGACACTGAAAAATGCCTCCTACATCATGATTTAGGTCAAAAATGGTCCAAAATGATTAGAAATTGTCGAAACTATAGGAAAGGGGGTAAAAATTTTCAAAAATTTGAAAATTTTCTATAAATAGTAAACAATTCAAAATATTATAAAACATTTGAAATTTTTACCCAATTGAGCTCATATTTTCAACAGCGAATTCCAGGAGATCCAGCTGGCAGAATCCATTACCGTTTCTTTTAGGTACTTACCCATGCTCTTCTCTTTCATTTTGATGCAATTTTTATCAAATTCCATGGTCATTTGACATTTCTAGGACAAACTAAAAAGGGCGCTGTGGCCCACATGGAAATCGATGGTTTTTCCACATATAGGGTTGGATTTACGCAGAAAATGCCTCGACAGTCGCGTACATACGTGGCTATTTGGCAAACAGTCGCATATGAGGCTGTGCATAAGGTTTTTCAAGTAATCTAATGGGAAAACTTGCAATTTTTTGTGCAGGATGGTCCTAGAATGGAGAGAGCGTGAACATGGTGATGTAGAGGAGGCAGTAAGGGCTGATCTAATGGCTCAACAAGCGCTACGTGCATGTGGAATCTATAAGTTTTGGTGTCTTGGTGGCTTAAGGGCCAAACCAAGACTATTGAAGATGCTGATGGATTACTGGGATCCAGACTCTGAGTCCTTCCAAATAGATGGGATGTCCCTCACTATAGAGGTGGAGGACATATACTTTATTACTGGGATTTCTCGACAGGGAGGAAGTAGTGAACCTTCATTCTCATGGTGGGCTTGGAGGTGGCCTAACTATCGATGAGTACATTGCGGTGTACTACTATCCAGACATAGATAAGGTGGGGAATCAAGTCCCTACCAACGCTATACAGGTGCTAAGCCTAAAGGCCATACTATTGACATTGGGCAGGATAGCAGGCTTGGCATCACTCCACCACGTGTCACGGCCTCTGATGTTCTATGCAGTGGAGTGCATGAGACCCATGATTTATGACTGGATCACTACACTACTGAGCAACATGAAACATCAGCTCAGTGAGTGTAAGGTGGGCAGAGTGTGAAACTTCAGGTTCAGCAGTATATTGAGCATGTTTTTCTTCAAGCGTGTTCCAGGATTGAGCTCCAAAGTTGACGTTCCTCTTCACGAGGTTCGAGATCCGGCCCAACGACGTTGGGCAGATGTGATGTGCAGACTGGGGGGAGGTAGGGTGGCCAACCCCTATCCAGTTGATTTCTTTCCATGGTGGCAACGACAGATAGTTTCCATCGATGACTACCCCTGTGCGAGGATATATTTTTGGGGGGACCCAGACATGCCACTACCACCAGGATCGGAATATGGCGATATAGGTAACGAATCTCGACCCTCTCTTTTAATTTTTGAGTTATTTAAATTTTTTTGTGTTTTCTGATTATATGGAATCAAAAGACATATTTTTGCGTGACAATACATAGTGACATCTACCATTTGTATGCAGATGTGGGACCACAGCGACCGAAAGGATTCCCTCATCACAGATGGAGGGGAAGAGGAGATGATATCACAGGTGTGGATGCAGAGTGGATGCTCCAAAGCATTCATATCAATTTTGTGAGGCTGACACATAGGGTTCCCATGGCGCAAGTTGAGGACTTGCCTGAGGCTATCCAGAGCCAGATGATGGGTGTACCACGATCATGGGTATGATTATTTCGATGGCTAGCTAGAGCCGTAGTGACCTTCCATGATCACAACCCCCCTCCTCCTCCACAGGATGAGATACCTGGGAGTCTATACATTTTGTACTACCATGTATTATATGTTGGTGGCTCGAGAGCCCCATTTTTGTATCATGACACTATGTATTACCACATTTTGGATGTTATATAAATTTTTTTATGGTGATCAGTTTATTTATTTACATGTGTAAAAATTGTGTTTGTGATTAATTATTTGTGTATGAAACAAATGCCAATCTAACACGTAGTTAGCATATGAGTCAACAACTTGATTATTAATTATTGGAATGTGTATGTATGTTATATTGTCAAATTGTCATTCTAATAATCTCGCATGTAAGAACATTCTTAATAACATTGGATCTATAACATGGTACACACCATTAAGATGTGACACTACTAACTCTGAATCAAGATGTACCTCAAGATAGAGAACGCCATGTGAAATGGCATCCCATAGAAGTTCAAAACCGACACTATATTCAACAACATTGTTGGAAGATGGACACAAACATACGCCTCCTAAAGACAGTACCTGACCCATACATTAGAGGAAATTTCAACTGAAAATGGGCCTCCTAAAAAGAATTAGTAAAATAATAGTTAAAATAATAAAATAATATTTATTAATTTTGGAGGAAGAAAAGGAAAAAACTACTTTTTTGTTTGAATTTTTATATATCTCCCCGTGTTTTTACTCAAATTTTAATTGGGAGAGCTCGTTGGATGTGGAATTAAATTCTACATCCAACGAGTACCCACTCGGCATACTTTTGATGGAACCTGATACCCAAAAAACAAGAAATACCTGAAAAAATGGAATGATGATGTCATCATTCCATTTTTTCAAGTATTTCTTATTTTTTGGGTAGTGGGGTCCATCAAAAGTATGCCAAGTAGGTACTTGTTGGATGCAGAATTTAATTCCACATCCAACGAGCTCTTCCGATCGAAATTTGAGTAAAAACACGGGGAGATATGTCGAAAATACAAACAAAAAAAGTAGTTTTTTTTATGATACCTATCCCCAAATTTATATTAAAAAAGTGTTTAAGGCCTATACTGTATTTCAAATTTAAAGCAATTTCATTGGCTAACACGTGATGGCATGGAATTTGAATCAAAGTTAAAACGCCCATTTTGAGTTGAAATTTCCTCTAATGGGAGTATAAATCACCCAAGCAGCAGCGGCTTAGTGTTGAGTGTAACAGCTCGCACCATCCACAAATCCTATGTAGGTGGAAGATTCCATTGACATCTGCCAAAAGAAACGGAAACTAATCATAAACCCGACCATGATAAGAAAAATACCTACCTATGCAAAATTGTACAATAATATACAATAACCAGCCTTGGCTGAGAATCATGCATAGTACTTATTGAGATAGAGCCCATTTCTAGGCTCCGCCAAGTCTGTTCCCTCATAATCCACTAACTCATAAGCACCCTTCTCTAACACACATTTGACCACATAAGGACCACGCCACATGGGATTAAACTTTCCTATCCCCAAGGGTTCTTTTGGTTGATCCCACAAAAGGACCAAGTCTCCCTCACTAAACCTCCTTGGATGGACACACTTATTGTACTGGACCTTTACACAACATTTATTTACTTCTAGAGCCACCAAGGCATCTCGACGTTTCTCATTAAGTTGCTCAAGGTGGACCAAATGCTCCTCCAATGGTGAAGTGTCTGGTAAGAGTTCTACAGCTAGCTTCAAAGAAGGAATCTCACATTCAACCGACAATATCAACTCCAGTCCATGTACAAGTTGATATGGAGAAAAAATCGTGGCAGTCTTAACAATGGTTCTATATGCCTACAAAGTAGGATATAACATGATATGCCAATTATTCTTGCTCTATGCAATGGTTCATTGGAGAATTGATTTGAGTGATTTATTCACTGCTTCTACTTGTCCATTTGCTTCAGGGTAGTAAGAGGAGGAATGCTCTTGCTTGTACCCTAACTTTGATGCAAACTCTTCCATCATACAATTCTGAAAGTGCGAGCCATGGTGAGTGATAAGCTCTTTCATAATTCTGAACCGAGTAATAATCTGGTTGAATACAAAGTGGGTGGCTATCTCACCTTCGAATTTAACTGTAGGCATAGCCTCAGCCCATTTTATGAAGTAATCAACAGCCACTATGATATGATGATGCCCCATAGCCAAAGCTGGGTTGCAATCCATAAAATCAATCCCCCACTTAGTGAAGGGACCAGCGGTGATAATGGGATGTAACGAGGAAGGTTTCGAGCGCATATTACGTGTGAACACCTAGCAAGGGTGGCACCTCTCGACCGCATCTACACAATCCTTAAAGATCGATGGACAGAAATAACCCGTTGTTAAGATCTTTTGGGCTGTAGAAATCCTAGATAAATGAACACCACACACCCCTCCATGGAAATCATTCAGCACTACCTTAGCCTTTTCATGAGTTAAACAACGTCGTAAAATGGAATCTACCCCATGGTGGTACAAAGTGTTTTCCACTATGAGGTAATTCTTAGACACGTGACGTAATCATCATTGTTCATCTCACAAGAGGTGAGTAGGGACCTTCAATGTTTGTAAATATATAATGATATCCCCATACCATGGGTCTAAAGTTGAGATTAAGAAGAGGTGTTCATCGACAAACGTATCTTCACAAACCAACTCCTCGGCTTTGCTTGGGAAATACGATATAAGCTCTGCAAAAATTAAAGACTTATTCGATTTTGCTGAAACAAATTTGAGATCAAATTATTGCAGGATGACAATCCATTTATTATATTTTCACCCAATCATCCTTCGAGTGAGGACGAATTGAAACGGATTGACATGGGCTACAACCAAGGTCTGGCGAAGGATAATATAATGTCTCAATCGTTGAACCGCATGTACGATAGCTAAAGAAAGCTTCTTGACATGAGAATAATGAATCTCTATGTCAATAAGGTTCTAGCTCAGATAATATATGACATGATCTTGGAGTTGCTCATCCTCCTAAACCAAAACCATACCAATCATCTCCATGGACGTGGCCACATAAAGTAGAAAATCATGGCTATAGTCTGGGGGACTAATCACTGGGGCCGATGCTAGGGCTCGCTTGAGTGCATCAAAGGACTCCTGGGATCGCTCATCCAAAAAAAAGGTGGTGTCCTTCTTCAATAGATGCATGAAGCCTCTAGTCAAATTGGAAAAATTGACCACAAATCTCCATAAGAAGTTTTCCATTCCTTGCAAACATTAAAGATGACGAATATTCTTCGGGGGAGACAACTAAAGTATTTCCTGAGGCTTCAAAGGGTCGACTCTTATACCCTCTTTAGAAATGATGAATCCTAACAAGCGACCTAACTTCACACAAAATATGCACTTATGAGGATTTAACCTAACCAAATAATGCCAGCATCTTTCAAATACCAATATCAAGTGATAGGAATGACACATTCTCATATGAGAATGAGCAGCAAGGTCATCCAAAAATACTTCTATAACTGACTTGAGATCATGGAAGATCAAGGTCATTTCCCTCTAAAAAGTAGCTCCGTCGTTCTTAAGGCCAAAAGGCATTTTTCGATATTCAAATGTTCCCCAAGGACAAATAAATGCAGTCTTATGTTGGTCCTCAGGTTTAATTTGTATCTGATTATATCCAGAAAATTCGTCCATGAAGGAAAAAACCTCGCTACCCGCACACTCATCCAAAATCTGATCAATAAATGGTGTGGAGAAATTGTCCTTAGGACAGGCACGATTCAAATCACAGAAATCAGTACATATGTGGATCGCTCCCTACTTCTTATCCATCAGAATGGGTTTTGAAACCCACTCTGTCAAGGGAACGGGATAAACAAAACCGACTTTCAACAGTTTCTCTATCTTTTCCTTAATCGCGGGTGCTTTCCTAGGATTCACCGCACGCAAGCGCTGTCAAACGGGCTTAGCATTAGGATAATTCTTAATCTCGTGTTTGACAATACGAGGGTCGATACCTGGCATTTCATCGTAAGACCAAGAAAATATATCATGGAATTCTTTAAATAGCTCGGTGTATTCTTGAATCTCAGCATGGGAACATTCTACCCCAATATAGACATTCTCTATCCTACTAGGATCGCGAGAGATATTGATAGGAATCGTTGAAGATATGTTCACCATGTTTCCATCAGCCATCGGACCAGGAAAGCTTAATGGAACCATAGGACTACCAACTCTCTTACTAAGAACCACCCTAAAGTCCTCACTCTCTAAGAGGTCAAGCTCAGGAAGAAAGTAAGATCTATGATGGAGTTCTTCCCATGGTGGCTCAACTCCCGACATAGCCTCAATAATCGCTTCATCTAAAGGGAAAACCGTATCAAGGAAGTCATGCGCATGAGAAGACTGCACTGCCCATGTCGACAGCACATAAGGGTCGTCCTCCTCCATCCACGAAGAGGAAGGACTTGGCTCTGCAACAGACTTAAGATTAGCTTGATAAACTATCATAGTTGCAAGCAACAGTACGTCTGTCGTGATGGGCTCACTCAAAGTACTCGGTGTAGAAAGAATCCAAGGATCTTCCATATGACTTGTGCGAAAATACACCGATCTCTTAGATGTTGAAGCCTCACCGGAACTAGACCTTATCATAAGGATCGGTGCAGGACAACTAAAGCTTCCCATGAGGGATAGATACATGCCTACACCTACACTCCCAATTTTCGGCTGAGAGTGTTCAACGATCAGGATTGAATCTCCCGAAGATGCAGTAACAGACGGATTCTTGAATTTCGTTTGATCAATCATGACTATCTTCACGTTAAATGGAAAACATACAACATGGAATAGAGAAGAAGCAACGGCTTGCATACTGTACATCCAATTCCTACCCAGCAAGAGATTATAGTCAAGGGGCACATCAACCACCTTGACCTCTATCGCAATGGTCTTCCCTCCCAAGGAGACCTTAAGGGAAGGAAGGATGCCGTGTGGCCTAAACAATATCCCATCGAACACAGTTAACATGGTCGCTGATTTAGACAGCTCAGGGGAACCTAAACCCTTCCAACATGATAAAGACATCACAAAAACGATAGCACCTTCGTTAATCACAGTGCGCTTGACAGTCATGTTAAGACATTCTACGTGAATCAAAAGAGACACATAGTAAGGCCAGCGAGGCTGAAGTCTCGGGTAGAAAGAAAATCCTTCCTTTGTGAAGGATAACTCTGAAGCACTTCAAATGCAGACATCGCACAAGGAGTGTGGCCCAAATCCTCGACAACTGAATAGTGCTGGGAAGCTCGGGCATTAGGATTGTGCCCCGAATGCTTAAGGAATCCCTTAGGAATGCGAGGTGCAGCTTCAAGTTTATCCACAGGTTTCTCAATACGCAAAGGAGACCCCGGTAGATCAGGTTCCTTTCCTGGGCTAGGTTGTGACGAACCATAGTCCTTCGCATGGGTCACAACTTTCACAGCACGTACCATGTTAATGCAACCATGACCACTACCCTCTGGTGGATCTTAATCACCACTAGACTGATCGTGGGTCCTTGAGTTCATATTTTGATTGTGAGGTAAAGGGTTAGTTAGCACAACTGGGGCCTGTGCCAAGAATCTCAAGGCTTCGTCGATACGAGGGAACAAGTAAGTGAGGCGATTGTCCTTACATAACTTGCAAGGGAACTTAACCTTACGTTTAGCTTCCTTGTCCCCCCCAGCATTATGGGAATTCTTGTCATTATTATTAGCATTATCATTATTATTCCCACCCTTATGATTATTCTTACATTTCTTTCTATTACGTCTGGGCTGCTGGTTACCCTTCTGGTCCGACGATTGCACAGAAAGTACACGGGTTGAGACAAATTTGTGGCTTGTCCCGAAGTATATTGGTTTATAGACAATTGACTAACTTGTTTTGCAACCGAATCCACAGGTTTAGCACTTGTACAACCAACAATGCCATCGGTATGTGGTCCAAGTTTGACTTTGGGGTCAAAACTAGAATGCAGAGCGTTGGAAATAATCTCATATAACAAATCAGACTGAGCATAAATCAAGTCCAGTTCTCACGCCCTAAAAATCGCTTGTTCCTCATTTTGTACTCCGGATGTAGAAACATCCTTCACTATAAATGGCAATAACGACTTAAGGAACCATTCGAGGAGAAATTTTGGTGGTATAAAGGCTTTAATTAACCTCTTCCATCTATGCCACTCTTGGATATGATCCAAGATATGTGTGGCTTTATCCTACCGAAATGTCGACAAGAGTACAGTACCGATGTCATAACGCACTCGTAGCTAGAAGTGGTTAAGAAAAGTCATCGCTAGGTCATCGAACAAAGCGAATGCCCCCCTAGGTATCTCTATATACCATTTCACAGCAGGTCCTGTGAGGGTGCGTTGAAATAGCCTTAAACGGATGGAGTCCTAGTGTAAGGAATTTGAAGAGCACCATAGGTGAAAGGTAGTAACATGTTCGCTCGGATCCTCTCTTGGTTTTCCCTTGAACTTAGGTATGTCCGAGGGAAGCTTAGTAGGGACAGCCGGCCAAGCCGGGTCATGAGCTACAGGATCATTCGTCAATATCAACAAGTTAGGAATATTCAACATTGTGAGGAAAGGGAGCATAGGATAATGAGGTTGATGGACCGCTCCCTGATAGTTCTGATTCACATGGGTCTGGTTACCACCATGGCCTTGGCCATGGATGATTTTAAGGAACCATACTTATTTAAAAGTGTATAAATGTTGGTGAATATTACCAATTCTTAGAACACCAACTATAAAATGATTGGCGATATTTTTCAAAAAATATTTTAATTTCCAAGGATTTAATATTGTCTATATAATAATTTGGCGATTTTTAGGGTGAAAAAAATTTACCCCATCAAAATTGGGCGAAGCAGGGCTTCAAAAAATGCAAAAGGGCGAATCTTTTTTGGGAGAAAAACATGGAAAAATAGCCCACTGGGCTAAAATTCGCCCCTAAAATTATCCCTGGCCTTGGCCATAGTGCCCTCCTCCTATTTGACCCATATAGGGTGGCATGGAAGTGCCATAGTGTGGTGGGCCTTGACTATTAGGAGATACAAAGCCGTAATTTGGAGAGTAAGTAGGTTGTTGATACCCACCCCCATAAGGTGAAGAACCCTATCCATATTGCATCCCATAATAGGGTCCATAAGTCATCACATGAGATATCCCATGAGACACTCCGTAAGTAGGAACATACACTTCAGAAGTATGAATGTGACCTCTAGAATTATGAACACGACCTCCCAAAACAACGGGTGGTGCATGAAGCCGAGACATAATCGGTCTAGTAATCGCGGTACAGACATAACTCGTAGCAATATTTCAGCCCGAAGGACCACATGAATAAGGTGGAGGGTGATAATTTGAAGAACTAGGGACAGAGGATGAAGGGATCTGTGTAATTAAGTACGTACTATTCCCTATAGTCACTCATGTTAGATCTGGTATCTTAATAGAATCACTAACCCTAGACCTAGGAGGAATGTGTGATGTAACTTCCACCACTGGGATGGAAGATGCAATGTGACTAGTGCTCCCAAGCCTCTCTGCATGGTAAGGAATGAGAGTGCCCCCAGGCATAGTGTTGGGCTCGAACTCGGATTCGACATGAAATGCCAAATCATGTGTAGGAAAACCAGACATACCATAACTACCATAACTAGTGCTCACAAGTTCAAAATGAGTCTCATCATCCTTTGACATTCCATACCAGTGATGCGTCAATGGGGAATCAACCCTAGAGTGAGTAGGTCTATCATGAAAGGTTCCTATCTCAGAAATCATAGGACCTAGCTCAGTCAAGTTGGGTGAAGGATCATAGGTAGGAGTAAACTCCCCATATTCCACATGAATGGGAGAAGGTGGTTTAGGACTACCTTCTATATGGTCTCCCATGGTGTGTGAATCAATGTGCGAAGTAGTCCACCTGGACTATCTATGTCTCTCTCCCCAAGGAGGAGGAGATGTAGAAGGAGAAAGTCCTGCTAAACGACGAGAATGGCGAGGAGCAGCACCCGAATCCACAATGACTCACAAAATAGAAAATACTCTCTATCTACGCAAACCCTAGGAAAGCTATCATGCACAGAGTAATCACCAATAAAATCTAAAGCCAAATGCAAGAAATCAAGGGTAGGATAAGTGAGCTCCAGAATGAAGAAGGTATGTCTCGCCTAGGAGAGGCTTGAGACTTACATACACAACAAGTGAAGGTACGTAACAAATTATTGCGTCCCTCGGATTCAACGTGTAAAGCGACTGTGCTGTCTGACCCCAACCTAGCCGGGAAACCTGCAGAATAACCCCTGGAAAGTACCCCCTCGATATCCTAGGTAAGGCCACTAAGGTCACCTCAATATAATCAATGCTCAAGTGGACATTCGCAGGCGGGATTGACCATATGGGCAGGGTAGCAAAGCCCAAAAATCTCGAAAGAGCCCCCAGATACGAATACAATCCTGGAAATATCTCCGGTGCTACTCAGTTATGACTAGGGGTCATCCCAATCAATAACCACTCACACTACCTCGTGCTTAACTCCCTTTTGAGAGGAGGATCCTGAGAAACACTGGTTATACCAAGGATTTCACACACTCACCTAGAAAGACACATACATGTTGTGGTTTAGTGGTCTTGGAGAATTTACTCACAATGAACTATTCCAAGACCCTAAAACCTAATCTTGTTGGTGCACCCTATGAAATAAAAGAGTGTAGTTCATTTTAATTAAGCATTGATTTTAATTGGCTTTATTACTCAAAAGAGGGATATGGCCATGCAACTAATGGTGTTACAACACAACATGAAGTAAAATGCACACCTAACAATCAATGCAAATGCATTTTGTCCATGAAAACATGGTATGCTACTACGTGAAATGCACAATTTTTCTTCAAATGATGAATGCAAGCTTTCCTATATGAAATCCTAACTAGTACTCCAAATCAAATCTACTGCAAGTACTATGCAAAATGCAAAATGCAATGCATGATGATAAGCAAATATTTTTGGATTTTTTGAAATAAAATGAGATACAAAAAGCAAAAGAATGATTCTACAACCCCCAAACTCTGCAAGCACACTCAAGTAGCACTCAAGCAAAGCACTAAGGTAAAATAAGTCTAATGCACTAATCCCAAAAGAAAAAAGAAAAAATGCAATGACAAGAACATTCTTAAAAAAAAAAAAATTTACCCTAAAAAAAAATGTCTCTGGTAAGAAATAGACGTGTATACAGACTTAGGCAATATCAAAGGAGACTCAACAATCATCAAACTTCACCCAGAAACCATTTAACTTCCTCTAAAAGGAAAAACTAAAGGCATACACGACTGTTTGCAGTAAACCCACGTGTATACATGGAAATAGCAGAGAAACCCGCATGTATACGCGACTGTGACTTCAAAACTCGCGTACAAAAAGAAAAGTGCATAAAAATCAAGGCAAACAGACAAGTTGAGACAAAATTCACACCAATCAGACACTACCAGGAAAACATGCCCCCACACCCAACACGGAAACAAGAGAGAAAGAGCAATTCAAAGTCATTGAATGCCAATAGAAAACCGCCAAAGGACAACTACTAGGAACTCCCCAGCGGAGTCGCCAATTCTGTTACAGAGAGAAATTCCTATGGCTTGGGGTACCACAACAGACAGCTTGACTCCAGAAATCAATCATTTCCAATATGCAATAGAAATTAAATGTCTAACACTAAAGGATCAAACCTCATACCTTATTCCAGGCGGTTGAAGTAGATCCCTGTTGAGCTTTCCAACTTCAGCTTAAATTGATAGATTACTTCCTCAACAACAAGTAAACAATACAAGCATACTATGTATATTGGTGTTAGATCTATTCTAGCATATATAATCAACAATGTATAGACATTTGAAAACATCCCATGGATAAAATATTCATTCAAACACACATTATTGGACAGGAAAATATATTTCTATTAACATAAAATTAGAGATTACAATGGATACAACCTCTGCCGGCATGTCTGCGAATTGGAGAAACTGAATCCCCCAGTTGGGCCCCCACCACCTCAATCCTCCATCTCTCGATAGCAAGCTCACAAGCGAAAGGCAAGCTTGGGAAGAACAAAAAAGTGCTCCAAGGGACAAAGGGATGCAGTCTTAAGCATAAGTTTCTTCAATAATGGACTATAGTTCCTTTGCTCTCAAATATCTCATATGTCTTCAATGTACCATAGAGTTTCTTATATAGATTTTCAAAGGGGTAATGAAAGGTCGAATCCGAGCAATCTCAAGGCATAGGGAAGGCCAAGAGTCAAGTGAGTCGGATCCATGTCAAGGAAAACTCCAAAATTATTTGGATTTTGTACACATCCCGATGTACACGGTTTTAGTGTTCAAACCCACGTATACACGTGATTAGGGGTTTAAAAGTCACGTGTATCAATTTTCACATGTTTTTAGGGATGGTCAAGGAAACATCAAAGGACAAAAAATGGTCCAAGGGGTCTAAGGAGGCTGCAGAGGGATAAGGGAAGGCCATACAAAGTGTTATTCACCTGGAGTGGTAAAATGAGCTATAACAACAATCAATCAATTTGGGGGATGGGGAACACATATTTGATTTAATTTGTAGTAGTATTCTTCATGGAGTTGGTAGTCTAGGAGGGGGGTTTGTTTATTGTTGGTAAGGCTCTACAATGAATGAAGTATTGAGGTGAAGGAAGGATAATAATTATATAATTGATTCCAATTTTTGAAAGAAGACACCATCGTAAGCAACGTCTAGCCAAAGAATATTTTGAATAGGTGATGAAATCCAAAAGACATACTAAGACTTCTAAAAAATGTGACACCACAGGATGTAAAAAGAGTTTTATGGATAACATTATTCCACCCCCTCAAATTCACATGAAATTCTAAATTAAAACCCCACATAGTTATATGAATTGGAAGAACATACTATAATTGGAAGAACATACTATAGTGTAAATCTTGAGTAATGCACCTTAACTATTGATGTACTCTTAAGCGATGTGCGCTCGGGCATAAGAAACTCTGTCATGGGTGAATATTTATGAATATCCATGCGATGTTGAGTTGAAAATGTCTGTCAAACATGTTAGAGATTTAATATATTAACATAACTTTAGTTAATTGCAGAGAAAACAAAAATAGGATAAATAAAAGGTAACCATTCACGGAAACAAATAAATGCAGAGAAAACATGGGTCTTGCCCATGCATTTCAAAATATCTTGAAATTAGAGCAAAAGTATCGTTAATATCAACCCCCTCTTTTTTAGGGAATCCTTTACCAACAAATATGGCCTTAGACTTTACAAACTATAAGGATCTAGAATCATCCCTTGGATGTATGATTGATCACTATAGTACAACAAAATTATGTAATTTTTGTGGAAAATAAAAACCATACCTCAATATCCTTCATGTCCATCATGTCCCAAAAACAGTGAGCTACAATAACCATTAAAGTACTAAAAACAATAACACTAATAATAGTAGCAATATATATTAGGTCCAAACCAATTACAAGCTGAACATTAGAAATTAGGGCAAAACTCCCTTATCCTAAAAAAAAAAATGCTTCTATTAAACGGACAGAAACCTCTTAGTGTTAGGTTACTTGCATGAGACTCAACTAGACCAACATACATGTGAAAGGAGATAACCTGAAACTGGAGAAGACCCTAAAAAACATCATCCAAACCTCACAAATAAAAAATAGTAGAAACATAGCAGTACAACCAACTCACAATAAAAACGAAAACAAAGTACTCCAAAAAAATTCATATAATGTAGCGCTATGGTAGATGGAACCTAAGGATGGATATTAAGTTCAATGCAAGGGTGGAAAATCATCCTAAGGCATAAAGCTACTTGGCTTGGCTAGAGTTATCCCTCGACTGAGGATTGGATTAGGGAAAGATAATATTTCATGTCCATTATATTATATAGCCCATTATATAGGCATGCCCGCATATATGAATTTAATTTCATTCATTAGGCTAGAATCAGTCATTATCAGGGTTGAAAAACTATATCCGGTCATCACTCGATCTAGGATGGATTTGAGCAAGGATCAATATATTTAATTGACCATTTTATTTCCATCTTTCTGAACCAGTCATCAACAAGATGGATGTCAATATTTAAGGGTTTTATAGCTCACTGTTACCATCGAATGGTCAATCACAAGTCACCACAAGGATAAACATCACATACAAGTAAGCATTCAAGTCAATGTAACATAACAAGGAAACATGATGTCATACTAGGCTCATGCACATCAAGTCAGGGTGAGGGTATCTTACTCGACCTTCTCAACTGTATGTGGTCATATGTCTTATGTGTCTTATGCAAATAGTGGAATCTCGTAATCATCATCACTAGATCAGGAAGCTCATGTGGCCATCTCATCTTCCCCCGGTTAACACAATAAGGGGTGTCCATCCCCTTGAGGATAACCATAGTCCTTAGAAGATGTCACATATATTCAAAAATAAGCTATGCAACAGAGTGAACAAACTTTTTGCATACAAATTTTACAAAGTAAAAATATAAGTATATTAATTGTTTTAATGAGAACAGTACTATAAAACAGAGAGTTGCAATAATCATTAAAGTACTGAAAAGAAAAATAGTAATAACATTATCAATATCTATCAGATCTAAGTTGTTAATGAAAGAAAACAATGCTCAAATAACGATAACATGAATATAATAGATCTAAACCAATTATAAATGATTTGGTCATCTCATCTTCCTCAGGTTACCCCAGGAAGGGGTAGAAACCCCCTTGAGGATAATCATAGACCTTGACAGATGTCACACATATTCAAAAATATGAACTAAGCAATAATATTCACATTATAAACCTCAATTCTAAAATGTAACCATGCACTGAGTATAGGTAAGCGTATTACTGCAATTTATGAGTAAGCTTATAAACTCTCATCCTATCGACTATATTCCCTAAACTTTGTAACCCATAAGGAATACATCCAATGAATTAACTTAAATATTAACCCCTATAACTAATTATAACCCACATCCAAACCAAGGGATGTATTCCCACCATTAGCCAACCCATCCCATGAGCCAAAGTCATTTTTTTGCATGAACGCACCAACCCTAATGATGATGATGATAATATTGTTACAGTATTTTAAAGGAAAGTTCCCAATGGTGCTATACTTGGAAGATTTATTTCTTTTCTTGCGCTAGAACCATATTTTCCAGGAACCCCACATGGTCTTTTTATTATGAGATAATTTATTGTACAAATTAAATTTGGTATTTTATCTCCAAGTTTAAAAAAAAATCTCCACTCTTGTATCTCACTCTCCCCTAGAAATAGAGGATGAAGCATTGAGGACGCACCATCTGTGCTTTGTTATTGGACATTGTTGAAGTCTTTGTACAAATTGATTCCAAATTTGTTCTTCCTCTCTATGTAATCCTATGGTATTTTCCCTTTTCCATCTTTGTTTCCAAATGGATGATAGAGCTAGGTCTATTGCATTTGATAGAAATTAATGAATTTCTTCTAAGTTAATGGTATTAATAAAATGATTAAGTAATTGGCCTTGAGTGAGACATCCAACCTAAGGGTATCCCCCCGATATATTGAGCCCATGTCTCATTGTATTTATGCTTGGCCCTTAAAATGCTATGTTTTGTGATTTTGTGAAGATCATATCATAAAACCCAACATGCATTTATACTCACCCCATCTTTGACGGCCTCACCACCACCAATACTCATCATTTTTATTTGAAAAAAATATATCTCACTTGGGTATAATTCTCATCTCTTTCAAATTTACCACTCCAAAGGGTGACTGTTAAATTTGATCCTCGAGATGATTTAGGAAATGCATGTATAGTAACAATATTATAATTGATGAAACAAGACAATAACAATGTATAGGAAAATAAAAACATTACTAATGAGTAACAAATAACAGTAACAATACTAATATAGAATTATTTTGTATCTATAAGAGTGCTAGGACCAACTAGAACATAAAGGACCATAAGTCAACCAAATGGGGTCACAATAAGAAGCTAAGGTGACCTTCATACCCATAACACTAAGGTGTACCATAATGGTGGATAACCAACCCATTTTACACATAGGATCCACAAGGCCATGGACATTAATATTTTCTCTCTCTCAAGGTACATTGTTCATATATTTTTATCATCAATGTATAAGGATAAGACCCAAAATAGTTGATGTGATCCAAATGCATAATAGTGCAGCAATAAAAATTGAGTAAAATTTACAACATTGTGCTATATGTGAAGTAGTGAGATAATTTAAACATAATTTTAATCTCTTTCAAGTATAGAACTCTTCCATGATCCTTGTGCTAAATTTGGTCCTTGAGATGCACAGTAACAATAGTACAAAAACAAATTCAATATCAGTAAAATAATCAAAAATTAGTACCAAAAGATAATGGTTTAGACCTTCCTGATACTCAGACACATTTAGGGTCAGACCTTGTCTTTCAAGAAACAATTCACCAAGCAATGAGATCATACCTGGAGAGAGAGAGAGAAAGATTATTTAAGGTAAGCATGGCTCTTAGAAGGCTATAAAAAATAGTGGGTTGCACACAACAAGTGAGGGATAACTTAATTCAAGGTGTTGCATTTTATTTCCATTTTGAATTGATATATGTTTAGTTTCAATTTGAGAGTTTAATTGTGCAAGTTGTTCATAAAATTGTTGTTTCCAACAAATTTTTCTCCAACATTTAAAGTTGGAGCAAATAATTAACGTTGCAAACAGATACACTCATCCCTGTGCACAAGTTCATGTGGAATTATTCTCAATTTCTATTTTTCCTCTATGAATGATGAAATTTTCTCTAAGAAATACCCAGTAGAAAATGAAGATATGGGATGATATTAGAAATTTTTATAAAAAAACTTAGATTCCCTCATAATAATTCCAACAATTAGTTTCATTAGCCCCTGGTTCCCTCTTACTAGATGGTCTTGTGGAGCTCTGGGACCCTCTCCCCTAGTGGAAGTCGTGTCCCTTCTATGTCAAATCTCTTTGTCATGACATGTTCCAACATGAGAGGAGGCACCTGCCTTTGGAAAAATCCTTGGATAAATGGACACCAATATTTAAACCTTGCTCATGGGAACATGACTTAATTTCTTGCATCCCAGAATGGGAGATACAAAGGTAGCTCTATCGATGGTTTCACTTATAGTTTGTTGTACACTGGTGGGGAAGGAAATTATGCAATCATGGATCATGTTATCTGGTTGCAATAGGTAAGGAGTTATATATGGGCTCACTCAGGAGGAGATGGTTCATATTTTATTCCCGTATATCCAAGTTCATAGCTCCTTTATTTCATTTTCTTGAACTACAGTGGTGGAACTCTCAAGAACGCATCAAATAATAGGTGAATACTTGGAGATGGTGGTGGAACTCTCAGGAACGTGTCAAAATGTTGAAGTAGATGTATTTACTTAGAGACTGTGTGTATGTAAGTGAATATGAAAAAAAATACATATGTATTAGTACACCATTTAGTGTCAAACAATATGTGACCTTCTAACAACTGTATTTTTTTATGTGTAGGGATCAAAGGTATGGCCCACATAGACAAAAGATGGGTTTTAATTAAAGAGGGTTTTCATTCTAAGGGTTACCCTAAGGTATATTGGGTAAATACACATACTGTAATAAAAGGGTTTGCACCAGACCGAGAGGAGGGTAAAGGATGTAACCAATAGGACCAAGGTTGTAACAACCTTAGGAAAGACTCACAAGGTTGTAGTGTTGAAGGCAAGGAAGGGCGAGGATACTAGCATCTTGTAGGGTGACTGAGGGCGTAGAAGCAGGATGCTAGATCAGCTCAGGGGAATGGTAAAGTTTGTTTCTATAGAAACAATAGACCATAGTTACTGAATATACCAAGAGATGCCTCAAAGGAAAATTTGAGGGTGAAACTAGGGAGAACAAGAGGGCTAGGGAAATATGGAAAGACAAACTCGGGTCTAATTAGGGTTGAGCTAGGGTTAGCTCCCTGGGACTCAAACCTTCTTCTTTACTTTATAATTTGGTTGTTATGGTTAGTTAGGTTTCTTTCATTTGTTAGCTTAGGGTTAGCTTAGGTTTCTTTTAATTATGCAAGCTATTCATAATTGTTGTTTCCAGCAAGGTTTTTTCCAATAGTTAAAACTAGAACAACTCATTAACATGGAAAAAAAATACACTCATCCCTCTACATGGATTCATGTGGAACAATTATCAATTTTGTTTTCCTATGTAAAGCAATCGCAATAACTTGTTCAAGTTAAAGAGAATGTTGGAATTTGGAGAATTGATGTACATCATGACATATAAGGTTGTTGATATGACATAATTTACTATCCTTTAATTTACCTTTAGGTTTGTTTCATTCTTCTATTTTTTTCTTTATTACACTATTGGGTATTTTATTAGGCACTATTGTTTTGTTTCCTCGAGAAAGGGAAATTGTATGTAAGTAATTAGCAGGTATGTGTTTCTAGGCCTACATCATCCACCCCTGGGTGTTGATTGGGAAGAGAAGGGGGAACAAATGTTGGAAATGGACCAACAAAACTTTAAAAACTTGGGGTTTAGGAGCAACATCTTCAAATCTGTATGATTCCAGTAATGCCATATATTCGAAAGTTGAATGTGTTACAAAATTCCACGTACAATAAAAATATTATAACTAATGAAACTAAAAAATAACAATATACATGAAAATAACAATGTTAATAATAGCAATACAAACTCCACTTTTTTCGCGGCCCACAAATCAGTTCATGGTTCCATCTCAGGCTCAGAAAATGTAATATCCTAAATTTTGGACCTAACACTTATGAGCATGAGCCCCATTGATTATGATGTTACCTTGATGTTTTATTTTGATATACAGGGTGGAAGACCACATTGCATATGAACATGATGATTTGTTTGATATACTTGGCCTAAGCCAATTTCACATGATATATATATATATATATATGTTTGCTTGTGTTGGGAGTGGAACCTAAATCACATGATTGATGAGATGTTTTTTGTTGAGCGAGGAGCTATGGAACACATGGGTAAATTGATGTTTTGTGTTGAGAAAGAAGATCTGGAGCATATGAGTACTTATATTTGTTTTGAGTGAGAAGCTATGGAGCGCATGATTCTTGAGACATCTGTGTTGAGCATGAAGCTCTAGACCACATGAAAAGATAATTTGGAAGTGTTGTGCATAAGCCCTGGAGCCTTCCATGTTGATGTTGAGCATACGATATGGAACATCGGATCCTTGGCCATTGTATCCCTAGGTGTATCCTACAAGTACATCCTAACATTAGTGTTGAGCGAAGAGCTCTGGAATTGCACTAAGTTTGTAACTCCCTATTAATAGCATTGAGTATGGGCTCTGGTAAGCACCAGGAGTTACTGAAAAGAGTTAATGATTATGGAGTGAAAACGAATCGAGAAAATATTTATCTCATTTGAATTATTTATAAGTGATTAAATGAATTTTTGAATTTCTGTATTCTCATCAAGTACTGAAGAAATACCATGTTATCCAAGGGAATCTAACATGCAAGGATGTTTAGAGTTGCCTAGCCTAGTAGACCTAACCATCTACCTGATGAACTTAATGAAGAAAGTGTCATAAGTCTATGGATCACAATATCTGATACCCTAAGAAAAATGTTAACAAATAATATATTATTATATATTTTATACAGAGCATGTATAAAGAGTACACATATTAATAATATTAATAATGTAAGAAAGAAGGAAAAGTTCCATCTACTATTATTATTACTAAGAGAAAATTAAATATTATAATACCTACAAAAGTTTGATTAGGAACTAGTTAAAATTTCCTAAGTTTAAATATTAAAAGTACCTAAATTAAATAAAAAGGGTTAAATCATGAAATCAAAGGATTCTTGATTTAAAAGTGTGTCTATAAAGTCGTAAGCCAAAGAGAGGCTTGGGGATCTTTTCCATCTTTTTGGATTCATTATTATGCCTGATTATTCTCAAGAGAGTTCTTGGAGAATATTTTACTAAGAGGAATAAGGAGAACTGATCCAGACCTGATATACCAGTTAGGGCAGCCTTACCTTAGGAGCTCTAAGCTACTTGCATATTGGAACCAGCTCGAGAGGATCCATATTGACACCAGGAATAGTTCCAGGTCATGGTTGGGTGGAATGTGGTAGTTCCCAAGGGATTCAGTCATCTATACAAAGGTCATATCTGCTTATGAATTGTTAATGCTGGGTAATTGAGTGTGCAGGTTTCAACCATTAAAAGAGATTCAATTTACAGGTATGAGGTTTTTGATTGCTTATTTCATTTTCGAGAATAAGAGTTGGCTATATTATGCAAGCATTTATATTATACTTTATAACCCTATATACCTTTGTTTTCCTATCAAATTATTTTGGGGTTTACATTTTGCATTATAAACCCTAGGCTGTAATTTAATTTATGTTAAAATATTTATCAAGGGTTTTGTACTTTTAGTTTTACTTCAAATACTAAAGCTAAGATAAAACTCAACGAAGACCTCTTAGGGTCTGTTTAAACATTCTACATTTATGAAATATTATCATCTTAATCAAGATACAGACCAAGTATCGAGACCACCTATGGTTCCTTATTTATTACTATTAACTACTTTCATGAAATTATGAATTACTGTAAACCATTTATCCTTATAGTAAACTTTTTCAAAGTTCAAATAAAACAAACCCTGAAATAATTATAAAACACATCATAAATCACGAGCCATAAACAAAAGTCTTTGCATGAATAAAAACAACCATAATATCATTTACATAACCATTTACTAACGAATGTAATAGAATTTGCAGTAATCAATTAAAAACCAAATAGAATTTACAATATTAATTAAAACTAATGTAATTACATAGAGGAAACATGATCGATTCTTGTGGGCATTAAACCCTAAAATCATATCCATACAAATCTAAACCCTCACCCATACAAATGCCCCAGGATCGAATACTGTAAGTGCCTTTTAATAAGTTACAAAATCCACGCTATATGATTTATACATACGCTTCCATTAAAATATAACCTCTCTACAGATTGGTCGAATAGACCTAAATAAAATTACATACGCTGTAATAGATGGCCCTTGGCTTTTTATTATAAAAATTAACAATTCCAAACTATTTTAACCGTGTCAATGTTACCAACAATGATGAATTTCTAGTCACTAGGTTATACTACATACAACCCCCACTACTACATTTCGATCCAAAATCCGACGGAAAAATCCGACGACGCGTTGATTTCTCTTTTTAAACTTACCAAAAATCACAAGGATACATTTTTTTTTTGTAAATGTGGCCACAAGCGTCGCTTAAGCAACGGCTAGTCTCATACCCGTCGGTTAAGCGACGGATATTCTCATAACCGTCGGTTAAGAGACAACAGGTTGTTGAATTGAGAAGATGAAAAAAATAAATCTAGACTAAAGTTTGCAATCCACAATAATATTGTGTCGGTTAAGCGACGGATATTTCGGTTCATTTCCTATAACAACCCAAAACCCATTTTAGCGGGGAGTTCCATGTCTTTTATGATTTATAATATAAGGAGATGTGGTAAAAGAAGGAGACACATAAGGAAGCACATACTATTGCAGAGGTTTGAAGTGATGGTCGAAGCACATACTATTGCAGAGGTTTTCCTCTATTTCCAAAACATACCTCTATGATTATGTGTTTCACTGTAGGAGCAACATAGTATTTCGGGGACTGAGCCAAGGTTCGAGGTGAAGGTAGGAGCATGAGCTGTAAGGTTCGACAGGGTTTGAGGTGAAGGCAAGAGAACATACTATTTCAAGGTTTGGGGCAGGGTTTGAGGTGAATGCAGGAGCATGATCTAATGTTAGAGCCAGGGTTTGAGATGGGGATGGAAATATATAGAAGGTTAAGGCTGTCACACAATGCCTCATGCTAAACCCACACCATTTTCTATTGGGATAATTGATTGGGCTTATATTAGAGAGAGCCTATTTGGGGTTTTAATGTTGTGCATTTTTCCATTAAATATTTGTATGAAAATCAAAGCCTCATATTTGGGAATTTGTTTTTCTCTTATGAGTCAATCCAAGCTTCTGGGGGAGGGATGACATGCTAGATTATGAAAGAAAGCATTTCTGAAATTTCCACTAAATGCTTGGAGGTAATATCTCATTCTCTAATCGATGAATCATTGAACTTTTTTCCCATCAAAAGCATTGGTTTTATAAAACACAAATCAATGGAACAATGACACATCAAGTTTTCTGAGGATATGGATTGTGTTATTCACCGTGCAATTTTTTTATTACCAGAGCATGTTCTGATTTGGTTTGGAATCATTGGATTCTAAAGAATTTGGCACCATGAGAAAGGGGGCAAGGCCGCATAGAAGACACATTACTCACAGGTACCTCTCATATACTTTATAATTATGTTTCTTCTTTGCAATATGTGCTATTTATAGTTTTTTTTCCCTATGGATCTCATTCTCAGGTTTCTTAGCATCATATGTTACTCTTTTATGATTTGTGAAAATCGCCTTCTCTTGCTTTAAATCCAATCTAATGTATGCACATTTTAGAAATTAAACCATGAAAATCGCCTTCTCTTGAGAGCTTTGGGACATCCATTCCTTTTACCTATGGAGCTGATCCTATCCTTAACCTGCTCTTCCCTTAAATATCTAACATACAAATCCCATTCTCTTGCCATTTCAATGTGTAGTCCAATCTGATCCATCCTTGTCCATCCTGAAGTGTCCACCAACCATTGCTTTCCCTATCATATACACTGCAAAGAAGTGAATGTTTTTGGAGGGGGTGTAGTCTATCAGGTTTCTTGAGAGCTTTGGGACATTCATTAATTTTACCCATGGATCTAATTTTATCCTTTCTTGCTCTTCCCATTTCCAATTAACCATGCTGGATATTTTCCAATAATAGTGTAGCCTTCTAGGAAGACCTTTCAGACTACTGACCTTCCAACTGTTTTTCAAGGGTTTCTTGTCCACTTTTCTGTTGCTGGATAATGCTGCTGTTTGCATTAGATGTTTATAAAGATTGCATAATTAGAATATAACCACATAATCATAAATTTGTTGGGCTAGCCCTCGGTTACTGCCACTGGTGGTGGATGGTCTTGTTGTTCATAAGGCCAGTTGTTAGTGTGGACATGTGAGATGAAAAACACAAGTACCCATTGACATGGTATCCTAGAAATGAAAAGCTCTAATTTCTTCATGTGAGGCAACAACCACTTTATTCTCCCACCATGCACTATCCAGTTGCAAGAAGAATGTAAAGAGTGATTGACAACCTAAAATTTTGGAACACATACAGTAAAACATATACCCTGAGATATCTATGGCATAAATTCATACCGTATATGATATACCTGGTGAAATGGCATTGTTACCTGAGATACACGACTATAACTCATGATGGTGGGTTTGAACTAATGACAATATTTGATGAACATATGGTAAATCTGCAACATTAGTGATAATGATGGTTTGTCAAGAGCTTCAGAGACCCCTTGGAAGTGGATGGAAGCATTCTCAGCATGACGATTTATTGGGCTATGGATTGAATTGGGATCTATTAAACAAGCTATGTGCAAGGGCATGATAAGTGTTAATACCGACAGAGAGCTTGATTGCTGCTATCGATGCTATAAATAACATATTGAGTGACAAACATATGCTCCAAGCTATTTCATTTTCAAAAAAATATAAAATAAAATGGATACCCTGTATTTGAACTTAAAATGACAAATAATACATTATTTTTTCTATTTTCTGTCACCAATTTTATGTTCCAATCATTTTCCTTCTCTTAAATTATTTTATAGCAAATTCTGTTACAGGGATAACACAAAGACTGTACTATTGGATTCCATTTATGTGTTTCTCAAGAGGCCATAGTATATCAAATATGTGTCAAATTTGGTCACCGTTTGTTCTCAAATTCTTTTGATGGACCAGAGGCTGCAAGATGTTTACTGGGGGTGTAAACAGATAACCTAATCTAGATCCTACTTTGCAAATAAAGTTTCAAGTAACCTATTTGGGACATAGTCATGGCTATCCTTCACAATATTGCATCCTCACTGCCATATCTAGAATGGGCAATAGAAATATACTTTCGAGATATTGGAGACAGGAGACATGAGATGAGACTTTCTCAAGGCTGCTATCCTTCACAATAGTGCAGCCTCACTGCCATATCTAGAATGGGCAATAGAAATATACTTTGGATATATTGGAGACAGGAGACATGAGATGAGACTTTATAAGTAGTTGAGAACATTACAGGAAAGAAGAGATACCGGAAATTACACTTGCAAGCACGATAAGAGTTATTGCTTGAAGTTCATTGAAGCAGTGACAAATAATATTTCCAGGGCATTTCTCTCACCATTCGAAGTTGATCATGCTTACATTTTCTAGATGAAATTGATTTATGAAGTTATCATTTTCTGTATTGGAAAACACCCTGAGTTCCTGGTTTGCGGTTGTAAAATTTCCTTCCATACTCCTTTCCCTAGAGAATAGTTTCCACAAATTTGTTCTTTCTGAAAACTAAATTTCGATACTACAATTTTCAATTACCGTATTTAATTTCTCAATGAATCCCGTCGTATAATTTGTCCCTATAACAAGAAATTTCTTGAAATTCTGAAACTAATCCAAACTTGAAACTTTCATTTGTTCTGATTCTTAAAACAAAATCATCAACAAAGTTTGGCTGGTAGCCTAGTACTGCCATTTGTTCTACATTATGGCAGCTAGACCAGTAATGATCATTTGGAAGAAAAGGAACAGAGTGCTTGAAGGAATTTTTATGTTGACTTACATATGTACATATATAATATAAGGATATAGGGAATGCAATATACTTGTTTTGGTTTCTATGTCCCACTAATGAGTTCTAATAGGACCTGGTTCTAGCCTGAAGTGTTAGATATGTCTTGAAAAAGGAGAACTTCCCTCTACATAATATAATATGTGCAAGAGATTTTAAAAGTATAGAAACGAGAGAGATATAGCAAAACGTAGAAGAGGGAGGGAAGTAGCGAGATAGGAAGGCTCCAACTTTTCAAGGGAGTGTTAGCACTCGAGTAACCTATATGGTAGGGAGACCAAAGTCTATACTTAGAACAGTTGTAGGCAGGGAGGGATTTTGCAATAGTTCAACTAAATTCTCATTGTCAGTGACTTGAGTAAAGTCTTGTATGAAATGTTAGGTAATGTGATAGGGAACCAGCTCAGCTTGAAATTTGTTTAGGATTTCCTCCTTGTGGTATCATTTTTATATCCTCTTTGCGAATCATCTCTGCCATGACTGATTCCCTAAGGCTTTCAGCTATATTTTATAGAGATCAGGCCTTGTGAAATTCCTTGCGGCATTATAAAATGTACGTGGATGGTGAGTTATATTCACCGATTACCTTTAGAGGTTCTACAATTTCATCCAAGGAGAGTTGTGGGTCACATTGGGCCATTTACATAGATTAAAGTAATTTGGAACCACATCCTGGCAGGTTTGAATTGCTTCCTTGTGCTCCTCGGATATCTCTTGGGCATGAAAAACCATTTTCTAGTCATGCATAAATGCTTGAGCAATGTCATTCTTTATTTTTACTATTTGTGTTAAAAATACATCATATATTTACATAAAAGTATATACAAACAGCAAATCAAAAGGTGGAGGGTATATACAATGGAGCTTATATCCTCTTCCGTAAGGCTACTAATTCATAAATAAAATATGAATAAGCTACTTGATCTAAATATTGAGCATCTTTTATCGGTAAGGCACCCTTAGCCAACAGCTGGTGATGCACCTTATCATGCCTCATGGTACAAAAAGCAGGCAAAGAACTAACCTTTTGGTAAAAATGTAACCTACAGGGAAAATAGAGCAGACTCTCGAGCACTGCCAAATCCTAATGACATTCCCAAAAATATGTTTCACCATCTCAGAATGGTGGCAAACAAAGTAAAGTCCATTAGAAAGCCTGCTCTGCCAATCTAGACTTAGAGGGGGTCCCCTGGTAAATGACAAGCCATGCCAAGACTTGCAGCTTATACGAAAGCTAAATGGACTAAATTCATGAAGAAACAAGCACTCAAGATAAAATCCTTCTGAAATCGGGCTTAGAAACCCTAGCTTTAGATATCAATGACCTTGAAAAGTTAGTGGCTGTGAATTATTATTTCTTTCCCTCATATGAGGTACGCAGCGCACAAAATGCCATTGCAGAGCTGAAGGAGCAGTTGGATAGTTTGAATTCTCAACTGCTGCCCAAAAAGAAATTTACTTTCAAAAACAGGGTAACTAAAACAAACTCTGAAAACACTCTGAAGCCTGAAAATACAGTAAGCAAAAAGAATGATAATCACATGGTCACTCAATATAGAAGAGACAATTATTGTGCTCCTGGTTTCCGAAACAAGGGGGGAATGGTTCTGGTTAAGGATCTGGATTCTTCTAAAGATGGGGACTTTGCGTTGTCAGACTTGGTGAGGTGTATAATTTATCTCCGAGGTCGATTGAGGGCACTGTATATTCATAGATTGAAGGGATTCCAGGTGTTTGAAGGGCCCATTATGGGTTTGGTACTTATAGAATCAGTGGAGAATTGCGTTCTCATGCTTGCCTCTCATCAGATTAGGATCCACCAGATTACAAATACAGACTTTGGTTTTTACTTTTGAGGTTCTTAATTTTCAATATTAATTGATCATTGCATAAATTGTCATACCGTGTACATCTCTTTAATGTTGCCATCTAAATGCATGTATGATGTTGCATTCACCTGTAAATGCTGGAAGAAAGGTCATTGTGAAGACCACTCTAACATTTCTCTAGTTCTTAATGTAGGAAGTAGAACTAATTTATCCATTGGACTGGGAAGCTACGCACTCATAAAGTATATTAAATCCCTTGCTTGTCTGTTGTTATTAAAAATCATTTGATCATGTAATGCCACGCCTCTCTATAAAAATATATATAACTTTAAGTTTACCGGAAAGTAAATCGATCAATCCACACTCCTTAAAACATTGATGTAAAACAGGCAGAAAACCCATTTTCTGCATTCTCAAACATTGATGTAAAACACTACCCCCAGCCTGAATGTACACAAACTCGTTTAGTTCTAGACAAGTTAACTCCAAGACAAACCTGCTTCTGTGGTCTTGGGTTAGATTATCTAGTTGGTTCATGAAACTATGCCATAAAGCTACCAATGGGTACAGGGTGGAAATTCACTCTAGAAATTCACACAACTGAACAGGAAGCCCTGGGAATTCAACTTAGACAGGACAACACAACTAAGAAGTATGGTCTGTGGAAACATTTTCCTTCTAGGGAGTGAATACCACAAGGGTATTGTGACATATCCATGGGCCCCAAGCAATAATGGCATCATAGTATAGTGAGATTCATCTCCAAAATAAAATGGGAAAATAAACCTTTTGTAAGGCTATGGAACCACACATAGCCAGCTTTCTGACACACATACTTCCTTAGCCTAGGGATTATTGACAAACTTGTGTGGAATCCAGCCCATGAAATAGCTCAGCTGTGTGCTGTTTGAATTTTTCATGGACAACAGCATATTGGTCTATACCAATATCAATGGGAGATTTATTAAGGGCAGTGCCATTACCTGATGGAAAACCTTGGGTATGATTTTTTTTGAGGCTTCAGTTGTGCCATGGAAGCTAGCTCTTCCTCAAGTGATAACCAATGCTTGCATATTTTCAGGTTCAGTAAACAGAATTTTGGGCCAAGGATTTAGCATTTTGGAAAATGGGAATGGACGCCAAAGTTCACTGCTCTACAGCAAAGCCGTCAGTCAGCGTTAATGACATATGTGACGGGTCATTAGTGGCACAAGGGAAGTAGTGTACCTCTTATTTCTTCAACCATGCAGAGAAAACACTTGCATAACTGAAAACTGAATCCTATCACACAATCCAAAGTGTATAGAAGATGGAAGGATAGTGCTGTTAAAATTAATTATACAATATTTCTCTCTTTTTATTGACTGATACTCTTACCATTGGCCAGAATGTCTTGATTCTTGCAATATTATTTCTCTGAAGAAATACCATTTCAATAAATATTTAGAGCTAATGTATTATAGTTAACTGGCACTGCCATTATTTTGCACTGCTTCACACCTTGCATCTGTTGTAACGGTAGTTAAAATGCTTTATGTGCTAACCTTTTCAACTGTGTAATGTGGCTACCAACTCGTCATCTAGTTTTTTTCCAGTGCTAGTGGTAATCAGACGAGTTGAAAGAATACTGTCTTTGACTACATTGGTGAACTCTTAATGCATGTCAAGGATTCAATGGATCTATGGTGTGCTCTTTGTATGCCAATAGGCTATGTCAGACTTGGTACTTTTCATTAATACTATTCATGTCTCTGTTCTTACTCCTTTTCTCTGAATTAATAGTTGATGAATCGATCCCTCCTTTTAACTATAAATATTCAATGCTATCTATTTGCAAGCCTCCTTTTTATGTTGGCAAGGTTGTGGAGTGACGATCAAGAGTCGAAAATATTCATTTACACTGACTATTTTTAATAATACTTATGCATCTATTTGCAGATTCACAATAGTTACAAGCTTAAAGATATGCCACCTACTTCAAAAGTGAAATCTGAAGTCTTGGGATCACCAATACCAATGGATAATTCAATGCAGTACTCTAGTGCATTCAGTAATACAATGGAGACCTTTTCAGTAGATAGGATAAATGAAGCTTCAATGGAAGCTGCCATGAAAGTGGCTGATGCAGAGGCTATGTCTGCCATGGCAGATAAAGTAGCAGAAGAGTCAGAGTTGGCTGCAATATTAGCAGAGGAATCAGATAAGATTTTTGAAGCAGCATCTGCAGTATTTGAACAACGTAAGAGATAAAGTTTTAGTTTGTGCTTTCATTTTGAGGCAGCTAATTTTGTTTTCAGTAGTAGTTGAGATCCTCATTTTCTTTGATTTAGTTTTTTGGTTTATTTTTCATCTTCAAAGGTTTTCATTATTTATTTCATTACACCAGGTGAAGCGAGGTTTATTCTACAGCACAGGTGGAAGTGGGGAGTGATTTATAAACTCTTGGTGTGCTTATGCATAGGATATAGTGGTACATTGAATCTAGATGGTGCATTGGGTGCAATGACCATTGACCCAAGCACAAACCTACTTAAACCCAAAACCCAGTTCTGATATGCCCCTTGAGATTGCAAAGCTCAAGGATGCATATTCCAAGTTCACATAAATAGTCAATGTGTCAATTATTGGAGACAGATGTAAACTTGAGGGGCATATCAGACCTGCGTTGAGAGCCTCTGCAATTTGTATTTTCTATCTAATCTTTGGAGTTCTGGCCCGCAACTTCTCATTGAATGGCTGTACTTATGTCTTTCACCAAAGCCATTTATTTGGTCTCTATGTTTCCTGTGTGCCTGCTAGTAGCAGTGTCTTGTTTTCCATATCCCAGAAGAAGGGGACGTTGTTTTGGCAATAGCATCATTCAACCATTTATTCTAGCTCAAATCAATTTTGGCCTTGGGTACTCAATTTCAAATCAAGTTGACACTCTTGAGTTATGTTGGGCATCTTAGATGAGAGACATTAAGCTTGTATGTTGTTTTGATAGCTTGGGGCATTTTATGCATGTTGTAATGCTATGGGGCATTTTATGCGTGTTGTAATGCTATGGCCTTGATTTATCTTTATAGTTCAATTGATTATTAAACTCTTTCTAAAATATTGACATCCATCTAAGCTGAAGGAACCTTCTCTTCAATGGGAAATCACTTCTTTGGTACCATAATAGTTGCAAGGCATATGGTATAGCCCATAAGATATCTTGGAAATGGCCTAGAATCTGCCAGGTAACCTCTCTCCCTCCTGTGGGCAGTCACTTTTTTGGAACTAGCAGGAGCAAGGTGTGGCAATGTTGAAGAGAGGGCTGGGTGAATTTGTAACAAGGTGGCCGTACTGGAAGGTGTGGCTGGATCATGTATTTTTCCAGTTTGGAGAGAGTTAATGGTTGTCAGGTTAGTTCAATTGGGTTAACATTGCTCCAGAATCCACAGCCAGAAGGAAGCGATCTTTTTAAGGTAGGTATGACAACCAAGACGAAACCAAACTTTTGTAGGTATATTCTAAAGAAGAGCAATCTTATGGTCTGAATTCAGATGTAGATTTTTTATTCATTCGAAGTCTTTGAAGGAACATATTAACGAAGAGGTTGTTTCATGGTTCATTGAAGTGCATATTGTGTTATGTTGGAATGTGTGATTGGGGGTGGGAATTGTGTCCCTTGTGTTCCCCATAGCGTGGGGTACTTTAGAGCACCAGGGAGTGCCCCCAAAACAATATGGGGACATCACCAAGGGCTAGTGGCATTTAGGAGACTGCCAATTCATTTGAAATACTTACCTTACATCCAAGGAGGCCCAACTATCCCTTATATCATGTAACATTTTCATTTTTTTTTATATTAAAAATTGACAAAGTGCAGCCAAGAATGCCTTCTAAATACCTCGACCTGTAGGTGTTTAAGATATAGTTAAGCAGCTCTCAGCCATCAGAAATGCAAAATTTTAGAGGATAATAGGAATTTATGATGGAGCATATATCAACTAATGTAGAATATTTTAGGATGAAAAACAATTGGTCATCAATTCATAATAAATGCTTTCTTCAAGATTCTTTCCGAAAACATTATACCCTAAGTCCTCTTCATTTTTAAAATTCAGAGTGAGAGAAGCCTAACTATTACCCAGGATTGAGGGGGAGAAGTGCAGTAGACCTTTGGGAAGCAATGAAAAGGTTATGTACTGCACCTTTGGGAAGCAACGGAAAAGTTATGTCCAGAGGTGCAAGGGATTCTAGTTAGCAGAGAGAAGTAATATATGTAGGTGATTTATTTTTTTAAAACACTAACAAACATCGCTTAACCGACGCTTATGTAGGTGATTTTTTTTTTAAAAACACTAATAGACGTCTCTTAACCGATGCTTCTGTAGGTGATTTAAAAAAAAACACTAACAGACATTGCTTAACCGACGCTTCTGCAGTTTTTTTTTTTTTAAACACTAATAGCCGTCACTTAACCGACGCTTTTGTAGGTGATTTCAAAAAAAAAAACTAACAGCCATCGGTTAACCGATGTCAGATAACCGATGATTTACATTCAACTGATGGTAAACTGAGCTGTCGCTTAACCGACAGATAGGAGAGATGTCCGATAACTGACGAAAATCCATCGACGCTTAAAAAAAATCATAGTGTCGTACATGCGACAGGGAAGTGTCGAAAATCCGACAATACGGCTGTCAGATTTTTGGTCGAAATGTAGTAGTGCCCCATTTCATATCACATTAAAAAAATAATAAATATTAAACAACCTTCCACAGCTACGAAGGAGAGAAATGCCAAATTCCATACGGCATGGCTCGAGCCTTAACACTGTCACACAATTCATCCACAAAACCAACACATAAAACGAATGCAAAATTCACAGTGTCCACAACTTAACAACCATTGAAATCTATGCAACATAAAATTATAAACACAGTATTTATAAATCCATCACCAAGTTTACACAGTCGTTACCATCATCCATTGCACCATTGCAAGCAATGGTGCTTCCCATTACATATAACATAACCCAAAACACTAATTACGAATTACACAGATCCTCTCTAAGGTTTACCCAGGCTCTCTTCACTGCCCAGAATCACCATTTAATTATATTCTAATACAGTGTAAGCTCAGGCCCAAATCCAATAGAAACCCCACAAAAAATCCCCAAGTCTGTCGCTTTACAAAACTTAGAGCTCGTTCCAGACACAGTCAAACCCCAACCCAAAACGCATCCATGAAAACCAAACTCAAGCAGTTACAACCACAATGAGTCTAATCTTTGTCACAACCTTTAAGAAAAAGGAGGGAACAAGTTTGAACTTGTACAAAGCATGTTTACCTGAATGGGTATGGCGTTTCCCACAATGCTATCCATGAGCCATGAATATCAATTCTTCACTACACTCTGCAACCTGCAAACACAGAGCAAAAGGAACCATGAGATATATGTGATGTTAAATCAATTGAGCCAACAAACTATCCCAATAACACAAAACATTCACATATGTGTCATTCAATGGAAATCACATCTATTCATGCTGCACAGGAGCAGAGTGCAAGAAGCCAAGATGTGAATGACGAAACACCATCATTGAGCCAAGCCCTAAGTTGGGATGCCACTCTTTCCAATGTGCATTAAAGGCGCCGCCCTGTTTCCCATTAACGTTCTCCAAACCCAAACTCCTATAGTTCATACGCGATACATTATCACATAATTCCATTGCATGTGACATGTATAAACCCACTATGCGATGTTTAAACTTAGGTTTTTGTAAGTGTTTTATCCTCCCATTAATTGTTAAAATCAAACCATATAGGAAGAATATGTTAGGGCATAATCAAGTTGTAATTATTTACACCATAGTAAATAATTATTACATCAATAATAACTCGATATCACGTAAATGATAAAGGTTGTAGTGACCACATCACTATCATACAATCTGTAATGAATAATAATAGCATTCAGTGTAATGTCACTAGGATAGGGCTGCAAATTTGGGCGCTAGCGATCAAACAATTACTACCTTCCGTTAAGCATTATAAGAAAGTTATATCTTGCCAAGTATACCTGCACATTAACGGGACAATAATGCATTAGTTCGACAAAACTAAGTAAGCTCGTTGTGTGAAGTAGAAACTGTTACCTCTGGGAGTTACAAGGGAAACTAGTCCTGCCACTCCACCCCTTTGTTTCCAAGAACGAAGTTAAGTTAGAACCATGTATATGACAGTAAGCACATTCTATAAACAATGAGGTATGTAAACAAGTAACTAATTTACACATCAATGCGTAACCAAAGTACAGCAGTAACCAACATCACAACAATGTAAGTAACATATTAATAACCGCATCGAGAAATATGGAAACAAGACATAAGAACATATTACAACAAAATAACATTACAATCAGAGTATGATACATTCCACAAAGTTCAATTAATGTCCAGCACAGGTAGTTTTGACTATCCTAATAATTTTTTATTTATTTTCAATTTTTTGCGACATTACAAGTAGCATCAGAGCCCAATTTCAACACTAAGAGACCTAATGGGCACACCAGACATTCGTTGCAAGGAAAATAAAGTTTTAAATTTTGTTAACAAATAGAAAATTTTCCTATTGCTAAAAATTTATAGTTTTAGAAATTTTTATAGAACAATTCACATCATGAACTCTGACGAAGATAACAGCTGGTAACGGAAATTGAATACCCCCACCCAGGAAGCAGAACTGCAAGTGGAACTGAATTCTGACATTATGAAAAACATACAAAGTCTTTAAGGAGACTTGCCAAGTTTTAGAGATGACAATATGAATGAAATAAAGGAAAAATAAGCAATCAATGAAGCGTTGCTGCGAAATATGACGGTAGGAAGCCCACAGGGGAATCCCACTCATTCCACAAACAGGTTCAATAAGGAACCTTATCATAAATGGGCCAGCATCCCAAGAGAATAAATAGAAGAAGAACATACCCCTAAACCTTCAAAAGGATAATATCATAGCCCTTACAGTGAGGAATCTATTTCTCCATGCAGAAAGAAACAAACAAGCAATGACAATATCCAGCAGGAGTTCAGAAAAATAAGATCCCCAACCTATGAAGGAGAGGTGAAATCGGGGGAGAAAGCTGAAGAATGGTTGTTAGGGATGAGAAAATATTTCTGAGTTCATAACTACTCTAGTGAAATGAAGGCTTGATTGGCATCTATAATTTGAATGGAAAAGAAGCGAGATGGTGGAGAGACTTGAAACATACCAAGAAAGATGAGGTAAGAGAAATACACTAGAGTAAATTCCACAAGATCTTCCAAGAAAAATATATGTCAAAAATATTATTCAAAAAAAAGGTGAAATATTTTCATGAGTTCGTATGGGATCCATGACTATGGATGCTTTTATTAATAGATTTATAGATCCGTTACATTCTGTACCATACATCAAGGACGAAAAGGTACACATCCAACAATTTTTAGGATGTCTTCCTTCCAACTTTCAAGAAAGTATTGAGTTCGACATGCCTAAAACCTTGGACACCATATTGCACAAATCTAGGCTCTACTATGAGCATGCATAGTTGAGGCAAGAGAACATGAACAGAAACAGAGAAAAGTACAACAACTTCTCTGACAACTGCAAACCGAGTTTTAACCCACCCTTGTACAGGAAATAGAATAATAGTTTTCCAGCGAACATGAACTTCAAAAAATTAGGTACACAAAACCATATGTACCAGCTCCAAATGCTAACAAGCCAATAGCAGCTGAGGGAGCCAATCCTACCTCTCTACATATCAAATGCTGGAAATGTAGCAGGCCTCATTATGCTCGAGATCGTAAGAACAAGAACAAGGGGGTCTTGCGCAACTTCCAAGAAGAACCAACGGTAGAGGACATATCTGGAACACAATGGATTTATGTAGCCTTGGATGGATGATAGGAAGACCATCAGGCTACCATGGTTGATATAGAAGGTAACATATTGAACACTTCTATTTCAATATTGATTAACCCTGGTGCTTGCTGGAGCTATGTATCGCCAAAAATTGTTGATGTTTGTAAACTAGGAAAAGAAAAGTATGATAAAACTTAGCTAGTACAATTAGCCATAGGTACGAAATAAAAGGTTTCAGAAATAATTAAGTACTGTGAGGTAAATTTGAATGATTATCCTACAAAAGTAAACCTGAACATCATACCTTTAGGATCATATGACATACTTATCGGCATGGACTGCTTGGAACAACACCATGTCATGCTCGATTGCTTGCACAATTCAATATTGTGTACAGATAGCCAAGGGAATCAAGTGAAGATTCAAGGCGTACCAAAGAAAGTTTTAGTAAGGAAGATATCTACCTTACAAGCAAAGAAGTGCATTAGAAAAGGATGCAAGTTGTTTGTAGTAAAATCCAAGACATTGAGGCTGAGAGAGAACAATGCATAGAGGAATTTCCTGTTCTTATAGAATTCAAGGACATATTCCCTAAGGAGATACCTAGATTACCTATGAAATGAGACCTAGAATTTTCCATATAACTGACACCAGGATTAGTTACAGCTTCAAAATCCCCTTACCACATGAGTGCACCGGAATTGGTGGAACTCAAACTGTAGTTGTAGGAGTTGATAGAGAAGGGATATATTCGACCAAGTGTTTCCCCTTGGGGAGCACCAATACTTTTTCTCAAGAATACGTATGGTATGATGTGGATGTGCATCGATTACCATCATCTTAACAAAATTACTATCAAGAACCATTACCCGCTCCCTAGGATCGTTGACTTGTTCAATCAAGTGGGAGGAGCCAAGATCTTTTCAAAGATTGACCTGCGACCTGGTTACCATCATGTATGGATTCGCGATGAGGATATTCACAAAACCACATTTCTTACAAAGTATGAGCACTACAAGTTTGTAGTAATTCCATTCGGGTTGAGCAATGCACCCTTGAACTTTATGTGTATGATGAATAGTATATTCAGTGAAGAGGAACATGAGGAACACCTCTGTATACTGATACAACATCCTAGTTTACTCTAAGAGAAAAGAGCAACACGAGGAACACCTCCACATAGTGCCATGGGTGTTACCAGAACACCATCTCTATGCCAAGTTTAGTAAATGTGATTTTTATAAACCACAGATACAGTACTCGGGTCACATTATCTCTAAGACACGAATAGTTGTGGACTCGAAAAAGATTAAAGCCATAGAAGACTAGCCTACCCCTACTAGTGTCACTAAAATTAGGTCCTTTTTGGGATTAGCTGGATATTATATGAAGTTCATTGAGAACTTCTCGAGAATAGATTGTCCCATGACCACCTTGTAGAAGAAGGAAAAATAGTTCTTATGGATGACCAAGTGCGAGGAAAGTTTTCAAAATCTTAAGCAACTTTTAACAACTGCACTGATACTATGAATTGCGGATCCTCATGGGGATTTTGTATTTTTCATGGATGCAAGCAAGAAAGGACTCAGAGGAGTCCTCTTATAGAATCATTATGCGATCTATTATGAATCACGAAATTTAAAGAACATGAGAAGAATTACCCCACACATGATCTTGAGTTAGATGCCATTATTCACGCATTGAAGATGTGGAAGCACTACCTCATGGGAATGAAAATCCTTTTGAAGACAAACAATATGAGTCTGAAGAATTTATTCGAGTAACTAGATCCAGATGCTAGGAAAGCCAGATGGTTCACTTTCCTTAGCGGGTACCATTTTGAGCTAAAGCATATTAAGGGAAAATAGAACAAGGTTGCTGATGCTTTGAGTCGATGAACTCATATAATATATGAAATAACTTTATGTCAAACCGATTCAGAATTTCATGAGAGGATTAAAACAGCCAACAGATTTGACCCTTTCTATGTAGAAATCCTCAAGAAAGTCCAAGAGGATAGGTTGTTTCAACAACAAAAAGAGTACAAGGTAGACAAAACATGATTGCTGTGGTCCAAAGAGAGATTGCACATTTCGGAAGGAGGGGACATTTGGTTCGGAATCCTCATGGAATTTCATCGAACACCCTACTCGGGGAATTCGGGATATCAAAAGATGATATCCTCCGTTAAGAGTCACTTTTTTCTGGCCTAAGTTAAAGGTTGACATTGCGTTGTTTATCGCAAAATTTCAGGAATGTGAGTTGGTCAAAGCTAAGCATCAACATCCTTCGGGGTTGCTGAATCCACTACCCATTCCGAAATGGAAGTGAGAAGTCATTAGAGTGGATTTTATCATTGGTCTACCAAAAAGTAAGAAGAAAATGATTCTATCTTTATAGTAGTTGACAAATTGTCAAAATTAGCACACTTCCTTCCAGTGAAGTCAACCTACAAGGCAGTAGACATTGCCGATAGCTTCTTGAAGGAGATATTTAGATTTCATGAGATACCCAAGGAAATAATCTTGGATCGAGATACAAAGTTTACTGAAAAATTTTGGAGATCCTTATTCTCCGGATTAGAGACGCAGTTGAACTTTAGTACTGCTTATCACTTGCAGAGATAAGGGGAGACAGAAAGGGTAAACTAGATTGTTGAGGACATGATTAGGATGTATGTCATGAACCACCCCACCAAGTGGGAATACTACATGCAGCTTGTAGAGATTATGTATAACAACGGTTACCATAATTCCGCCAAGATGAGTCCCTTTGAGGTACTCTATGGAAGGAAGTGTACAACACTGGTTATTTGGGATATCGCGGTGGATCTGCTCATGTTAGGGCTTTATTTATTAAAGGACTAGGAACAGTTGGTTACCAAGGTCCACGTGAACCTTAAAGAAGCACAAGACCTCTAGAAAATATACATGGATAAGAAAAGAAAAGATCAAGATTATCAAATAGACGACCATGTCTACTTGAAAGTAAAAGAAAAATGGAGCTCGTTGAGCTTGGGAAGGTCCGGTAAGTTAGCACCTAGATTTTGTGGACCCTTTGAAATACTGGCCAAGAGAGGGCTAGTGGCATATGAACTAGCGTTACCTGCACACATAAGAGTCCATAATTGTTTCCATGCATCATTATTAAATAAATATGTTTATGATATTAAACATGTGGTTGATTGGTCCTTATTATAGGTGGAACTTGAAGGGGATTTTTCCCCTAAACCTCTTCATATACTGGACAAGAGAGAGGTGCAACTCAGGAAGTGCACCGTAGTCTAGTTGAAAGTGTAATGGAAGCACTTCGAAGCCAATGAGGCTACTTGGGAGAATAGAGCCACCATGAGAAAGGATTACCCTGTCTTGTTTCATGATTTCATTTTCAATCCCTAAAACACTAGGGACGGTATTGTTCTAAGCGGGGAGGGATGTAATATCCTGAATTTTGGACCTAACACTTATGGGCATGATTCCCATTGATTATGATGTTACCTTGATGTTTTATTTTGATATACTGGGTCGAATACCACATTGCATATGAACATGATGATTTGTTTGATATACATGGCATAAGCCAATTACATATGATATATATGTGTGTGTGTGTGTGTGTGTGTGTGTGTGTTGTGTGCTTTTGTTGGGAGTGGACCCTGAAGCACATGATTGATAAGATGTTTTGTGCTGAGCGAGGAGATCCAAAGCACATGGGTAAATTGATGTTTTGTGTTGAGCAAGAAGCTATGGATCACATGAGTACTAATATTTGTGTTGAGTGAGAAGCTATGGAGCGCATGAGTCCTGAGACATTTGTGTCGAGCATGAAGCTCTAGAACACATGAAAAAATAATTTGGAAGTGTTGGGAATAAGCCTTGGATACTTCCATATTGATGTTGAGCATAAGCTATGTAACATTGGATCCTTAGTCATTGTATCCGTAGGTGTATCCTACAAGTACATCCTAGCATTAGTGTTGAGCGAAGAGCTCTGGAATTGCATTAAGTTTGTAACTCCCTATTTTTAGCGTTGAGTATGGAAACGGGTAAGCGCTATAAAATACTGAAAAAGAATTAATGATTCTTGAGTGGAAACGACTCGAGAAAAATATTGATCTCATCTGAATTATTTATAAGTGATTAAATGAAATTTCAAATTTTTGTATTCTCATCAAGTACTAAAGAACTACCATGTTATATGTAATGTCCCCAAAAATTGAAAATATTTGTTTTTTATGGGCTAATGAAAACTACCCGAAGGGGATCATTATTACTCATGTGGATTTACATGCACTACTTATACTTTCAATCTCTTCAGAAACTTTCGATATTGTCTTGTTAATCTCTTATCCATTCGATGATTATTAGTTTGGTTACTTCTTATGCTTTAATTCTATTTATTTAAACTATTTATACATCTTAGTTATTATTGTCGATGAATTGTATAGAACATTGTTTTACTTCTACACATGTGTACTTTGATTATTTAATAAAAACTAACTTAAATTTGTTGATGGCAACAAAGTGGTGGAGTGGCATGACTTGTTCTCCCATGACGATCTGAGAGGTAAGGTATTACTTGGTTACGCAGGCTTACTTAGTTCAATCGAACTAAGGCACCTATTTTATTTACTTACACAGTTCATTACTTTGTGACGGGATCTGGTGTAAAGTGTGTTGACCGTCTTCATCCTAGTGGACCTGCTGTTAGTTGTTATGATGCTTATCGACTTGGTTTTATAACTTGGTAAGTGTCGCTATCGTCAATGTAGCTACTACGACTAAATTTCCTGTACACTAATTATTCTTCGTTATGTTTTGAATTCGTTAGACTATATGTCATTAATACATTTTACGTTCTATGTATATTCTTACTATGGGCCTATTAACAACTCTTATGCATTTTTATTGACACGTTATTATATTGGATTAAGAGTAGACCTTTGGGTTTTTATAATCAGAGGTGTTATCATGGCATACTTTGTATGCCATGGTTCTTAAGCATAAATACATTGTTACTAAGGGATTAAAACCCTAAGCTCTAAACCTATGGTGTAAACATTATCTAACTACTTACGGAAGGGTTCTTTGACTTTGGACTAGTGCAACCTATGGACTATGTAATAATCTAATTCTATCATAGTGCAAACTTGTAATATGGTATCATGTGATAGTGTTTGGGAGGCGACATAACATATGGTATAAACCATACCATAGCAGGGTTTACGCTTTTAGCATGGTGAATAAAACCCACGATAATGAAGCGACGTTGAACTATGGAAAAGTGGGTTTGGAAAATTCAATAGTGGTTACAAGATGGTGCATTTATCGTTCTTGGAAATCATGGCAGCCCCAAGCTTAGGGCTTGGCTCACGATTCAGTTTGGTCATTCCATTGGGATCTGTGGAGAAAATGGGGTCTCGGCTCTGTGCTACGAAGGAGACTACACCTTGGAGATGAACGTAAGATTCTTTTGGTTTCATGTATGTATTCTATGCTTGGTTTTGTGGCTCCTTCGCAGTTATATTTCTCACCCTATCGTGTTTGGTTCTGGTTGCAGGTAGCAGGGTAACGGTGGTGGGTGGCTCCATTCTTTGTTGTAGCTCCAATGTTTTGAAAAAGAGGCCACGATAAGCCTACTATTCAAGCTTATGCTTTTCACATTTAAGCCATGTGGGCAGAGCTAATTTTTGACTGGTTGTTGGTTGGTGTTTTATGCTATAGTGATTTCAATTTCGCCTTCGGGCTTATGATTACAGACTTGGGTTTGAAATGTTGAGGCGTTATGTTGTAAATCAATTCTTAGGCCATTTGGCTCTGTGTAATTTCATGTTCATTATGTGAATCGATATTTTTGGTTTTGGGATTTATAGCCATTGGTTGCACCATTGCTTGCAATGGTGCCATAGCCCATTGGCACGCCAGTGTAAACCTTGTTCTTGGCCTTTAATGGCAACTATGTACCAGACTTGGGATCTCTGTGTAATTAGATACATGTATTGTTTGTATATAATGGTAATGGTTAACTTGATATCTTGTGTATATGATTTCCTTCTGCATTTTTATCGAGCACTATATTTAAATGGAGTTGGGGTTTTTAAAAGTAGAGGCATTCACCGAATCAGTCATGTGTGTAATGCCATTGATTAGCTTGGATATTGTAATATTTTGATAGTGTGGATAAAGGTGATGCCATAAATGGCATGAGACTTTCCCATAGTGTTGTGATAGCTTGTATATTATTGTTTATGGTATTCGGTTCTTGTGTAAATTGGACTGTGGAAATCCATGGGTTGGAAACCACGGTGGCCATCGCTTACAGTAGATTTATAATTTAATGGACTATGTATTTAAAATGTTATTAGCTGAGGTTGTGCTGTAGCTAGGGTCTTACAACCTCACTGATAGCATATGCTTCGTTATTTATATGGAATTTGATGGGTTTGTAAAATACAGCTCGCATGCTTAGTGTAAGTCGTGGCCTATGCAGCGATATAAACAATGGATTTATATAAAGGATTGATTCATGTTCAATTCATTATGATATGGCTTTTATTTGTTTTGAGAACCAACTGTAAGGTTATACAATTTGGATTTTTGTTTACTATATTATACTATGGTTGTTATTAGTGTGTTTGCCTTGGGTTTTGAACATCCATGGGATTCGATGGCATGACTTGTGTTGGCATAGAAAAGGGTTTTTAAATGTAACGAGTTGTAATGAAATGTATTTTAATAAATAAAACAAACCAGGCTTGCATGCCCACAGGATTCGATTCCCGTTACTGTTTGCAATATATGGATTTATGATATTTTGATGTTGTTTTACTATGATATGTTTTACAGTATAAGATATATTATTTTAATTTGGATAAGGTAATGTTTGTTGAGTCATGTGATTTTGTTTATGGTTATGTATATATGGATAAGTTAGAACCATGGATTCTGTTATATGAATTATGATCAAAGATTTTTAAAGGACCACATGGATGGTCACAATGCCTCCTCTGATTATTTATAATGTTGTTTCATTGATGTAGAGTATTTTTAATGTAAATTTGTAATATGGATACAGACCTTGAAAAGTCTTAGATGAGTTATTTAATTTTGGAATTAAATGTATAGATAGTTTTTATATATGTTTATACCTGATGACCTTACCTGTATAAATATATATATTTATCTATGAAGTTGTGCTGCTTGTAAATAATACCTAAGGTATCTATTTAGTATATTTATTTCTTTAAACTTACTCCTATGATTAAATCTACTATAATATAAAACATGTCTCTACTGACAAATGTAATATTTCAATAGAGATATAAATAATAGGTGAACATTAAATAGCAGGTCGAGATTTACCTCATCTACAGTACTAATTTATGAATATTAAATGAATACAGAAAACAAACTTTATGGATGGAAACCTAGATATATACAGCCTATGATAATATTTACCACTGTTAGGATATTTAGACATTTAGGAGTTAGTTGAGATCAACTTGTGTAATATATCCGTTAGGTAAAAGTGTGTTTTTTTAGTATGCAATAGTATGCATTTATAAATATTCTAATCTGACGGTCATGATATGTTCTAGACATAGAGTGATCTGACGGTTCAACTTCTTTTAGATCATACCTACCATTGATCCGTGGCTTAACACCCGATTGGTCTATGATCTCTATTTAAAGAGCATAGAGGGTCATTGGCTAGTTGATTGATTATGAGAAGCTCATGCAACTTTCTTTCTTTTGCATAATAAATTGCTCCAAGAAGCTATTTGGCTGGGGTCGTGGACTGTTTCCCTCTCGAGGGTTTTAACCACGTGACAAACATTGGTGTATTGATCTGTGATATGTTTGTGTGAAGTGGTTTTTCTTGGTGTTCATTCCTTTGGGAGCACCCTATGTACCCTAACATGGTATTAGAGCTTTTATGAAGAGTCACTTTTGGTTTTGATCAAGATCTGGAACCGGTGTTGCCGAAACTTTGAAAGGGTTTCTAGTTCTAGTTTTTCTATGCATATGTGGCTTGTGGGAGCTATTCCATTGCGTCTGAAGCATCGTTTTCATTAGGAAGTAGTTTTCGTTTCACCGAAAACCATTTCTGTTTGCTCCAGAAACACCCATTTCGGCAAATCTGAAGGTATAATGTTACAGTGACGGATTTTTTTTTTTTTTTTTATAAATCTCTCATATTTTATCGGTTTATTATTAGATCTTTTATTTTTTAGTCTCGCACTGTTATTTTCCCTAACTGTGTATATTCTTTGTCGTGCACCTTGCACGATCGCGGCGAATCAGAAACAGTAAGGGAAAGTTTTTTTCTTGTCTTCTCGACTACGTATGCTCTTTGCCATGCACCTTGTGTGATCACGGCAAATCAGAAACAATGAGAAAACTTGAAAATGTAGAATTTCCGGGTAAGCTAACCAAGATCTAATCCCATTGTGTGGAAAAAGTTTTTTTTTTGTTTTTCGTTTTTTTTGTGATTTGCAGGAAAAGAAAGCAAGCACAGAAAACAAGAGAGAAGAGTAAAAAAAAAAAGACAAAAAAAATCCCCTTCCTCTTTCCATAGTTTTACGTACCTTTTAAACTTAGCTCACTTGGTCCAAAGTTGCTTTACACCTTGATAAGTCTTGAGTTCAAATCTTATCAAGCTACTTTTTAGTACATGCAATTTCTATTTTCAAGTTACTTTATTGTAAAAGTGCATCTCACATTAATAAAATAAAATAAAAGTGAGTCACTTAAGTCTTTTAATTTATTGCCGCACTATTTAAAAGTACATTATTGTAAAAGTGAACCTCACTTATTCTACAAAAATGATTCACTTCAAAGCAACTTTATTGTAAAGTGATTGTCAAATGTTGATCTTTGGAAGAGGGGGGTTCTTTTTTTAGTTGGTCAAATTAATATCTGCCACGTCACTATTGGGGACATCTTCAACATTTCCTTTGATCAAGCATAACTTCATCATCCGGAATCAGTTTTAAGTGCCGTTTTTTTTTAAATCGCATATGTTTTTGAGCTCTTTACATCCAAATAGTTAGTTTATGTTATTTCAGCCATTATTTTATAGTATGGCCACCCCTTATGATATTATACTTACAAGTTCTAACTATTTCTCATGGAAATCTCGTATGGAGGATGTTCTGCGAAGTAGGGGACTTTTCAGGATAACCTCAAGGAAATAAACAGAACCCACTGATGATGATAAGAAAATTAAATGGGAAAATAGATGTGATGAAGCTCGTGGATTGATTGGGATGTCAATCTCTACTGATTTGCAATTCCACATATCTGGCATTGATGAACCTGATAAAGCTTGGGAAAAGTTGGAATCTGTGTTTGGTAAACACAATGAAATTCAGGGTCATCAACTTGAGAATGAGTTGCTTTCCTAGAATCCAAATTATTTTTCATGCATTCAAGATTATTTATCTAATTATAAAACTCTTAGACTATTATGTGCCGAATGCAAGATTAAGAAAGAAGACAAACAATGTATTTATCATATTCTTTCAAAACTTGGACCTGCATATTCTATTTTTGTATCTACATTATACTCCATGAAAAAATCCTTTCCAGCAGCTAGCTATCAAGAGCCCAGCCTTGAATCTTTTTGTGATTCCTTAATCAAAGAGCAAGATAAGCTCATTCATATTGGAATAATTAACAATGCAGATACATCTGGGAAAGCCTTATTGTCCCAACAGAAAGAAAAGTCCAAGCCTCCCAAGAAACAGAATTCTCACAATAATAAGCCAAACGACAAGGGTCCCAAACCCTCTCAGTCAACTCCTCCTTTAAAAAATGACAAAGGATCCAAGCAAAAAGGAAAGAAGACTGAGCGTCATTGCAATTTCTGTGGGAAAGATAATCATGATGAATCTAAATGTTTTAAGAAGATGACAGCCTTGGAAGCAACAATGAAGAAGCACCACATCAGCCTAGATTTGTCTTCAGAATCTAACACTCATGAACATGCACTTTGTGCTTCTGGTTACTCTTATACTGCATCTTCTTCTTCTACTTCAAATGAATGGCTCATTGATTCTGGAGCATCTTATCATATGGCTAAGGATAAAGCCATCTTTTCTACTATGCATGAATCTAACACCAAAAAAATATTTATTGCTGATGATAGATCTCTAAGTGTTGTAGTATCTAGAACAGTTCCAGTAGAAAATGGTCATTTCGGTGATGTATTATGCGTTCCAAAAATTTCCTGCAATTTGTTATCAGTCTATCAAATTACTCATTCAGGTGAAGGTAAAACTGTGACGTTTACACCTCACCAAGTTGTAATCAAGGATTTTAAAAATCCTCAAAATATCCTTGCTACTAGAAATGTTAATGATATTACCAGGTTGTACAAATTTAACAACTTTGGGTCATCACCTTTTCCTTCAGTTTTTGTTGCTCATAGTGATAACTTGAGCAAACTTTGGCATGAGCAATTTGGTCACTTAAATTATCGCTCATTGCAACAACTATGTAAAGACAATATGGTGACTGGTCTTCTGCTGGTATCTTGCAAGGATGGTGTTTTTTCCGGTTGTGTACTCGAAAAACATCATCGGAACGGTTTTGACAAACGTGCCTCTTGGCACGCCTCGGTTCCCTTGGAGCTTGTGCATAGTGACTTGTGTGGTCCTCTTCCATCTGCTTCCTTTTCTGGTTTCAAATATTTCTTAACTTTCATTAATAACTACTCCTGACGCACTTGGGTTTACTTCCTAAAACTTAAGAGAGACGTATTTAACATGTTCTTGGCCTATAAGGCCCTTGTTGAAAAACAATCTGGTCATCAAATTATTAAGTTAAGATCTGACAATGGAGGAGAATATGTTAAAAACAAGTTCACTACTTTTTGCACTGAACAAGGAATCCAACAACAACACACTGTTCCATATACACCACAACAAAATGGTGTAGCTGAAAGGAAGAACCACACTTTAAAAGAAATGGCTAATTGTATGATCCAATCTAAGGGACTAAGTATTCAATATTGGGTTGAGGTCATAAATTGTGCAAATTACATAGTTAATCGCACACCCACTAAAGTTTTACAGGATATAACAATGGAATAAGCATGGAGTAAAATTAAACCAGATGTAAGTCACTTTCGTGTGTTTGGTTGTGAAGCATGGGCTCACATTCCGGATAAAAAATGGAAAGCATTGCATCCTAAAAGTGAAAAGTGCATATTTGTTGTATATTCTGAAGATGTAAAAGGTTATAGAATTCTTTAGCCAAATTCTCATGATATAATCATTAGCAGAGATGTTAAATTAAATGAAAATCTCTTGGCCTCCGAGCCTGATTCGGAGATTGTGCCTTCTTCTTCTTCTTCTTCTATCTTCCTTGAGAGGTTTCCAACTCCAGTTTTTGATTATGATAGTGAGGATGAAAATCCACCACCTCCTGCTCATGTTCCTCCAATTGCAGCAACACCAATACTTCCTCGATGGGTCCGTTCAACATGTGAAGCAGCTGGTGATCTTGCCGGTGATCCTAGAGATCAACGTCGAACACGTTCTCAGTTTCAGTGAGCCTCTTCTCTTTTGGCTCAAGTTTTCGAGAATCGTGATCCAGAAACTTTTGTAGAAGCTTCAGGAAATCCAGATTGGGATGCAGCTATGGATGAAGAATATCGTTCCTTAATGGCGAACGATACTTGGGATCTTGTTCCTCTTCCAAAAGGAAGAAAACTTGTCAGATGTAAATGGGTCTACAGAACTAAGTATGCATCATATGGAAGTGTTGAAAGACTTAAGGCAAGGTTAGTTTCCAAATGTTTTTCCCGAGTTGAATGGATTGACTACAATGAAACCTTTGCCCCTGTAGCAAAAATGAACTCCATCTGCCTTGTTCTTTCCCTTGCAGCCTTACATAACTAGGAAGTCCATCAAATGGATGTCAAGTCTGCCTTCTTACATGGTCATTTACATGAGGAAATTTACATGGAACAACCTCCTGGATATGTTCAGAATAACTCTAGCCTTGTCTGTCTCCTTAAGAAATCCTTATATGGCCTTAAGCAAGCTCGTAGAGCTTGGTATGCCAAAATGGATAGCTTTCTCCTTGAGACTAGTTTTTCTAAATGCCATTCTAATCCCAATGTCTATACCAAGAAAGTAGGAAACCATCTCATCATACTTGTTCTTTATGTTGATGATATTATCCTTACTGGTAGTGACCCTAACCTTATAAACCATGTGAAATCCAATCTTAAGCAAACTTTTGAAATGTCAGACTTAGGAAATTTTCATTATTTTCTTGGTCTCCAAGTCTTGCAAACCAAAGAAGGAATATTTCTTTCCTAGTCTAAGTATGCTTATGACCTTCTTCTTATGACCTTCTTCATCGCTTCCACATGGAATATTGTAAACCATCCCCTTCTCCCTTCTAGTCTAGAGTCAAGATTTCTACCACTTGTACTTCCCCTGAAGTAGATGCCACCTTGTATCGTCAGCTTGTTGGTAGTCTTTTATACTTGAATCATTCCCGTCCTGACCTTTCCTTTGCCATTGGTTGTATTTCCCGTTATATGCAAACTCCTCATGAAAGTCACTGGAAAGAAGCAAAAAGAATACTTTGATATATTCGAGGTACAATTCAGTTTGGGATTCATTACAGTATAGGGGGGGAACCTTTGTTGGTTGGTTTCACTGATTCAGATTGGGCCGATGATCCTGATGATCGAAATTCTACTGCAGGTTATGTTTTCAGTCTGGGATCTGGACCTATCACTTGGGCTTGTAAGAAACAACAAGCTCTTGCTCTTTCTTCAGCAGAAGCAGAATATCAAGTCGCAGTTAATGCCAGTCAGGAAGCTTTATGGCTTCGACAGATCCTTTCAAAGTTTGAATTTGAGCAACAGTAGCCTACTCCACTTTGGTGCGACAATCAAAGTGCCATCAAGCTTGCCAAAGATCCAGTTCTACATCAGCGTAGCAAACACATTGAGCTACACATGCACTTCATCAGAAATCTTGTTCATGGTCGTGTTATTGAAGTGCTCTATTTTCCTACAGATGATCAAGTTGCCGACATCTTCACCAAGTCTCTTACAGAAGTGAAGTTTTCTAAACTTCGGTCTATGTTAGGAGTTCAGGAATGTGTCCTTAAGGGGGGGTAGGCTCTAATTCCTCCTTCCTTCTCCTAATAGTGTCACTTTTGTAAATCCTTCAATCCTATCTTAAGTTGTTCTTAAGGGGGGATGTTAGGATATTTATACACTTAGGAGTTAGTTAAGATCAACTTGTAAAATATATCTGTTAGGTAAAAGTGTGTTTCTTTAGTATGCATTAGTATGCATTTGTAAATATTCTAATCCGACGGTCATGATATGTTCTAGACATAGAGTGATCCGACGGTTCAACTTATCTTAGATCATACCTACCATTGATCCGTGGATTAACACACGATTGGTCTATTATCTCTATTTAAAGAGCATAGAGGGTCCTTGGCTAGATCGATTATGAGAAGCTCATGTAACTTTCTTTCTTTTCCATAATAAATTGCTCCAAGTAGCTATCTGGCTGGGGCCATGGACTGTTTCCCTCTTGAGGGTTTTAACCACGTGACAAACATTGGTGTATTGATCTGTGATTTGTTTGTGTGAAGCGGTTTTTCTTGGTGTTCGGTCCTTTGGGAGTACCCTGTGTACCCTAACAACCACCCTAGGAAGTATTCAAGAGCATAAAAAACCTAGAAAAATCTAGGCAGAACATCGATTATATATTCTTAGTAAATTCATTGGAAACATTCATCTAACATATTCATTATATAATCTAGAAGATAGCATAGATAGTATAGGGTTAGATTTTAAGAAATATAACCCTAGGAGATATGGATAGAACCAATCAATTCCAGGGTTAATAATATATATAAAATATTTTACATAAAGTAGCTAACATTTACCCTAGAAATGAACTTTGACATACTAAGAACGCATACCAGTAATTTATCTTCCTAAAGCTCCTTTAATGGTTGAACCTGCACACTTTTTAAATAACCAGCATTATCAATTTAAGACAGATCTAACCTCTGATTTTGATGAGCAAATAACTTGGGAACTACCACATTCTTACCAACCATGACCCATAATCATTCCCGGTTCTAATTTGGATCCCCCCAAGCTGGACTCCAACATGCAAGTAGATTAGAGCTTCGAAGGTAGGGTTTCCTAACTGGTAATCAGTTCTAAATCAATCCTCTTCTCCTTGCAGGAAAATTTCTCCAAGAAAACACTTGAGAGCAAAACCAGGAAGAATAATCATTCTCCTAGATAAATCAGAACCCCCAAGCCTTTGCTTGGCTTGAGTCTTTATATCCATACTTTTCAGTCAAAGGGGCAGTTAAATCAAGAAATCCTTGATTTCTTGATTTAACCCTTTTTAATTTAATGGGGTATTTTTCAATTCTTAACCTAGGAACTTTTAACTAGTTCCTAGTTAGTCTTTCATAGGTATTTCACTATTTATTAATCCTTTAATAATAAATAATATTTGGCGGAGCTTCTCTTGTTTCTTTATTCAATTATATAATTAATCATAATTAATTCTTTATACATACTATGTATAAAATACTATGTATTAAAATACTTGTTAACATTTCTCTTTGGGCATCATGTATTATGATCCCTAGAATTAATTACACTTATTCATGAAGGTCAAGTAGATAGATGGTGCAGGTCTACTAGGCTAGGCAACTCTAAACATCCTTGCATGTTGGATTTCCCTCATATAACGTGGTAGCTCTTCAGTACTTGATCAGAATACAGAAATTCAAAATTTCATTTAATCACTTATAAATAAGTATGATGAGATCAATATTTTTCTCGAGCCTTTTTCTCTTGGAAGTTATTAAATTTTTTTCAGTAACCCCTAGCGCTTACCAAATCCCATACTCAACGCTTATAACAGGGAGTTACAAACATAGTGCAATTCCAGATCTCTCGCTCAACACTAAATTAGTAGGATGTACTTGTACGATACACCTAGGGATACAATGGGCAAGGATCTGATGCTCCAGATCTTATGCTCAACACAAATGTAAGTACTCATGTGCTCCAGAGCCTCTCGCTCAACACAAAACATCTCATCGATCATGTGCTTTAGGGTCCATTTCCAACACAAAACATTTCATCAATCATGTGCTTCAAGGTCCACGCCCAACACTACCAACATATATATACCATATATATAATCAAAAATTGGATTATGCCCAATATACAACACAAATCATCATGTTCATATGCAGTGGGGTCTTTGACCCAATATAAAATAAAACATCAATATAATCATCATGATCAATAGGCTCATGCATATAAATGGTAGGTCCAAAATTCGGGATATTACATTATACAAGGGAATCCAACATGCAAGGATGTTTAGAGTTTCCTAGCCTAGTATACCTAACCATCTACGTGATGACCTTAATGAAGAAAGTGTCATAAGTCTAGGGATCACAATATGTGATACCATATGACAAATGTTAACAAATAATACATTATTATATATTTTATACAGAGCATGTATAAAGAGTACACATAGTAATAATATTAATAATGTAAGAAAGACTGAAAAGTTCTATCTACTATTATTATTACTACGAGAAAATTAAATATTATAATACCTACAAAAGTTCAATTAGGAACTAGTTAAAAGTTCCTAAGTTTAAATATTAAAAGTACCTAAATTAAATTAAAAATGTTAAATCAAGAAATCAAAGGATTCTTGATTTAACTTCCCCTTTGACTGAAAAGTCTGTCTATAAATTCCCAACCCAAAGAGAGGCTTGGGGATATCTTCCATCATTTTGGAGTCATTATTCTACTTGATTATTGTTAAGAGAGTTCTTGCAAAGTATTTTCCTAAGAGGAAAAAGGAGAACTGATCCATACCTTATATACCAGCTAGGGCAGCCTTACCTTAGGAGCTGTAAGCTACTTGCATGTTGGAACTAGCTCCAAGGGATCCGGATTGAAACCATGAATAGTTTTAGGTCATAGTTGTGTGGAACGTGGTAGTTCTCAAGTGATTCAGTCATCTATACAGAGGTTAGATCTGCCTATGAATTGTTAATGCTGGGTAATTGAGTGTGCAAGTTTTAGCCATTAGAAGATATTTAATTTACAGGTATGAGGTTCTTGACTTCCTATTTCATTTTCTAGAACAAGAGCTAGCTAGATTATGCAAGAATTTATCTTATACTTTCTAACCCTATATACCTTTGTTTTCCTATCAAATTCTTTTAGGGTTTACATTTTTCATTATATACCCTAGGCTATAATTTAAGTTATGTTTAAATATTTATCAAGGTTTTTGTACTTTTAGTTTTACTTTTGTATTGTCTTTTACTGCTTAAACCTTGTCTTTCCTACAACCTAAGAATTATTTCTAAATAAGTACATAGATATTCATTTACCTATGTACTATACTAATAGATTTCATATTGTCAATAGAGCCATGTTATAAATAAAATACTAGTTCAGAATTAAACTTCAAACATAGAATAACCATACAACACAGTTAACTAAATATAATAAATAGAACCTAACTAATATATATATATATATATATATATATTATCAAGTATAAAACATAAATATAATTCTAGCATTCCATCTCTTCGGTTTGAGGGGGAAGGATTCTATAGCAGTTTTCTTGAAACTCTCCATGTAAAGATTAGCAACGATAGGAGAAAGTGGTGATTTCATAGCAACTCTTCCACTTTTTTATAGAAGAAATTTTGGAAGGTGAAAAATGTAGATCTTAGGCACACTTCCACCAGCTTAGTGGTATCATCATTGGTAAGACATCTTATGGTTTCAATGGCATCGCTAACCGGAATTTTCGTGTATAATTTCAAAGAAATAATTTCATAGTCATCTTCACTCTGCCCAACACAATCAGAAAAATGGTTGATTCACTAAAAGACCCTATTGATCCAGATGCATACAAATGCATCTACTCAATCCCATGTTCTTGTGGGAAAGAATACATCGGTGAAACTCGCTAGTCCATGAGAACGAGGTTTAAGGAACACGGTGCTGATATAAGACATGATAGGCATATGAAATTAGGACTCACTGAACATTCTCACTTTACCAAACACCATATCTGCCTTGAGAAAGCCATCTAGTCCTCGCCAAAGAGGAGAGCTTAACTAAATGAAAAGTTAGAGAGAAAATAGAAATTAACTTCGCCCTAGACTGTCTTAATAGAAATGATAGGACTAAAATCAGTGACACTTGGAAACCTCTTCTACATGACCTTAGGATCAATGGCAACAAGCGGACTAACTAACAAGTTATTTAGGATAATCAATTTAACTAGCAATTTAATTAAAAACAATTATTTATAACTTCTTCTTTTTTTTTTCTTTTCTTTTTTACTAGGGGAATCGGCAACTAGGGCTAGGATGGTGGTACTCGCGTGACACGAGGTCCAGGGATCCATTCCTGCTACCATTATAACCCTAGGTTCCCCACACCCGCCGCAAGACATGGGACACAGGTAAACCCAGGTGGGATTGATCTCGTGACCTCCAATTTCAACAAGTGACTTCATAACAACGGAACCACCAATGAGCCACACCCATGTGGGCTAACAATTATTTATAACTTAAACATTATAGTTTAAGAAAATTTAATTTTATAATATTAAAACAAAAATTGATTACTTTATAAAAATTTAGAAATAAAACTTTAAATAAAAACCTTTTATTAACTAATAAGAATTAACAGAAATCTAAAAACAAAATTTATTATTAAAACTTTATAGACTATTATATTGTAAAAATAATAAAAACTTAAATAACTTTTTATAAAACTAGTTATAATTGAAAAACTTTTTAAGAAATAAATATTGTATAAACTTTAAATGAAATGATTAGAATTAAAACTTCAAATTAAAAGACTAAAATGTAAATTAAAAAGATTTAAGCAAATTTTTTTTTATAAACATTATTTCTAAAATGTAATTATCACATCCAACTAAATTAGGAATTTAAATTAAAAACTTAAATAAGTGAAACTTTGAAAATAGTTATATTTCTAAAAGAAATTAAATTAAAATAATTTTAAATATTTAAATAAATAAAATTTAAAAAAGCCCTATTTTTAACTTGGAATGTTAATAAAAAACCCTAAATATTCAAATAACCTAAATAAACCAAGCAAACCTATTTAGAAAATTGTAATAATTTAAAAAAAAAAAACTATATTTATTAAGGAACTCTACAATGGTTACTTTTCATCAAGCTTCGATTGGTCTCCTTACCAGCGTAGATCCAAATCCTAGGCTTTATCAAGCGTCGAGATGAATCAAGTCTCTGGAGGTGCAAACCTTTTCTTAGGTATCCATTGATTTGATTCAAACCAAAAGACACATCTTTTTATTTAAGGTCCACATATAATTTTATTATTATTAATATTTAATATTATTTATGGCTGACATTTAATATTTTTTATTTTGTAAGGAACTAACATTGCATCATTTCCCCACACATGGTTTTAAAACCATATTAAAGGCCCTCCTACAATCATGGGTTATTTAGGAGGCCTTGCACATGGTCTTAAAACCATTTGCAAGGCCCTCCTAAACCATGTACAATAAAACCATGAGTTGTTTAGGAGGCCTTGCACATGGTTTTAAAACCATGTGCAAAGCCTCCTAAACCATGTACAATAAAGCCATGGGTTTTTTAGAATGCTTTACACATGGTTTTAAAACCATGTGCAAGGCCAACATTTTTTTGCGGATAATTCAATTTTGTGTTTTTTTCTTGACCCACATATTTTTTTTACAGATAATTAAATTTTTACTTTTTTATTGTTTTGTTAGGTAGGAAGATTACAACATCTCCCCCATATTAGATTGTTTTTGTGGCTTACATTTATTTTGGCCTATTAGAAAATTTAGTTTTTATTAATAAAAATAAAGTTATGCAAGTGATTTATTTTGTGTTACAAAATCTCTTCCATAATATTCACTATCACTATTATTTTTTGCCAACATGTTACAAACGTTACATCACGTTACAAGATCTCTCCCATAATATTCACTATCACTATTATTTTTTGCCGACATGTTAATAACGTTACGTCACGTTACAATATCTCCCCCATATGGGGCTGTAGAGCGTCTCTCGGTGCAATGATGATCTCAGAGTAGAGATCAAAATGTCGATATTATAAAAGACTTACGCAGCTCCACACCTACCAATTCGCTTCTGCGTATGGATTTGTTTAATCAGATTTCATATTGTCAACAGAGCCAAGTTATAAATAAAAGACTAATTCAAAATTAAACTTCAAACATAGAATAACCATACAACACACTTAACTAAATATAATAAATAGAACGTAGCATATATATATATATATATATATATTATGAGGTATAAAAAAAATATAATTCTAAATTATCAACATTATAAATACATCTAAGAATAACCATAAACTTCAAATACTAAAGCTAAGATAAAAATTGACCAAGACCTCTGAGGGTCTGTTTAAACATTCTGCATTTATCAAATATTATCATCTTAATCAAGGCACTGACCAAGTACCGAGACCACCTATGGTTCACGATTTATTACTATTAACTACTTTCACGAAATTATGAATTACTATAAACAATTTATCCTTATAGTAAACCTTTTCAAAGTTCAAATAAAACAAGCCCTGAAACAATTATAAAACACGTCATACATCACGATCCATAAAAAAAATTCTTTGCATAAATAAAAACAACCATAATATCAATTACACAACCGTTTACTAACGAATGTAATAGCATTTACACTAATCAATTAAAAACCAAATATCATTTACAATATTGATTAAAACAAATGTAATTACATAGAGGATACGGGATTGATTCCTATGGGAATTAAAGCCCCAAATTGTATCCATATAAATCTAAACCCTCACCCATACAAAGGCCCCAGGATCGAATCCTGTAAGGATCTTTTAATAATTTACAAAAGCCATGCTATATGATTTATACACAGGCTTCCATTAAAATAAAACCTCTCTACACAGTGGTCGAAAGACCTAAATAAAATTACATATGTTGTAATCTATGGCCCTCTACATTTTATTATAAAAATAAGTAGTTCAAAACTATTTTAACCCTGTCAATGTTACCAACAATGATGCTTTGCTAGTCATTGGGTTATACTACAGACAACCCCCATTTCATATCACATAACAAAAATCATAAATAGTAAACAAGTGTTGGGCCCACTATATCCCAAGTAATTAAAACTTAACATGCAAAATGTTAAACATAAATTGTCAACCCGAGGAAGTCTTTTATTTCAAAGCTATTGTGTAAGATCTATATAAGCACAATTTCTACCTCACACTGTTATCTATTGATATGCAATCAAAACTCTTTGTAAACTAGATCACACCTTCTTGAAAGTAAATCAAATATCGAACCTATTCATAAAATCACATTGTAAATATAACTTAAAATAAAATCAACTCTTTATGAAGCAATATCTAATTGCATAAATCTAAAGAAATGTTATGTTGATCAACGATCTATCAAGATGAATTAACAGGAAAATAACTATGATAAATCTAATGAAAGCATGAACTAAATAATAAAAACAACTATGATCAATCTAATGAATGAAAGAATGAACTAACAAACAAACAAATCTACAAAATAAAACACCTACAATCAACATTACCATCTTCTAGTCAAGGAAGAGGGCCCTTCCTCCACTGAGCAGAGCTGGATCTACACAATGAAAGTCTATAACTCCATAATTAAGAAACTGCGAGCATGTATTATCACAATGAAATGATTACAATAGATCTGGATCAAATACTATAGCATAACATTGCTTTCTCTCCTCTCCCCTCAATGATATTGATTACATATTTATACATAAAATTATGCCAAGGAAATAAGGAACTAAATCCCACACTTGTGATCTGTAACAACTAAAACATGACCGTAACTACTAACAACTTCGGAACCGGTCGCAATAGTAAATCTGGGAAATACCCTCTCGAATAACCAATTGTATATCGAAACACGTGCCTTTGTTTGGTGATTTCCTCAAGATTCAAGTAAATAAGGTTGTTAAGCACAAAACCCATGTCTCGGATTTTTGAGATTCATTTCCATATGCCCGCAAATTGAGACGTAAATCAAGGTGTTGTTATCTGGCATGCATTTTGTGTTAAGGCTGTAACAGCTAGCCGTGAGTGTCTTGTACATGAAAAATCACTCCACAAACCATCATTAGTAAAATTATCTATAATAGTCTTCAATTCATCAAAGATAAAATAAAATAATCATTATTAACCACTTAAAGCATCAATGGAAGTAGTATGGTGTTTTACACGTAGTTACAACAAATTGATGGAAAATGGAATGATAAATGGATGATAATGGGAAGAAAATGCATGAAATATATGTCAATAAGTGATGGAAAAATGGAAAAATCCATAGCCCAACATCACCCCCAAACTAAACTTGTTGCATGTCCTCATGCAACCCAATACCTGTGTAGCATCCAACTAGAAGAACTTATTCACTTGTTGTTTTTCATTTTACTATGCAAGCGGAGTTGCAGCTGCGAAAAGTAGAAGGATAGGCGTTTTAGTGAAGTCATAGCCATAAATAGGATAAATATGGCAGAGTTGCATCTATAAAAAGAATAAAAATGGGCAAAATTTTAATGGAGTCGCAGCTGCACGGAGCGGAAAAAATAGGCAAAAATTTTACAGTGTTACAGTTGCGTGAAACGAGAAAAAGGAAAGATTTTTACGGTGTTGCAGCTATGCAAAATGGGAAAAAGGAAAGGTTTTTATGGTGTTGCAGCTTCGTCAAACATAAAAAGGAAATATTTTTTTTACGGTGTTGCAACTGCGCAAAACGGGAAAAGGCAATTCTTTTACGGTGTTGTAGCTGCGCGAAACGGGAAAAGGAAATATTTTTACGGTGTTATAGCTCATTTAGTGGATAATTTGGTGTAGTTGTAACTGAGAGAGCACTAAATATGGAAGAGCCACAGCTAAAAAGTGCTAAATTTAGCGGAGTCATAGAATTTTGAGCAGAAAACTTCTGAAGTCATTTTCTCCCAAACGAAGAACTAGGTTCAGCTGAAATTTTTTAGGCAGGTTTTCACTAGTCCAGTGCACCTCCACACCAAAAATCAGAGATACCCACATCACGGATTTCAAGAAAAATGCAAATTGGCTGTAGGTGATGATGGCCATTTTCTCAAAAACCGTGCATTGGATTGGGATGAAACTTACTAGGCGTGTTCATCATGGTATTAAGCACTTTCTATCCAAAAATCATGAGAATCCAATTGACCAATTGCAATATATGCTCATTTGAATTTCTGCACTTTTATGGACAAACATGAATAAAAATGTGTTGCAGCTAAACTTCCTAAACCAATATTTCACAAAATATAAAGTGGGTTGGGATGAAAATTTGAAAGCAAGTATTTACCATTCTAATGCATCTCCACACCAAAAATTAGAGTAACCCATATCATGAATTTCGATAAAAATGCAAATTGGTTGTAGGTGATGATGGTTGTTTTTTCGAAAACTGTGCATTGGATTGAGCTGAAACTTAACAGAGTTTTTTTTCATGGTGTAATGATTCTTCCTTCAAAATTTCATAAAAAATAGTTTATTATTTTCAAGATATCCTTCAATCAAACTCTACATTTTTTCAGTTTAAAATTATGAGGAGGATGCTTCACTACTATTTTAAAATCACATACCTTTACTAAATGGACTGTCATAATGCAGCCACAAATGGTTTTTACTATATTTGACCTCCTCAAAATGAATAATCTCACATGTCTCCCAACTTATGCAAGAAAATATTCCTTCATTTTAAAACTAATTGAAACCATTGTTGCAAATGAATGAGGAGAGCTCTAGCACAACAATTGTAAAACTTAACTTTTTGTGTTTGATTGCTTCCCTTAGATCTGTAAAATAAGTTCTTATAGAGAATCCTAGATGTTTTCATTTGGGATCCACTGCATTTGCTATAGTCTGCACGCATGCTGCACTTATATATTGTCTCTTCTCACCAAATTCTATGGAATGCACAGCAGCCCATTATCCCCCAAACTGAGTAGAGCATGTCCTCATGCAATTAAAACCAATTTCAACCCAAGTGTGTAATCAATTCTTCATATTGGCTCTTTGTGATTTTGAAACAAAAACACTTATTATTGTTACCAATGATCTCCAACAATTGGCGCACCAACTGAATCCTTAAAATCATGAGCATGAAATGATATATGAATATATGTAAAATGGATGAATAGAGCAACTGAATGCAGCATTAAAATGATTAAATTTCTTTTCAGAGCATGGGAGGAGAAAATCACCTACCGTTGTTTCATTCCCTATTATATGGCAGCATGTGTTTGTTTCAGAACAAAAATGCCCAAATCATTATGGAAACTTCCTTTAGGATTGTAAATAGAGGCAACCATGTTATATTGACCATCAAAGCCATGCCAATACTACAGGACTATTTGTTGAACAAGAGGCCAAGCATTGTTTTGCACATTCCACAACAATCAAACTCATTTCAGAAATTATGTCAACCTTGACAAATGAACAATGCTGGGAGTAATCATCACCTTCATGATCCTAAGATAAACTTCAAATCAAACCTTGAAAAGGATGCTATAGGATTTCCATTGTGCATGTATCATGCTCATGATTGCTAAAACCAATGTATGCATTAGTGGATGGTTAAGATGAGCCAAGGAACCCATACCTTTCTTTTGTTGATGTAACTGTAACTTCATAATGTATTCACTTGTATTTCTTATGTATTGTAACCCGATGTTTATTCTTGGATGTATTTGTAATGTACTTTAGTCATGTTATGCTCCAATGTTTAGATCAAGAGTTTCTATAATGTAAACAAGTCATATCAAGTTAAGGTGGGTAACCCTCCTATTGTCTAAGGGTTAAAGTCCCCGCAGTTTCACAGCACTAGGGTTATTAGACTTACCTAGTGAAGTAAGCCCTAGTTGGGTTTAGTCAAGTTGAGAATTAGTATAAATAGAGAGCTAGCCTCTCTATTTATCACACACTCACTCACACTCAGTTGTAGCGCATAGCTGAGGAAGAGGAAGACACTGGGGCAAGGAAGAAAGAAGGTTACTACTATCGGGAGATCATCTTACTGTTTTGGGTTTTACTTTTGGTGCTGACTCTATCTCTCAGGAAGTTGTGGGGTTTTCTCCATTTATGGTTTCCCCGAGGAAAAACACTGTGTTCATTGTCTCTTGTGTTTGATTGATGTGCTTGTTGTTCTCTCAGTTAAATATCCTAATATAATGCTAGCTTAATGTTAAAAATCTAGCATGGTATCAGAGCTAACCTGAGAAGAAGACAATGTGGAGCTGCAGGAACTAGGGCTTCCTACTTTGTGGATATCTCTCCACATATTTTCAAAAAAATAAGGTTGGAATAACTCTTCTCCCTAGGGCACATCTTTCTGTCGAAGCAGAATCCAATTATGAGGTTTTTCAGTTTTGGACCCGACATTGTTGCCAGAAATTAGGGCTTTTCACAGAAGTGGAATTTTTCAGTGAGCCCAGGCCTGGATTGATCTCCTCCTCAAAATAGAAGTTAGGGATCAAGATCAAAGCATTTGGTTGGACAGAACTCCAAAAAAGCAAAACCTTAATCTGCTCTTGAACCAGCACTGCAGGATTTCAACTCGAAATCCAGATCCAATATCTTGACCTCGTAAGATATAAATCTTTTGTATTTCCATTTGAGGTTCTCAGTTAATATTTCTCATCATACCAAGCTTAATGAAAAGATTGAGGGATCTGATAACTTCTGAGCCTAGAATTATAGGATCACCCTAGTCTTGGAAGAAAATGAATTGGACTCCTATATCAGTGAGGAAGTTCCAGTTCAAGAGGGAGATGAGGCCAAGGCCTTAAATAAGAAGAAGTTGGTTATGGAATAGAGGATCATTGCTGATTCAATCAAGGATCACCTCATACCACATGTGTCCTCCCTAAAGACACCTAAATCTATGTTTGATTTCCTAACCAGACTATTTGAAGGGAGGAATATCAATCGGAAGATGAATCTAAGGAACCAATTGAAGAATTTAAAGATTCAGAATGAGGAGACCATCCAGTTATACTTCATAAGGGTCTCCTAGATCAAAGAACAGTTGGAAGCAGTAGATGAAGAAGTGGAGAATGCAGAAATTGTGATGACAACCTTGAATGGTCTCCCTAGGTCATGGGATTCTTTCATCCAAGGAATCTATGCTAGGAAGAAGTTTTTCAAGTTCAGTACACTGTGGGAAGAATGTTCTCAAGAAGAAGCTCGGATAGCAGCACGAGAAGAAAAGATGGGAAGTGAATATGAAGCTCTCACAGTACACTCTAGGAAAGGAAGAAGGGAAAATCATCATCACCAAGGTAAGCATTCTCATCAGAAAAATAATCCTGTAAGAAGGGATCCATTGAAACTCAGATGTTATACATGCGATGAAATAGGACACTTTTCTAGAAATTGTCCCATGAATAAGAATGGATCCAAGAAGAAGAAGAACTCCAAAATAAGACATCATGCTCACACTAGTGAGGATGATGATCCTCTCAGGAAGAAAGTAAAACAAGAAAGTGAAGAAGAATATGTTCTGATCTCTTCTCTCACGGGAACTATCACTCATCGAAGCAAAGATTGGCCTATTGACAGCGGGGCTTCCAAACACATGACATGTTTCAAGGAATACTTTGAGAAACTATCCGAACATAATTCACCCCATAAGGTAAAACTTGGGGACAACTACCAATATCGCATAAAAGGTAGTGGTGAATCCTCCTACAAGCTAGACTCTCAAAAGTCTATGAAAATGAAGGATGTCTTGTTTGTACCAAGACTAAAGAAGAATCTTCTATCCATATCAGCACTGGATGCAAAAGGCATGAGGGTTGCATTTGTAGATGGCCAAGCCCTCATGTGGCCAAAAGGAAAGACTATTGACGATGCAATAGTAATTGGAGAACAAGAAGGAGGATTATACAAATTGAAGGGACATCTAGAACAAGCTTTGGTCCATGACACAGTAGAGCCAAATGAAATTTGGCACAGAAGGCTTGGACATGTTCACTATAGAGGACTACCACTTGCAAGCAAAGATGTTGAAGGTCTTCCAGAAATTCAAGCAAAACATGGAGTCTGCAAAGGATGTGCGAAAGGAAATAATACAAAGAATACATTTCCAAGTAGTGAGAGAAAAGAAAAAACAATCTTGGAAATCATCCACTCCGATGTATGTAGACCAATGCCATCAAGTTCTCTAAGTGGGTATGTATACTATGTTTCTTTCATTGATGAATTTTCTAGGAAGACATGGATTTACTTCATGAAGAACAAAGATGAAGTTTTCAGCAAATTCAAGGAATTCAAAGCCTTGATCGAGAACCACACAGAAAAGAAGATCAAGACCTTTCGATCAGATAATGGCAGATAATTCACATCAAATGAATTCAAATACTTATGTAAATAATCAAGGATTAAGAGGGAGTTATCCACTCCATATAATCCACAACAGAATGGGGTTGTAGAAAGGAAAAATAGAACTATCATCTCATGCATCTATGGGCAGAAGCTACTAGAACATCGGTGTATTTACAGAACCGTACTCCACATAGAGTACTTGAGAACAAGAAAACTAAAGAATTCTTTTCTAGCAAGAAACCAGAAGTCATCCATCTCAGAATATTTGGCTGTCCAGTGTACATACACATTCCAAAAGAGAAGAGAACAAAGTTAGATCCTTGAGGAAAAAAAGGGTATATTTGTGGGATACTCTGAAAGCTCGAAGGCTTATAGAATATAATTTCCAGGATTCAAGAATATTGACATCAGCAGGGATGTAACATTTGATGAAGACTTAGCTTACAACAAATCTAGAAAGAGACCTGCAGAAGAACTTACAGAAGCTGAAGCACCCAAAATTCATGATACAACCATGAATGAAGAAACTCAAGAAGAAGATTGAGAATTTGAAGAACCTCAAGAACCTATAGATACACCTCAAGAGGTGAATCCTCATAAGAGGAAACTTACTTAGGTACAAGAAGCTATCCAAGGTGCAGAAAGATATGGGTCTCCAGAAGAGAATCACAGAGAAAGAAAGAGAACCGGATCCTGCTCTGGATATGTAGCTTTACTATTTGACTTTATCAATAAATAATCTTCCAATTATGAAGAAGCGGCAGAACAGAAAGAATGAAAGGATGCTATGATCGAATAGTATCAATTGATCATGAAGAACGATGTTTGGGATGTTGTCCCAAGACCAGAAGGGAAGTCAGTTGTAACTTCCAAATGGATCTACAAGATCAAGCATGCTACAGATGGTAGCATAGAAAAATATAAGGCAAGATTCATGGCTCGTGGTTTCTCATAGAAAGAAGGAATAAATTATGAAGAAACCTTTGCACTCTTAGCCAGATACACTTCCATCAGATCAATACTTGCTCTAGCTGCCATAATGAAATGGAAGATACACCAAATGTATGTCAAGATTGCTTTCTTGAATGGTGTAGTGGAAGAGGAAGTGTATGTAGAGCAGCCACTTGGCTTTGAGACACATGACATGGAGTCTCATGTGTGTAGATTGAATAAATCCTTGTATGGTTTGAAACAGGCACCCAAGACATGGTACAACAGAATTGATGGATTTCTATCCAGTTTGGGATTTACCACTAGTACAAAAGTGCAGATTTTTCCATGGAGGTTTTCCACGTTTCTTACTTTTTGGTGTAAAATCCGATGTAATAGGAATGAGGCATCGCTGTATCCATGCCTAGCCGTCGCTGTATCCATGCCGGGACTCTTAGACGTCACTGTATCCACGCCTAAACTCTTGGACGTCGCTGTATCCACTCCTGACCGTCTCTATAGCAAAGACACCGTCTTTTGTTGACTTTTTACAACGGTCAAGTTGGCCTAGGGTGCAAAATTCAATGTTTGCCGTCGCTATAGCGACATCTAAGATTTCTATAAAAACAAAGACCTTAGCGAGATTTCTTCACACTTGCCATTGTTGCAGCACTGTTTTTGGGTGATTGTTGGAGCTGTTTATTATTTACGTCTCCTGCTAGTGAACAATCCATTTCTAGATCTACATAGTTCGGATTTTAAAAGTGCAAGGTTAGTTTGTGTTTTCAAATGATGCATACTTTTACTACTTCATGCTAATGTTATTTCCTAGATGAAGTTAGTGTATTTTTGTTTCTATGTCCCAAAAGAATAATATTTCTACCTTAAGGCATATTTTATTGTCTCACTTAATGAAAGGCTTTTAGAAATAGCAAAACATCCTATGATATTTCTAAGATAACTCCCATAGGTTTAAGGTGAACTTGGAGAAAGAAAAAAATCCATGGTTTCAACACCTCGGAGATATAGAAAAATAATGGCATTCTTGGTATAATATGGGTTAACAACTGGAGTTGATCTCATCATATGCATATTTCAGCTGCTCTTTTTGAAACTACACTTTAGTTCAACACCATTCGTAGAGTCTCTTATAAGTAAATGTTATGCAACCCTTACTTCTTCCTTTGAGAAGAATTGTTTCCAACATTAGTTTTAGGGCAGCAAGGACTTCTCTCTTCC